>SJYV01024327.1:473410-586303 GCA_006410875.1 Neotragus pygmaeus | reverse complement strand
TGGTCTGGTATTCCCATCTCTTTCAGAATTTTCCACAGTTTATTGTGATCCACACAGTCAAAGGCTTTGGCATAGTCAATAAAGCAGAAATAGATGTTTTTCTGGAACTCTCTTGCTTTTTCCATGATCCAGCAGATGTTGGCAATTTGATCTCTGGTTCCTCTGCCTTTTCTAAAACCGGCTCGAACATCTGCAGTTTCACAGTTCATGTATTACTGAAGCCTGGCTTGGAGAATTTTGAGCATTACTTTACTAGTGTGTGGGATGAATGCAATTGTGCAGTATTTTGAGCAATCTTTGGCATTGCCTTGTTTTGGGATTGTAATGAAAACTGACCTTTTCCAGTCCTATGGCCACTGCTGAGTTTTCCAAATTTGCTGACATATTGAGTGCAGCACTTTCACAGCATCATCTTTTAGGATTTGAAATAGATCAACTGGAATTCCATCACCTCCACTAGCTTTGTTCGTAGTGATGCTTCCTAAGGCCACTTGACTTCACATTCCAGGATGTCTGGCTCTAGGTGAGTGATCACACCATCATGATTATCTTGGTCGTGAAGATCTGTTTTGTACAGTTCTAATGTGTATTCTTGCCACCGCTTCTTAATATCTTCTGCTTCTGTTAGGTCCATACCATTTCTGTCCTTTACTGTGCCCATCTTTGTATGAAATGTTCCCTTGGTATCTCTAATTTTCTTGAAGAGATCTCTAGTCTTTCTCATTCTATTGTTTTCCTCTGTTTCTTTGCACTGATCACTGAGGAAGTCTTTCTTATCTCTCCATGCTCTTTCTTATCTTTCCTTTCTTATCTCTCTGGTATTCTGCATTCAAATGGGTATATCTTTGCTCTTCTCCTTTGCTTTTCACTTCTTTTCTTTTCACAACCATTTGTAAGGCCTCCTCAGATGGCCATTTTCCTTTTTTGCATTTCTTTTTCTTGGGGATGGTCTTGATCCCTGTCTCCTGTACAAGGTCAGGAACCTCTGTCCATAGTTCATCAGGCACTTTGTTTATCAGATCTAATCCCTTAAATCTATTTGTCACTTCCACTGTATAATTGTAAGGGATTTGATTTAGGTCATACCTGAACGGTCTAGTGGTTTTCCCTACTTTCTTAAATTTAAGTCCGAATTTGGCAGTAAGGAGTTCATGATCTGAGCCACAGTCAGCTTCCAGTCTTGTTTTTTCTGACTGTATAGAGCTTCTCCATCTTTGGCTGCAAAGAATATAATCAGTCCGATTTTGGTGTTGGCCATCTGGTAATGTCCATGTGTAGAGTCTTCTCTTATGATTGCTCACACAGTCACTGAGACCAAAAGCTTATGTGTAGTGACACTGAATGGGCTCTAGGGTCTTTGGTCAGTCCCTTCACCATACAGAGTCTTATCTCTAAAGCAGTAACCATAACACCTTTCCATTTATAAAAGAGAGATTAAAAAATTTCTACCAAGTAGTATTGTCATGAAATTTAAATGAGATAATGAATAAACATGCACTTGGCCCAGTGCTTGCAATATAGTGGGCGTTTGATTATGAATGTGTGTGCATGTATGTTTCATGAATTGCCACTCCCCACCTTGTACCACTAGATACTCTTCATATCATTCCTGCATTTTCATCATGATATACACACACACACACACACGCACACACACACACATATTTACCTCAAAGTCCTTCCCTCCTTCTCTTTTGCCTGTTCAGCTATTGCAGAATCAAGTTCAAATGTCACCTCCTTGTGGAAGTTTCTCTGACTCCTTCAAGCAAGGTGGTCAGTCTCTCCCCCTGGTATGTCTCTGTGGGCAAACATCTGACCTTGTTCCAATGACTTACTTGCAAAGTCATTTCCTCCACTGATAGTCTTCTCACTTTGAGATCAACAAAGTCCAGTGTGGTGCCCAGCATATAGAAGCACTTCAATAAATGCCACGTGAATGGAACTAATGGTATAAAGGAGAAGGATGGAACAGACAGTTACTCCTTCTGGGAAATAAAGTTTAGCTGAAAGCATGAAAGTCCAAACCTGAAACTTTCCATGATGATGTAGCAAACCTACATAGGTGTTTTAGAAGGGCTTTAAGGAAACTATCTGAAGAAAGCTCAAAGTTACATAATGAGTAAGCAAGAGTAGTTATTTTACAAAGGGTTTTTAGGCACACCAGAGAACTGTCTTACAAAAAAACTAGTTTTATTTAAATAGAAAGTTCCAGGACTTGCCTGGTAGACCAGTGGCTAAGACTCTGTGCTCCCAGTTTAGGGGCCCAGGTTTGATCCCTGGTCAGGGAACTAGATCGCACATGCTGCAACGAAGACCAGTCACGGGCAAATAAATAAATAAAAACAAAATGAACGAATAAATAAATAGTTGTCCAGTTGTTCTCAGCAGTTATTTACTGAATAATTCCAAGTATGGGCAGGGCAAAACCTTAGTGATAGTGGTCACTGCCTAGTGGAGTTCTATCTGAAACTAAGACAGAGTTTCTCAGAGATGAGTGCCAGTGGGAAAGAGAACATTGGCTCTGCATGTAACTATTGACACTTTTGTGTAAGTGAAGTGCATCTGAGTGATAGCTGATTCTTTTTTCACAAAAGTCAGCAAGAAGTTTCAATCATCTCATGTGTCTATATTTTCAATGTCAAATCACAAAGAGTAACTAAGATCTTTGAGAAAAGGCTTACTTTGTAAGTTACCTGGACTTTCACACAAAAATGTAAAAGCCAGGATAACCAATTACTCCTTCAGGACACTATGAATTTACTATACAAATGTAATTTACAAGTCAGTGGGTCTGGAAACAATGAGAGGCTATACCTATCTCCATAGACACACTTCCATGGGTGAAAACTGCAAATAAAACCATTGGCCAGTTTCTAGCCTTATTCTGCTGACATTAGCATCAGAGCCATACTCCTATGTTCAGAGACAACGTGAAACTTGGCTGGGGTCACTCAGGCCAGGGAACCTTTTTAAGAACAAAAAACCCAAGAGGGTATGACCTTGGTTGCTTCTAAAGTAAAGACTTCGCTGTTTTGGATTATAAACTGGTTTGGATGAAAACCAGCTGATGTGTGGACAATCTGATGGGTTCAATAGGTTTTTCAATCCTTGTAATTACCTCTTTGCTAAAGTAAATGTTAGCATAACCACTGGCATTTGATAAGTCACTCTGTGCTACCCAAGAAAGAAGATCAACTTTTATCATTTTTTGAGTAGTTGATATACATTTTTTTTATCAAAGAACACTATTCTATTTGTTGATATGATATACAGAAACATATTCCTATAAATGTGCAGTGAAGTTCAAATAATTGTACATGTATAAAGTTTTTCTGGTTTTCAATAGGTACTTGGCTTTTAAAACATGGCACTCCTTGGAGAAAAAATGGTGACTTCCCTTAACAAGTCTGAAGATCAGGCAGTGGTAGTGGAGAAGGTGGGATAAGGAGGATCTTCTGGGGAAACAAACAAAATGAAGGATGAAGTGGCTCTGTAGGGACCATGGCTTCTCAGGGTGTCTTTTTGCTAAGACTGATTACACACTGCCCTACTCCAGCGTCATGTATAGTATCATGTCTCTGATTAAACAGAACAGTTTTTCTCAAAGGATAAGAAACATGCTATTTCTCAATAAGGAGATGATCTGTCAAAACTGTCCATAAATACAACCATACCTAAAGCTTCTCAGTCATTTACAGCCATTCATTTCTTCTGTCCTCTGAAAACTCCCCGGGGACAAGAGGCAAGTGACAAGCAGCTCATACACAAAGACATGGGTGTATCAGGGACTCCTGCCAACTCAACAGGATCTAAAATAGTCCTTTGACAACACAGCAAGGAACAGGTTCCAGGCCTCGAGGCAAGTGTGCACATCAGAGGAACGGGTTCCCTCCCTCCAGCTTGGGCCTCAGCGAACCCTGTGGTCTACCGGAGCAGGCAGCATGGATTTGAGGGCAGCCAACGNTAAATAGAAAGTTCCAGGACTTGCCTGGTAGACCAGTGGCTAAGACTCTGTGCTCCCAGTTTAGGGGCCCAGGTTTGATCCCTGGTCAGGGAACTAGATCGCACATGCTGCAACGAAGACCAGTCACGGGCAAATAAATAAATAAAAACAAAATGAACGAATAAATAAATAGTTGTCCAGTTGTTCTCAGCAGTTATTTACTGAATAATTCCAAGTATGGGCAGGGCAAAACCTTAGTGATAGTGGTCACTGCCTAGTGGAGTTCTATCTGAAACTAAGACAGAGTTTCTCAGAGATGAGTGCCAGTGGGAAAGAGAACATTGGCTCTGCATGTAACTATTGACACTTTTGTGTAAGTGAAGTGCATCTGAGTGATAGCTGATTCTTTTTTCACAAAAGTCAGCAAGAAGTTTCAATCATCTCATGTGTCTATATTTTCAATGTCAAATCACAAAGAGTAACTAAGATCTTTGAGAAAAGGCTTACTTTGTAAGTTACCTGGACTTTCACACAAAAATGTAAAAGCCAGGATAACCAATTACTCCTTCAGGACACTATGAATTTACTATACAAATGTAATTTACAAGTCAGTGGGTCTGGAAACAATGAGAGGCTATACCTATCTCCATAGACACACTTCCATGGGTGAAAACTGCAAATAAAACCATTGGCCAGTTTCTAGCCTTATTCTGCTGACATTAGCATCAGAGCCATACTCCTATGTTCAGAGACAACGTGAAACTTGGCTGGGGTCACTCAGGCCAGGGAACCTTTTTAAGAACAAAAAACCCAAGAGGGTATGACCTTGGTTGCTTCTAAAGTAAAGACTTCGCTGTTTTGGATTATAAACTGGTTTGGATGAAAACCAGCTGATGTGTGGACAATCTGATGGGTTCAATAGGTTTTTCAATCCTTGTAATTACCTCTTTGCTAAAGTAAATGTTAGCATAACCACTGGCATTTGATAAGTCACTCTGTGCTACCCAAGAAAGAAGATCAACTTTTATCATTTTTTGAGTAGTTGATATACATTTTTTTTATCAAAGAACACTATTCTATTTGTTGATATGATATACAGAAACATATTCCTATAAATGTGCAGTGAAGTTCAAATAATTGTACATGTATAAAGTTTTTCTGGTTTTCAATAGGTACTTGGCTTTTAAAACATGGCACTCCTTGGAGAAAAAATGGTGACTTCCCTTAACAAGTCTGAAGATCAGGCAGTGGTAGTGGAGAAGGTGGGATAAGGAGGATCTTCTGGGGAAACAAACAAAATGAAGGATGAAGTGGCTCTGTAGGGACCATGGCTTCTCAGGGTGTCTTTTTGCTAAGACTGATTACACACTGCCCTACTCCAGCGTCATGTATAGTATCATGTCTCTGATTAAACAGAACAGTTTTTCTCAAAGGATAAGAAACATGCTATTTCTCAATAAGGAGATGATCTGTCAAAACTGTCCATAAATACAACCATACCTAAAGCTTCTCAGTCATTTACAGCCATTCATTTCTTCTGTCCTCTGAAAACTCCCCGGGGACAAGAGGCAAGTGACAAGCAGCTCATACACAAAGACATGGGTGTATCAGGGACTCCTGCCAACTCAACAGGATCTAAAATAGTCCTTTGACAACACAGCAAGGAACAGGTTCCAGGCCTCGAGGCAAGTGTGCACATCAGAGGAACGGGTTCCCTCCCTCCAGCTTGGGCCTCAGCGAACCCTGTGGTCTACCGGAGCAGGCAGCATGGATTTGAGGGCAGCCAACGAATGCTCGACAAAAGCCAGCTGGAGGCACAGCCTGGCCCCAGCCTATACCCGCACACTGCTAATGAAAATGTCCTAAAGATTTCATAACGTCTCATTTACTTTCCTTAGCGAGAGGAACTGTTGGTGCCCTCCTCCCTTTCAGAATAGGAAGTCTCTTCCTCCCTTCAGGGGGTCTTCAAAGACCAGTTATTAATAACAGAAATCCCCACTCCAGGTATTATCAACACGTGTGTGAGTTGATCATGAGACTGGCATATTTTACACTCAGGAAACATGAGCCCTTGCTGTGTGTGGGGCCTGTGCTATGGCTGGGGGGGTTAGTTCACAGAGGAATAGTGATGGTCATTAAAAAAAGAACAGCTCAGGGAGGAGTAATAAAAGCAAGGTCAGCCCCAGTGAACTGTATTTCTACTAGCTGTCAGGCCTCATGGTACGTTCTTTACCTGTTTGATATGATCCTCAAAACAATCCTATAGGGTATTTTGATCCCTATTACAGATGGCAAAACTGAGGCTCAGAGAAATTAAAAGCCTTGTGAAGCTCAGAATATTACCAGTTGTGAAGGGAACTGTTTCCGTGGTGAAGGAGGAGTCCCTGCAGGCTGTTGAGCAGTGAAATGCCCTGACTAAAGAGGAAGTGGCATGGTGACCGAATAAGCCAAGAAGCGGGAACACCTGGCAGGAGGTCGGGCAGCGTTGGGCGGCACATGTGTGAAGGCTGACATGCAAACGTAAACAATGTACATAGACAGTTTCAAAAATATTTCTTTATTTGGCTGCTGGGGGTCTTGGTTGCAGCATGTGGGATCTAGTTCCCTGACCAGGAATTGAACCCTACTCCCCTGCATTGGGAGTAAAGAGTCTTAGCCACCAGAACACCAGGGAAGTCCCCATACATGTTTTTTAAAAATAATCATCTGTAATTAAACCTATGAAGAAAAGTCAGAGAATTTTCCATGCAACAATTTGGGCCAGTAGTTGCTTTTTGGAAGGGGGGACAGAAGGAGGGGGAGGATATGATTAGGGCTGAAATCATAGTATGCTTAAACATTATTTATTTATCTTTATTTATTAAAAAATATTTATTTGGCTGTGCTGGGTCTTAGTTGTGGTATGCAGCTCTTAGCTGTTTATGTGTGTGTTCAACCATTTCTGTTGTGTCCGACCCCATGGACTGTAGCCCACTAGCCTCCTCTGTCCATGGGATTCTCCAGGCAAGAATACTGAAGTGGGTTACCATGCCCCCCTCCAGGGGAATCTTCCTGACCCAGGGATTGAACCCATGCCTCTTGGGTTGCAGGCAGATTCTGAACTCACTGAGCCACCTGGGTAGCCCAGGCTCTTAGATGCTGCATATGGGATCTCCAGGGCCTCCTGCATTGGGAGCTTGGACTCTTAGCCACTGGAACACCAGGGTAGTCCCAATTTTTATTTTATTTTTCAATTTTATTAAGGTATGATTGACAAAATTGCCATATCTTTAAAACCTATAGTCAGATGATTTGATATATGTATACATGGTGACAGGATTCCCACCATCAAGCTAATTAAGTTAATTAACACACTCATCACCTCATATATTTCCTTTCCGTTTTTTTTTTTTTTTGGTGAAAACGCAAGTTCTATTCAGCAAATTTTAATGATCCAACAGTATCCTTTGGACAGCAGCCACAAAAGGTGGGGCACGAAGCATAGATACAAGCTCCTTTCAGAGAGATGTTGGCACCTGGTTTCCTAGCTGGGATGAGTTAGGAGAAGGTGGTAGAATGACCCCCTGGCTCCCTGGCGTTCATGGAGGACTGCAAAATAAAAGCTGGATCCTCAGGTAGGGGGTTGTAAAGTAAACAGTCAGTCTCCTTCCAGGGGAAGTCTGGGAGATGGATATTTTTGCCTGCTCCCTCTGGGCTGAGCCCTGTGGGATTAGCCTCAGCTTATGCTCATGAACTCATAGAGAATCATTCCATTGTTCCCTATAATCTGATGGGTCTCCTGGATGTAAGTACGATTGGTTTTCAGAGTCTGGCATGCTGGGATCTCATCTCAGGTGGGAGCTTTAAAAGCTGTGGCACTAGGAAGGCATTGTGGCCTTGGGTTAATCAGAAGAGCCCGCACAAGCTTCCCTGCCACCTTTCTGAGATAGAGGCAGTGTGGACACAAAGCCAGGGTTGAGGACATACTCATATGCATGCCTCTCTCTGACCCTATAGAAGCTTTCCACTATAGGTCTTGCTACTTGGAAGATCTCTAATTCTGTTTTTTTAACTTTGAGTTAAGTTACTCTGCATCTCCAATAAGTTTCTATTGAAATAGAATTAGTAATACAAGAAAGGGCTTCCCAGATGCCTCTAACAGTGAAACACCCGCCTGCCAATGAAGGAGACTTTAGAGACATGGGTTCGGGCTCTGGGTCGGGAAGATCCTCTGGAGAAGGGCATGGCAACCCACTTCAGTATTCCTGCCTAGAGAATCCCATGGACAGAGGAGCCTGGCGGGCTACAGTCCATGACGTTGCAAAGAGTCGGACACAAGAGAAATGGCTGAGGACAGACAATGCAAGAAAGCCACTCAATTAGATCAGGATGGACTGGAAATGTTGGAAGAGGCTTTAGGGGATGGACCCCTTACAGAAAGTTTGTGTTCGAAGACAGAGAGGAAGGGAAAAGGGCTTCTAGGGATGAGCTGACTGGAGGTGGCCGTGGGGACCGATGAGGCACAGGTCTGCCGAGGAGGTGGTGACCATCTGGCTGATGCTTTGAGGAGAGAAGTTTGGACAGGTGAACTGGAACCTGGAGGACCTTGACTTCTGTGCTGTGGATGGAGACATCACTCTGAAGGCAATGGGAAACAGAGATCTCTGAACAGAGCCAGAGCATGTTGAAAGTGGTATATAAGGGGAAAAAACAAGCCCTGAGCCCTGTGGCATCATGAGGAATGGATAACAGGCAAGAAGAAATCAGAGGCAGGAAGATCGATGAAGAGGCTGTTTCAATAATCCAGGTGTGATGTGATGGGGACCTGAAGAGTGGCAGGGGCCCAAGGAACCAAAGGACGTGAGAGGCTTTAGAAAGGACTATTCCATAGGATTAGGCTTCAGTAGGCCAGGATTCCGCTGGATTAGGAGGGTTCTAGGAGATGGATGAGATTCAAAACAAAGTTAACTCATTGGAAGTACTTCCAAAATGTCACTTTATTACTTATTCACAGATATTTATGACTTCTCCAGTGTCATTACCTAACTCATTTACAATCTGGAGACTCACACCCACTTTATCCATCATGCAGATTCACTCCTACTCTACATGTCTTCACAGACAGATTGGCCTGAACCTTTAAGAAAGATTTTATATCATAAAAGCATATAGTAATTTTTAAAACGAGGCTTACAGAATTCCAGAACTCCAAAATACAGGATGAGTGCCGAAGAGTTGATAGTTTCGAACTGTGCTGCTGGAGAAGACTCTTGAGAGTTCTTTGGACAGCAAGATCAAACCAGTCAATTCTAAAGGAAATAAACCTGAATATTCATTGGAAAGACCGATGCTGAAGCTCCAATACTTTGGCCAATGAGAAGAGCCAACTCATTGGAAAAGACTCTGATGCTGGGAAAGATTGAAGACAAGAGGAGAAGGGGACAATAGAGGATGAGATGGTTGGGTGGCATCCCTGACTCAATGCACATGAGCTTGAGTAAACTCTGGAAGATAGTGAAGGACAGAGAAGTCTGGCATGCTACCATTTATGGGGTCACAAAGTGTTGGACACGACTTAGCAACTGAACAACAACAACAAATAAAAATACAGGCTTTATCAAGAATTGTGAGAGATGCTTTCATCTGGGAATTAAACATTAACTTAGTTTTTCCAACTGGAAGACAGAGTACACTGCTCTGCAGCTCACTCCAGTGCAATCCAAGCTGTCCTTGCATTACAGAGCAGGGTCAGATATGCCAGAAAAGAAGGCCGTCCTGTCACTAAGAAAATGATTATTCTTGAAATACTTGAGTGGTAAATGGAGTCCTTATTAGAATTTTCCTTTGAGGTTCAATCAAGGTATTTAGATTTCAGGGGTGAATTAAATAGATAACATTGTGTATAAATGTAAGGATGTATTAGGAAATAAACAATATAAATTATAATGAAAGAGATCCAGTGTTTGATCCAATCTGTGCATAGGGACAGAAGTTCTGTTGCCTTGATGAAAGATATTCTTTTGTGCCATATGTGAGCAATAATGCTATGATCACATGGTCACTGCTATTTTCCCCCAGAGAATAATTTCCTCACTAGGAATTATGACTATACCCTCAGAAGCAGAATTTCTATTTTAAGAACATAAAGCAGCTGAAGATCAATGAGCAGCAGTTACTACTCAGCCTGGTGAGTTTCCTACAAGCCTCCACATTTACCCCCACAACACTGTGAATCTCTTTGGCAGACCCTATCAATTCACAGACCTAGTTCTCAACCACCTGCCTCGACCCATGGTTTCCTGCTCCCTGTCCTGCTTCTGAGTGTTCTGGTCATGAATTTCCTTCTCCCATTTCTGTCCTTCCTCCCATAGGACTCAGTGCACGACGTTTGTTCCCTTCCAGCGTTGACCTGGGTGCCACTGGTTGACATTCTGATGCCCCATTCTGGCCATGCTTTCTATTTTTATGAGATTTTTTTATTTATCCAAAATTAAAATAATAAATAATACATTGCCATCCACTTGATTTACAATTTTATTTATATATTTATTTTTGGCTGGGCTGGGTCTTTGTTGCTGAGTGGACCTTTCTCTAGTCGTGGAGAGTGGGGACTACTCTCTAGTTGCGGTGTGTGGGTTTCTCATTGTGGTGACTTCTCTTGTTGCAGAGCATGGGCTCAGCAGCTGTGGCTCCCGGGCTCTAGAGCACAGGCGCAGCAGTTGTGGTGCACAGGCTTAGTTGCTCCTTGTGGGATCTTCCAGGGTCAGGGATAGAACCCGTGTCTGTTGCACTGGCAGGTGGATTCTTTAACACTGAGCCACCAGGGAAGTCCCCCTTCTCTTTATTTAAGTGTATGCTTCTGGTGAGATCCTAATATTGGGGCGATTTGTTTGTTTATTTAACAAATGTGTAGCCAGCGATTACTGAGTATCAGGCACTGGATTTAACACTGACATATCAAAGTGAAAGTCATGTCCTCCTCCTCAAAGAGCTCTGAGGCTGCAAGAGACAGAAAATTGTAGCACACGCGTGCACACTAGCCACAAGCATCTCTGTCGATCTCAACAGGAATTTGCTGCTCTCAGTCCAATCCCCAAATAAAATACCTAAAGCCTATCAGAAGGCTTTGCCAAGAGTAAAATCAGTTGCTATGTTGTGGGGGTCAGGGATGGTTTATATTCTTGCTTGAAATGTCCTTTAATGATAAGACAATTACATATAATTAAATTCAAAAATAAATTTTGTATAATGTCCACTGTGACCAGCAGCCCCACTATCAACGTGCCATATCTGGTGGTGATGTAAGGCTGATAAGGCCAGACATCCAAGCAGGAGCTGGGCACATCATTTGTCACCCCCTGCCTGTGGGGTGGACACCTACCTGCCTGAACTCAACTCCAAGAGCCCCCAAAACAGGCTCAAACTGGTGAGAGGCAAAAGATCTTTCTTTGGCTCTCCTGCAGCTCCCCCTGTCTTTAGCTCAGTGTCTGTCTTTGCACATTTGCTGCTTGTCTGCCCTTGAAAAGTGCAGCAGTGAGTTAAGCATCAGGGCGAAAGCAAAGGAAACAAAATCCCTGCCTTCCAGCGTTGCCCCGAAGTGAGAATCTTGGCACAGCCATGGCTGTGAGAAGGTGGGAGAGGCAGAAAGAGCGGGCAGAGGCCAGGACTAGCAGAATGTCTACCGATATAGAGCATGGGCTTCGATGTCACCGGTTCAGTGAACTGGGGACGGGCTGGGCCCAGAACCTCATCTCCCACTCAGCGTAGGGCCTTGGGAGGCTTCTGGAGGGGTTGATCGAGGTGCCTGTTATGTAACCAGGACCACTGCCTCCCGGGGAGTTCACAGCAGGACAGCCATGTACTGTCAGGGTTTGCTCTGTGGCAACTTCCAAATTAGGAAGCTCAGCTAGCCTGGAAAGGCAGGAATGCAGGAGGAGAAAAAGTCTTGCTCCAAGGAGGGGGCTGAAATGATCGCGCCCCACAGCCTGGAAAGGAAGCGACAGAGCTCCTCTCTGCCCAGAGCTCCGATCACCCCCTCCTCCAGGACAGGGAGGACTTGCATTTCCTAAAACTCTTTCGGTTTAACTTTTGGTAGTGAGTCCATTTATCTTTATTGAAAACGTCAGGAAAGAACATTTGTAGCTCTGTTCATAGTTAGTGATAGAAGGTGATTCGCTTTTAGGTCGTCGTTGCCAATAAGCCAATAACAGTGGGTGTGATTTTTCTTTGGTGTTAGGGACTCAGGCTCAGGCAATGTCAGACAATGCTTATCATTTATGGTAGAATTTAAAATGGAATTTTGATTCATGAATCCATTTTTAACTATTTGTTTTTAAAGAGTTCACCCACATAGTTTTTACATGAAGTCTCCAAGACAGACAGGTGCTTGGTTGCCGTTTTATGGTGACTAGCAGGTTAGGAGGGGTGAGGAGCAGAAAGGTAGGGCCCGCACTATCTGTCCTGAAGCCAGGTGGGAAAAGGTGCAGGTTGTTGGATCACAGGCCCCCAGATAAACGTCTCTTCTGCTATCTTCCTGTCTTGCTTTGTTTCCCGGTACGCCCCTTGCTTTGGCCCCCGACCTCTGTGAGGGTGTTTGTCTGGGGCGCAGAGTCTGTACTCTGTATCCTTGGGTCCCTGAGAAATGACAGATTGCTCCCCAAAGGTAAGGAGGACAACGTCTCTGAAGAATCTGGGGAAACTTCCCTGGTTCCTGTACTTTCTCCCTTGATCAGTCTGCTGCACACCCAGCCACGGGACACTTGTGGAATGTAGCAGCTCGGATGGGCATGCAGAGCACAGAGGGTGGGGGCACTCAGCAGCCAAGCCCACGCCAAAAGGGAGTCAACCATACAATAGCGAACAACACTGTATTGTACGTTTAAACCTTTATTAAGAGGGTAGATCCTGAGTTTTTTTCTTACTGCAGCAAAACGAACATTTTAAAGAAAGAATTCAGTTGATCAAGCTGCCTTTGGTTGCTTTAGTTGCAGGAAGAGAATAGATATAGAAACTGAGGACAAGAGGAGCAGCAACCTGCCTGAAGTCCCACAGAGGGTGGTGGTAAGACTAGAACTCTGGTACCAGGTCCCAGAGCATCATTCCTGCCCCCAGTAATGCCTGAAGGAAGCCTTGGAGGGAGTGAAAAGCTGGCAAGGCAGATCCGGAGCATTTGTCCAAATTGTTTTCTAGGCCTTTTGTTAATTAATCAATTCAAAACTTCTTTCATCTAATAAATATTTGTGGGCCATTTTAAGCACTAGCCCGATGGTAAAACAAAACAAGAAAAGGTACAGTGCCTCATAGAGCTTACTGTCCAGCTGAGAACAGAGATGAGCATCAGGCGACTGGTCCACATCGCAGTGAGGTGGGGCTCAGAGTTCTGTTGGAGGGGCACCCAGCCTCTCTTGGCCCAGGGAAAGATGGCGGAGAACAGACATGGAAACATGAGTAAGTGTTGATCAGACAACCTGCAGGTGTGGGACGAGAAGATGCTGGTGAGTGTTCTGAGCCCAAGGGCCAGCAAGCTTGCAGCCACCCCCTGCAGGTAGGAGGAAGTAGAATGTATTCCGGGAGCTGGGGAGGTTAGGGGCCTGGGGCGCAAGGCGGCAGACATGGAGAGAAATTGGAGAGAGCTAGGGGATTGATCAGGAGGACTTCAAGGTCAGGCTGAGTCCGAGGGCCTTGGGGAACCATTGTAGGTTTCAACCAAGGAGCAATGTGACTGGATTTGGGTCTGGAAATGCTCCTTCCGGCTGCAGAATAAAGGCTGGGTTGGGGGAGGGTGGGAGTGGAGGCCGGCAGACTGGATGGAGGTGCGTGTAGCATCCAGAGGAGAGCACCGGTGGGAGGAACTGGGCTCCAGGCGGCTGCTCAGGCCTCTCACCTAAATCTTCCCTGCTTGCGTCTAGCTGGCCTCCTGGGTTTTCCACAGCCAACCATCACTCCCACTGTCGGGAGTGGTCAAACCATGGTAGGATGCTCTGTGACCATCTCTGGGCCTGGATGGGATTGGGAGCTTGGAGCAAAGACGGGGAAGTGAGAGAACAGGGCTAAGTGGAAAGGCAAGCAGAACAGTTTCCCCAGAGGCTGTGCTCAGCATGCTCTGGCAGATGGCCTGGTGGGCTGGTGGGTGGTGAGGCTCTTGCCACCTGTTTTCCAGTTCCCGATTGCCCTCCTGAACGTCATTCTTAGGTCAGGAAATGAGTTTGAGTTTCTTCAGATGCCCCGTGCCCAGGATGGCAGAACCTCTTTGCTGTGTTGGGGAAGGCTGCTCTCTGACCCTGATGGCCCAGGGGACTGTCTGGACGGGCTGGTAGCCTCGGGCACTCCTTGGGCACAGCACCTTGGCCAACTCATTGAACTTGCCTTCACCCTTTTCTCTCCCAGAGATGGTAGAGACTTGTCTCTTACGTTACCCTTAGAGCGTCCACACAGAGAGGTGGTTCAAGGGCTTAGAGACTGCTTGTCATCTGATGGGAAACAGACAGAAGTGAGAGGAAGGTGATCATTGAGGCCACAGTCAGGGGAAGAAAGGATTTGCTGACCATTTGCCAGGGGCCATATCTGACCAACCTTCCTCACAGTCTGGAGGCTTAAGACATCTGTAAACAAAATGAACGAAACATAAAGAATTTTTTGTCCAGCAGGTTTGTCTTCCTGTTTCAGACTCTGAAGGAGGAAACACTTTTGCACCCCTGGCTCCGCCCTCCACCCTCCCCGGATCCAAGGTGACGATTTTCCCCTCTGAGGCTCCTGTCCTCAGAGAGGCTGCCCACCCACCTGCTGACGTGCAGCATCCCCGCTGTGTCGCAAGAGCCACATGCTGGGCGCCACAAGCTGGATCTGCAACGCCTTTCCTGGCCCTGGGCTGCACTGCTCGGATGTGAACCAAAATTTCCTTCTATAAACAGTCTATTTACCAGCATGGCTTGAGCAGGAAATGCCTCCTTTGCAGAATGCAAGTTCAGGAGCAGATGATGGAAGTGGAAAAACAGCCTTGGGGTCCCAGGAACGGATTGATTCCAGGAGCCCCTGCTCCCTAGTGTGTGGCGTTCACGCTGCTTAATCTCCTCAGTTGTGTCCAACTCTGTGACCCCAGAGACTATTGCTCCTCTGTCTGTGGGATTGTCCAGGCGAGAATACTGGAGTGGGTTGCCATTTCCTTCTCCAGAGGATCTTCCCTGCCCAGGGATTGAACCCGCATCTTTGATGCCTCCTGCATCGGCGGGTGGGTTCTTTACCCTTAGCGCCACCTGAGAAGCTCCTAAATCTGACTCAGCCTTAGGAGCCCTGTCACAGCTCCGGTCCCTGAACAGCGCTGCAGCACCAACAATAGGCATCACTCCTGCCAAGAGCTGGCCCAGATCCTGGTGGGCAACACCTGTGGCTCCCACCTCCCGGGCAGGAGGCACAGGGTGGGTGAGAGCTCTGTAATCCACAAGCCTGTGACTCTCTTGGAGGTTTGCCTTACCCCGGGCACAAGACTCACATGCTGACTTAGGTAGGTAAATGTGCTGTAATCCAGTCCTAACCTGTGTGGCATGGGCTGTAATGGTCAGCAGAACGCTGAGAAAAAGGTGACATAGGCTGTAATGCTCTGGGTCTCACGGGGTCTGGAAAGCTCAGCCTCTGTGGAGTCTGTGCATGAAGAGTTTGAAGTCTGTCCCCGAATGCAACTTTTTTTTTCTTTTTTATCTGTAGAATCACCATTTCATAGGCTCTCAGTCAGGTGGTATTCACTGCCAAGCCATAGCCTAACCATTTGGTCCCTGAACAGACGTTCATTGGTCACTAACTCTGTGGGCTGTCCTGGCCAGGTGATGGGGAAATACATGGATGGAGGGCAGAGTGCCTTCCCTCAAGGAGTTCCCGTTGAGGCTTGATTGAGGCTTCGAGGTTCGGGGTCCCTGGGGCTTGCCAAACTTTGGCCCTAGTGTACTGGCAGTCAACCAGTCTTATGACCAAGGTTAACCCAACCAAAGTGTTCCAATGACCCTTTGTGCAGTGAGCAAGAGCTTTCAATAGACTTGGATAATACAAGAGGGACTCTCTTTCTCTCTCTCTTTTTAAAAATAATCTGCTGACTTCTGGAGGATTCTTCTGACATCTTTTCCACGTGGAAGGCTCTCAAAGCCACTTTTATCCCTTCTAGCCCTTCCTCCCTGCTTCCATGTCACTTGACATGGGGCAATTAGGAGGACTGTACTGGAGTTCTGGCACTGCCTCTTCCAGGCAGGTCACCCCATCTGTGTCTCAATTCCACCAATCAGAGATCAAAGACAATAACAACAAAAATCCCAAACAGCAAAAATAAAAATAAATACTGCAACAGCAAGGTATTCAGAGTAGTATCATAATGAAATGAAATTAACTGAAAATTTAGTGAAATTAAAAGATGCTTGCTCCTCGGAAGGAAAGCTATGACAAAGCTAAACAAGTGTATTAAAAGCAGAGATGTCACTTTGCCAACAAAGGTCCGTACAGTCAAAGTTATGGTTTTTCCAGTAGTCATGTATGGATGTGAAAGCTGGACCATAAAGAAGGCTGAATGCCGAAGAACTGATGCTTTTGAACTGTGGTGTTGGAGAAGACTCTTGAGAATCGCTTGGATTGCAAGGAGATCAAACCAGTCCATCCTAAAGGAAATCAGTCCTGAATATTCATTGGAAGGACTGATGATGAAGCTGAAGTTCCAATACTTTGGCCACCTGATGTGAAGGGCCACCTGATGTGAAGGGCCACCTGATGTGAAGGGCCACCTCACTGGAAAAAACCCTGATACTGGGAAAGATTGAGGGCAGGAGAAGGGGGTGACAGAGGGTGAGTTGGTTGGATGGCATCACTTACTCAATGGAAATGAGTTTGAGCAAATTCTAGGAGATAGGGAAGGACAGGAAAGCTTGGCATGCTGTAGTCCATACAGTTACAAAGAGTCAGACAGGACTTAGCAATTGAATAACAACAGTATCATAATATGGGATATTCTCTGTAACAAAGTTGTGACAGAGTTCCAGCCATGTCATAACTGCCTGAGGATATTAGTTTCCTGTGTTCCCCAACCCAGCAGCTGCTCAATAAATTCACACAAAACCACCTTCAATGCTTAGATGGTGACTGGCTTTCCCTTAATGGGGACCATGGCTTGGTCCCAGGGAAACAGACTCGGGAGATGGAGTGTAGCATGCCAAATGCTTATTTGGATGTTTGCTTTTGGAACAAACACCTATTGAAGGGAGGAGAAGGAAGCAGGAGTGGTCAGAGCTATAGGATGCACTGTGGTGAGCAGACCACACAGGCTTTGGAGCTCCAAAGTCTCTTCAGATTACCCCACATTCAGCCAACAGGGTCAGGTCTTCACAGCTCTGCATCCTCCTATTGTTTTATCCTTTGTTTTCTATTTTGCTTCCAACTGGAGAAACTAAAGCATATTGCAAAGGTAAGATGCCCAAAATTAGAAGAGGGAGGGCCAAAGCTCAAACCCCGACCTACTAACCTGCATCATGTGATGTGCTGAGAAGGAAGTTGGGGTGAATGAATGAAAGGGATCTGGACCACAGGACCACAAAGTGCCTTCATCATTTATTTACTCATATTCAATAAATATGTCATATGCTTAACTTTTTTATGCACCCTGGTGGTTAAAACTGGACTCATCACCCCTGCGTTTCATGAGCTCACATTTCCACTCTCTGTTACAGTCATAGACTTATTCTTCTACAAGGTTCCTTTAGAGCATCTGCAAAGTCAACACATGCTTATCATCCTTTAATAAGCTTGAGACTCTCCCAGGATCTTGTTAATGAGCAGACTCTGAGTCAGTAGGTCTGAGGCTCTGCATCAGGAATGTGATGCTCTTGGTCCTGGACCCGTTTGAGTAGCTATGGTCTGCTCTTCAGAAGAAGTTTCTACTGAGGTCTCTCTAAGTCACTCCCACCACATTTTCTCCTTCTGGCTGAAACTTTAGTCCAGCTGCAGCATATCGGAGGCATTCCATCCACTGGACCTGTAGTGTGGTGGCTAAGAGTATTCATCTGGATGTCAAGTCAACTTAGTCTTTAATCCTGGTTTGGCTTCATGCACAGAATTTGGGGAATTTACTTACACTCACTAAACTGCAGGTTTTTCACTGGTGATAGAAAAGCTAGTATTAGTACCTACTTTATGGATTGCTATAGAAATTAAATGTGCAAACACATGGATAGGACTTAGTACAGTTCCTCATACCTAGGAAGAACTCTGTAAATTCTAAAAAACAATAAAATGCCAATCTTTTTTGGCTGCCTTCAAGATGTAGCCTCTTAGCTGATGGGTCTACTCATAGCTAAAGAACAATTTAGATTGCTTGGAGGAGTTGCAGTATCATCTCCAAGGCCACGGAGTATTTTAATAGAGAAGGATCCTTGATAATCTTGGTCTTGACTGCAGAAAAGAGCCAGAACAACTGCTGGCACTCTGAATGGGACTTGTGGATTCTTCTGAAGGGACTTATGCCAAGAGAAATGGCACTGTCTAATGAATGACCCGCTGTTGGTACTTCTGAGGAAATACTGGGACCAAATAGGTTCTTTTGGGACTTCCCTGACAGCTCAGTTGGTAAAGAATCCTCCTGCAATGCAGGAGATCCCAGATCATTCCTGGCTTGGAATGATCTGCTGGAGAAGGGGTAGGTGACCCACTCCAGTATTCTTGGGCTTTCTTTGTGGCTCAGCTGCTAAAGAATCTGCCTGTAATGCAGGAGACCTGGGTTCAATCCCTGGGTTGAGAAGATCCCCCGGAGAAGGGAAAGGCTACCCACTCCAGTATTCTGGCCTGGAGAATTTCAAGGACTGTATAGTCCATGCGGTTGCAAAGAGACAGGACTGAGTGACTTTCACTTTCACTTTCAGGGCTTCCTAGGAACTCAACCAGGAGCANTGCAAGGAGATCAAACCAGTCCATCCTAAAGGAAATCAGTCCTGAATATTCATTGGAAGGACTGATGATGAAGCTGAAGTTCCAATACTTTGGCCACCTGATGTGAAGGGCCACCTGATGTGAAGGGCCACCTGATGTGAAGGGCCACCTCACTGGAAAAAACCCTGATACTGGGAAAGATTGAGGGCAGGAGAAGGGGGTGACAGAGGGTGAGTTGGTTGGATGGCATCACTTACTCAATGGAAATGAGTTTGAGCAAATTCTAGGAGATAGGGAAGGACAGGAAAGCTTGGCATGCTGTAGTCCATACAGTTACAAAGAGTCAGACAGGACTTAGCAATTGAATAACAACAGTATCATAATATGGGATATTCTCTGTAACAAAGTTGTGACAGAGTTCCAGCCATGTCATAACTGCCTGAGGATATTAGTTTCCTGTGTTCCCCAACCCAGCAGCTGCTCAATAAATTCACACAAAACCACCTTCAATGCTTAGATGGTGACTGGCTTTCCCTTAATGGGGACCATGGCTTGGTCCCAGGGAAACAGACTCGGGAGATGGAGTGTAGCATGCCAAATGCTTATTTGGATGTTTGCTTTTGGAACAAACACCTATTGAAGGGAGGAGAAGGAAGCAGGAGTGGTCAGAGCTATAGGATGCACTGTGGTGAGCAGACCACACAGGCTTTGGAGCTCCAAAGTCTCTTCAGATTACCCCACATCCAGCCAACAGGGTCAGGTCTTCACAGCTCTGCATCCTCCTATTGTTTTATCCTTTGTTTTCTATTTTGCTTCCAACTGGAGAAACTAAAGCATATTGCAAAGGTAAGATGCCCAAAATTAGAAGAGGGAGGGCCAAAGCTCAAACCCCGACCTACTAACCTGCATCATGTGATGTGCTGAGAAGGAAGTTGGGGTGAATGAATGAAAGGGATCTGGACCACAGGACCACAAAGTGCCTTCATCATTTATTTACTCATATTCAATAAATATGTCATATGCTTAACTTTTTTATGCACCCTGGTGGTTAAAACTGGACTCATCACCCCTGCGTTTCATGAGCTCACATTTCCACTCTCTGTTACAGTCATAGACTTATTCTTCTACAAGGTTCCTTTAGAGCATCTGCAAAGTCAACACATGCTTATCATCCTTTAATAAGCTTGAGACTCTCCCAGGATCTTGTTAATGAGCAGACTCTGAGTCAGTAGGTCTGAGGCTCTGCATCAGGAATGTGATGCTCTTGGTCCTGGACCCGTTTGAGTAGCTATGGTCTGCTCTTCAGAAGAAGTTTCTACTGAGGTCTCTCTAAGTCACTCCCACCACATTTTCTCCTTCTGGCTGAAACTTTAGTCCAGCTGCAGCATATCGGAGGCATTCCATCCACTGGACCTGTAGTGTGGTGGCTAAGAGTATTCATCTGGATGTCAAGTCAACTTAGTCTTTAATCCTGGTTTGGCTTCATGCACAGAATTTGGGGAATTTACTTACACTCACTAAACTGCAGGTTTTTCACTGGTGATAGAAAAGCTAGTATTAGTACCTACTTTATGGATTGCTATAGAAATTAAATGTGCAAACACATGGATAGGACTTAGTACAGTTCCTCATACCTAGGAAGAACTCTGTAAATTCTAAAAAACAATAAAATGCCAATCTTTTTTGGCTGCCTTCAAGATGTAGCCTCTTAGCTGATGGGTCTACTCATAGCTAAAGAACAATTTAGATTGCTTGGAGGAGTTGCAGTATCATCTCCAAGGCCACGGAGTATTTTAATAGAGAAGGATCCTTGATAATCTTGGTCTTGACTGCAGAAAAGAGCCAGAACAACTGCTGGCACTCTGAATGGGACTTGTGGATTCTTCTGAAGGGACTTATGCCAAGAGAAATGGCACTGTCTAATGAATGACCCGCTGTTGGTACTTCTGAGGAAATACTGGGACCAAATAGGTTCTTTTGGGACTTCCCTGACAGCTCAGTTGGTAAAGAATCCTCCTGCAATGCAGGAGATCCCAGATCATTCCTGGCTTGGAATGATCTGCTGGAGAAGGGGTAGGTGACCCACTCCAGTATTCTTGGGCTTTCTTTGTGGCTCAGCTGCTAAAGAATCTGCCTGTAATGCAGGAGACCTGGGTTCAATCCCTGGGTTGAGAAGATCCCCNGATCATTCCTGGCTTGGAATGATCTGCTGGAGAAGGGGTAGGTGACCCACTCCAGTATTCTTGGGCTTTCTTTGTGGCTCAGCTGCTAAAGAATCTGCCTGTAATGCAGGAGACCTGGGTTCAATCCCTGGGTTGAGAAGATCCCCCGGAGAAGGGAAAGGCTACCCACTCCAGTATTCTGGCCTGGAGAATTTCAAGGACTGTATAGTCCATGCGGTTGCAAAGAGACAGGACTGAGTGACTTTCACTTTCACTTTCAGGGCTTCCTAGGAACTCAACCAGGAGCAAGTGTCGGGGTGGGCGCTTCTTGAGCCTTTTCTGTAGTTTCCAGGAGAGTGCTAGATGTTACTGCCTCTACTCTGACTGCAAAGAGTGGCTGTGACTTTCTGTCTGTGAAAAGGAAAATGATTGGAACTGGACCTGACCACTGAATTTGCCTCAAAATGGTAGAATTGGTTACACACAGAGCCTCCCAATAGAACCTACTCAGCCTGCTGGGACAAGGGCAATAGGAAAAAGAGGAAGTTTTCCCAAATTAGTATACAGCTCTTTTCTAGTGCTGTTGATATGACCGCCTTCTACTGTGTTTAAATGCAATTCTTTCTTTTTTTTTTTTTTTTAAGAACAAAGGCTCTTCTGATGCTGCTAAATGATAGCTTGTGTGTGTGCATTTTTCCCCCATGTATGCAGGTAACAAGCATGACACTAAGCTTACAGTTGATGTGTTTCCAAGCACATTTAGGCTGATTTCAGGGAGTATGCATGATACAGAAGAGTGGTTGGTGTTAATTCATAGGTTTCTTCTGCTTCTCAGTAAGGAGGTAGATTGCCATAGTAACACATTTTGGGGGTTTTATTTCATGGAGAAAGTTGAAAATTGCCGTGCGAGGATAGCTCCACCCAATAATTATTCACAGAGTTTCAGATGCTAAAACTCACCATTTCTGTGCTTTATATTAATGGCTTTTGTAAGTTAAGAAAATTAAAATATATTTCATTCTAGCAGCAGGAAGGACCAAACCAATAAGATAATTTATTTCAGAACCTTTAAATAGGAGAAAAGAGCTTTCAAACTCATGGTTCTGAACCTCAAGAAACAAGATTTAGCAAATTTAAGGACACAGGACACACAAGAGCAGAAAAGCAGAGAGGGGCTCTGACCTCAGGGAGTGTCTTGAGGGTGAGGATATAGATAAGGAATAACTTGGCAAATATGTTAATTAAATAATTTCACATCTTGATTAGGACTGTAGAGGCAACAACAGGAAATGTGCTGAAGAATAACCCAGGGCACCACCTACGTTGGCTATGGTGGTAAAGACAGACCTTCCTGAAAAAGTGACATTTAAGCTGAAACTGTAGTATGAGAAGGAACAAGGGTGTGCTGTCTTTCTCTGGAAATTTAAAGTTAATGAAAAGGGTAGAATAGATAACTTACTCTTCCTTGGTCAAGTCAGTTTCCCACCTACTCCTCAGTGCCAAGGAGCTAACTTTCAATGGCTTTGTGTAAGCCCTGTGTGATGGGATGAACCCATCTTTAGCAAAGGGAAGCAGTTCTGGAAGGTAGGAAACTTGGCCAGGGTTGCACGGGGAGTGTAACAACCTTGGTTGAGGAGCACCGAATCAGGAAAATACAAGCACCGATTGCCTTTATTTTTCAAAGGTAACAGAGAACTTTTTTCTTTATTTTTGACCAGGACTCACCTCGCACACACTATTGAAGCAGAAGGCAGGGTTGGGGGAGAGAACGTAAGACAGAGTTTTAAAGGTATCTTCCCAGGGGGCACTGCGTGTGCCATGACATTTCCCATGTCGCCCGCCAATGCGGGAGACACAGGAGACTCGAGTTCAATCCCTGGGTCCGGAAGATCTCCTGGAGGAGAGCATGACAACCCACTCCAGTTTCTCGCCTGAAGAATCCTATGGACAGAAAAGCCTGGCAGGCTATAGTCCAAAAAGCTGGACATGACTGAAGCGACTTAGCATGCATGCAAGTTGCTTGCATTAGCTTGACTCCACAATTAGTAGCCTAATCTGGGTATTATATTTTTGGTCTCATTTTCCTGTACCCTATCTAGTCCTAGCCTTTGTGGAGGATAGACCAAAATTGATAGGAAAGATCAAAAGGTCAGTTTTGGAGTAGGTATGATTGATATATCCCCTGGACACTCTATTGGAGATGTTGACTGGGCAGTTTGACATATGAATTTAGAATTTAGGAGAAAGATATGCTAGAGGTGTATACTCACAGTTGTCAGCATACAAATGGCATTTAAATTCTTGAGATTGGAATGAGGTCATGCATAGACTGAATGTGGCTAGAAAAGAGACGCTGAAACACTGAACTCTGGGGTATTCCAAAGTTACTCTTTGGAGGGAAAATGAAGAATCAGCAAAGGAGGCTCAGAAATGCTGATGAGAAAAAAGAAAAACAAATAAAATGAGGAGTCCAGAACACCAAGAGATAAATTATTTTCAGGAGAAGGGAATGACCTACCACATCAAATTCTGCTACTAGGTCAAGTAAGATGCTAACTGAGAATTGAGTCAGCAATGTGGATGTCATTGGTGACCCTGAAGACAGTGATCTTGGTGAAATATTGAGGACAAAGTCTTGGTTGGAATGATATGGAGAAGAGAAATTGGAGGAAGAAACTTTGAGTTTTCTCTAAAGAGGGCAAAGCAGTGGAGCAGAAGTTGGACAGGAAGAGGTTTGAAGTTTTTTGTTTTTTTTTTTAATGTAGAAGAAATAACACCATATGTATGTTGACACGAATAGTCCAGGAAGAAGCGAAAGTGAGGGCAGGGGAGAGAGAGGAGAATTACTGAAATGATGTTCTTGCATAAGTGAGAGGGCATGGGAGCTAGGGCCCAAGTGGAGGGACTGGCCTTTTGGCACAAATGGTTCTTCCATGGTAACTGGAGAAAAAGTGGAGGGTAGTTGCCAATAGATATGTAGATGTGGAGTGGAAGTTTATGCGAGTTCTCTCTTATGTCTGCTTTAATTTTCAATATAGAGTTACCTGGATGCCAAAAAGATAAAGAGAAAATGAACACCTGGGAGGGCAGGCTGGTGTGTCTGTGCGGCAGCCTCCATGAGGAGGGCGTGGTAAGTGATCAGGCACTGCCTTAGGCTGGATTTTAAGAACCATGAAGGGACACGATTCTCGTATAAGGAGCTGAGATGTCTGTATGAAATTCAGACTTTTAATGGATTCCAGTGAAAGTCTGGACTAGAAAACATTCTGCCCAGTGGCCCAAGGAGATCATCCAGTTCTGTCTAGGCTCTGAGTGAGTGGAAGTGTTTAGGGAAACGGAGACCGCTGGCCTGCACTTCTGGAAAATTAGTGGTTCAAATTTGGGGGCAACCCTCAGGGGCCAGAAGCCCCAAATCTATAGCTAGTGAGGCCTATGGGGCACCTGCAGAAGCAAATGAGAAGCAAGTTGCCACCTACTCCCCTTCATATCCCTCTGGAGGGAATGCTCCCACAATCAAGACTGCAGGCAAGTCTCACAGGAAAATAAGATTCCCACTAAGAATGAATTCACTATCAAGGTTAGAAATCACATAAGTTAAAAAAATCCAACATGAATAAGAAGATCTAGATAATGAAAGAATTGGAGGCTCGAATACTTCAGATAATAGAACAGTTGCTCAGGGACTTTAAAATAAATGCATTTAAATAATTAAGAGCATAAAATAAGAAATCAGAAGCATAAGGAGAGAACAATACAATTATAATATTAATAAAATTTTAATTTATTAATAAAATAACAATACAGTGGAATTTATAGAGGTAAAAACATTAATATTAAAATATCAGTGAAGAAATAAAAGATTAGAAACAGATGAAGAGGGGATCTGAAAATTAGAAGATCTTTCTGAGGAGAATTAACAAAGAGAAATAAAGAAACTGAAACCATAAAATAGATGTGAAAAGCGTGGAGGGAAAAAAAGTCCAACCTATGCCTAATAGGAGTTTCAGAAGAGGAAAAGGAAAGGGAATACAAAGAAAGTAAATGCTTAAAGAAAACAAACAAACTCAGTGACCAAGAATTTCCATAATTGATGGCATAAGTCCTCAGAAATACAATAAGGAGTCCAATGCTCCACAGAGAAGAAATAAAAAGTCAGATTCACATGTCAGATGCATCAGGGTGGAAATGTAGAACACTTACATAAAGAAAATTCTGAAAGGAACCCAAGTGAAGAGATAATTTATCTATAAAGAAATATTTAGACTTAGATTTCTTAATAATTGCAATAGAAACCAGATGACAACGGAGTAATACATCAAGGTGCTGAGCAAAAATTAAAATCATACAAGAATTCTACAGCTAGCTAACTTATCACTCAGGAGTGGTGGTAAAATATGGACATTTTCAGATAAAAACTCAAAGAGTTTATTGCTAAAAGAACTACTAAATGATACTGTTCAGAAAGAAGTGTGGAGTTGTTTTATCATATTTTTGTGTATTTCTGTTTTGATATGTTCCAAAAGTAAATTAAAATTCTTATCTATTTATGTATCTAAATCTATCGAAAGCAGTATAGTTTCTAGCTGCTGCTTTCATTGCTCTTGAAAAAATTAAGTCCTACAGTTGGGTTAATTCTGGGGATGTTTTTCTTACTCCAAAGAAGGATGAGTCTTAATCAAAATGGCCTGAGAATAAATTTTTTAAAAAAGAAAGAAAAGAAGGAAGAGGAAAAACAGACCCTTGTGTAGATCCCTAGAGAATTACTGTAGTCAAAGTTTGTGAGTCTCAAAACTTCACAAAGATATGTTTCCAGAGGCAACCTCTGGCGGAAAACCAAAGACCATTACCAAAAAATTATTGAAATTCTCCACAAGCAGGTGAATCATCCATTTAGAAAGCAGTCAAAGACTCAGGAGACCTGGCTAATGTGGATGAATTAGCTTAAAAGAATGCTAAGCCTTTGGTTCACATATTTTATTTCTCTGACTAGATACATGTCTGGGGGTAGAGAAAAGTACCTTTATGGGATAGTAAAAGTTTGTAAACATATGAAATTAATGCAATTTTCCTAACGAAAATGTAAGAGAAAAAAATTTTGTGTGGAAAATGGGAAGAGGGGCTATAAAAATGATGGATGCTGGGAAACTGATGTTTAGAAAAAAACCTGTAAGGGAAGTAAAGGTACCAATAAAGAGAACGGTACTATACTAGGAGAAGAAACATGGCAATAAAAATCTCTATTTGAGAAAGGAGCTTTCCAGGGTGAGTCGGTAATTCTATCATTTGGCATAGGTTGGAGCCCTCTCTTGGGTTGCCAGGAAAGATCTTAAATCACAATGTTTATAGTTTCCTTCGATGGAACTTCAGGAAAATGGCCAAATATGCATTATTGAATATGGATTCAAATCTGATGGATTGAGTCATGCACTATATTGGGACTCGAATTCTCAAGTTGGCTCCTTCGTGAGGGTCTCGGGTCGTCATTCACTCAGAGAAGATGTACAGAGCCTGACTCCACGCCAGGCAGTGCACAAGTGGTCCAGCAGTCCTACTTCGGTTCTCTAGGTCACTAGTCTCTTCCACAAATATTTCACAACGCTTCTCTTTCCCCAGCCTTGCGATACATTTTCTGTTCTCCCCTCTCAGCTAACAATCTCTTTCCTCATCTCACTGAGAAAACAGGAGTTCCCAGAAGAGAATTTTGACAGTTGCTACCAAGTGGATTTATACCACCATACCCAGTCTGCCCTCTCGATACGATGAATTAGCTGCCTGGGCTCCTACTTGGGGCTAAATCCTCTCTAGGGCCACTGGCTCCCTTCTCTCATCTACGCCAGTCGCTCTCTTCGTTCAGAGCTCCCTGCCCTGGGATCATTTCCAGCGTCATCTGAGCACTCCCGAGTCTGTGTGCAGCCCCGTCTCCCACATCTCTGCTCTTCCTTTCCGACTCCTCCGGCTGCTGCTGCTACTCCTCAATCTTCTACAAAGAGCTATCTGTGTTTATAGCTGCCACTTCCTCTTCTCCCATTCTCTTTTAAATTCTTCCAATCAGGCTTTCCTCTCCACAACTCTATGAAAACAGCTCTCGCCAAATTCACTGACAGCCCTCATGCTGCCAAGACTGATAATCATACCTCGGTTCTCATTATTTGACACAGTTGAAACAGTTTCTTTGCATAGCCCTCAGTTCCCCACTTTTCTTCATTTCTCCTTGCTGTCTCGAGGAATGTACCTTCTCAGTGTCCTTTACTTTATAAGGCTCTTCCCATATTCCTGATCTCCCGCTGCTGGACTGCTCTAGGATCAGTCCTGGGAACTCGTACTCTAGTTGCAGGTCCTCCCTAGATTACCTTATACAGTCCCGTGACTTTAAATGCCATCTGTCCATTAATAATTTCCAAATTTGTATATGCAGCATGACCTGTCCCTTGACCATAGACTTTACCCAGTTTCCCACTTGACATCTCCACTTGAATAACTGATATGGGTGTTAAACTTCACACTTCCAAATACCGACTCTTTGTTTGTACTCTCATCCCATCTGTTTCTCTTCTGTCCTCTCTCCCTCATTTAACCGTGGTTCCTTTCTATTGATTGCTAGGTCAAAAATCTCGTGCTATTGTGCAGTGAAACAGAATGATCTGAGATTTAGGTGAAATGGTCTCTAGTCAGGTCCACCATGAAAGACAATGTGCCATGGGCCTGTTGGCTGAATTCTCTGGGGAGAGGTCCGCTCCCCTCCCAGTTCCTTCTTCTGTAAAAGGAAGAGGTTCAGTAGTGATACTGCTGGGAAATCAACCTGATGTTCTGAGTTAGCACCACTTACAATTAACTCTGTCCCATTCCATCTAATAAATACATGTTAAACATCTTCCATGTCCACTATGTTAACGACAAGGAGAAACAAAAGGCACTCCTTACCCTCATATTATACCTCATGAGGAATAGATCTTGCATATTAGAATGAAAATAAATCTATATTTTAAAATGATGTAGTATAGTTTTATACCTGATCTTCATCTTCAGATGAGGACACTGAGCTGATGTTCAGAAGATCATAAAACAGAAGCAATATTGCAACAAATTCAATAAAAACTTTAAAAATGATCCACATTAAAAAAAGCAATTTTACTATTAAAAAAAATCGAAGTGACTTATTCATGAATGCATAGTTAATATTTAGTGGAGTTGGGACTTCCCAAAAAAATCAAATTTTATTGCTCCAAATATAGAATTCAGTTCATTTCACCATCATTAACCACTTTTTAAAAATCAGAGTATAGGTTCCGAAGCTGAAAGTTTCTGTTTTATTTTGATAACCTTTTAGAAGCAGTATGAGAAGAGAGGTCTCATTGGGAAATAATCCTTATATTTTTGCAGCTTGATAGTCTATCTATACCAATATGCAAGAGTAGGCAGGATTTAAATGCTTAAAGATGAATAGCCTGTCCACCTGTGTACACAGTCCAGTGTTTGGACAGGATGAGCTATGATTAATTTAAATCAATAACTTAAAAACAAAGCACTCCACCCATTCTATAAGAAAGGATCGTGAAATTCACAAAGGGCACCTGAAACAGCCCATAAAAAACAGTCATGGTTAATGCCTGGGTCAATACTATCAAACTTTAGTTTAATTTATAAGAATGATGAGAGAGTCACAAGGGTCTCAACACACCCATCCTAACTATGAACTAATTTCTTCCAGACTATAAGGGAATCCTTTCCTAAGGGATTCAGTTCCTTGAACTTGACCTTGCTTAGTGTCTTTAGAGTGAAGAAGAAAACAACTGCCAGATTGAGGGAGAAATCTTTTATTCTTTGGCCAGACTCTGATCAGTGGAGAATAAGATAATGATGCCTGGTGAATAAGCACCCAGAGGAGCCTTTCCTCACCTACAACTGCTGGAAATCAGGGGTAGTCACGTGGGCCAGTGGAGCTGCTGGAAGATTTGCAAGGCTGTTCTCTGTAAATAAGAATGCTGCATTGTAAAATCTGAATTTGTCTTAGGTAAAAGGGACCTTTGTCGTCACCTTTCAATCCCTTTGCTTCATAAATATGTCCTTGAGCTTAGAAAGCCCTGGACCCAGCATTATTATATTCATCTGTAAAGTAGAGAAGTAGGTCGATGTTTCCATTTCAGATGAGACTATGAGCTCAGAAGACGTTCAATGACTCACTCAAGGTCACACATAGCTAGTCTGTCAAGGAGAAAGAGCCTGAACCAGGGCTCTATCCTCTGAGCTTGGTAACTGGCCACTGCTAATCTTACAAAGCAGGAGGCAAAGCTCATCAAGGTAAAGTCACTTTCCACAGTTACCTAGGAAATTTGTACAAAGGCAGAGATTTGAGCATAGTCCTCCGATTATTCAGCAGCGCCAAAGGGAGTGGTCACTGCTCAATGCAGAGACATGTGTCTCCCAGGGCAGCATCTTCCTTCCTGCCTGCCTCCTAAGGATCCGCCCATCTGCCCTTTTCTACTGCTGCCCTCTGCCTGCCATTTGGATTCCACTGAAGAAGATGCCAGAAGATCCTGACACACACACAACCCCTTCCTCCTCCTGACCCTGAGTATCAGGAAACGCTTCTGTGGAGTTTTGTTTTATTTTCAAAGTTAATAACCATGGGAAAAAAGAAGACAAGTTAATGAGGTACCAAAGCTTCCAGTTACCAGAAAATTTAAAAATAATGGTGATCAAGACTTCCCTGGTAATCCAGTGGCTAAGACGCCACATTCCCAATGCAGAGGACCCTGGTTTGATCCTTATTCAGGGAACTAAATCCCATATGCCACAGCTAAGAGTTTGCATGCCACAGCTAAAAATCCCATGTTTGGCAATGAAGACCGGGCACAGCCAAACAAATAAATATCAAAATTTTTGAAAATTAAAATTATGGTGATAAATTCCCTAAATTATTAACTATAAGTGCTTAGCTTAGGACTCAACCTATTAAACGATCAGCTGATCAATAAATATTTACTCATTATTATAACAATTACTCCTGGCCATTCAGTGAATTAGGCAGAACCTGTTTTCAGACTCCTAGCCTAGTGTTCTATCACAGTTGCCTCACTGGGTTTGGATGCTTGAATTAAAGAGCTCAGGTAAGACAGGGGTTGTGAACTTGTGGGGAGAGGGGTAAAAAGATGGGGCAAATTAGTTTATCAGTTACAAAGGGCCAGTCATCTAGGGAGGGTTCCTACATTCATGCAGGGAATGCAGGGCTCATACTAAAGGTATATATTGCTTGGTTCCTTGTCAGGGATAAAAAAGCAGAAGGATGTATTTGGCTGGAGAGTTAAGGACTAATGAGAGAGAGGGGAAGAAATTATCTTCTGTCTGTCTGCTCAGGCAGTAGGTACAAACTGTGGACTCCTTCTAGACTATATCTAATCATACACTGGCCAAGAAATCTCTGAATTTCCCCAGCATGCTCACCTCCCTTCTCTACTGAGCTCTGCTCCTCACTCACACACACATTCCCATCTCTGCCCCCAAATGGCTCCAAAGTCTAATCATTCCAGGTTCCCCTCAGCTCCTCCCCAACAAGCCTTTTCCAAGACTCTCCTCCCTAGAGGGATGCCCCGCCCTCCCCCAGGCTGGCCATGTGGAGTCTGTCTTTTTCCTCCCATCTCTTTACACTTGTGTATTTGGTCTTTGACGCAGGGGTTGACCCCACATGTTNAGGAGCTTTCCAGGGTGAGTCTGTAATTCTGTCATTTGGCATAGGTTGGAGCCCTCTCTTGGGTTGCCAGGAAAGATCTTAAATCACAATGTTTATAGTTTCCTTCGATGGAACTTCAGGAAAATGGCCAAATATGCATTATTGAATATGGATTCAAATCTGATGGATTGAGTCATGCACTATATTGGGACTCGAATTCTCAAGTTGGCTCCTTCCTGAGGGTCTCGGGTCGTCATTCACTCAGAGAAGATGTACAGAGCCTGACTCCACGCCAGGCAGTGCACAAGTGGTCCAGCAGCCCTACTTCGGTTCTCTAGGTCACTAGCCTCTTCCACAAATATTTCACAACGCTTCTCTTTCCCCAGCCTTGCGATACATTTTCTGTTCTCCCCTCTCAGCTAACAATCTCTTTCCTCATCTCACTGAGAAAACAGGAGTTCCCAGAAGAGAATTTTGACAGTTGCTACCAAGTGGATTTATACCACCATACCCAGTCTGCCCTCTCGATACGATGAATTAGCTGCCTGGGCTCCTACTTGGGGCTAAATCCTCTCTAGGGCCACTGGCTCCCTTCTCTCATCTACGCCAGTCGCTCTCTTCGTTCAGAGCTCCCTGCCCTGGGATCATTTCCAGCGTCATCTGAGCACTCCAGAGCCTGTGTGCAGCCCCGTCTCCCACATCTCTGCTCTTCCTTTCCGACTCCTCCGGCTGCTGCTGCTACTCCTCAATCTTCTACAAAGAGCTATCTGTGTTTATAGCTGCCACTTCCTCTTCTCCCATTCTCTTTTAAATTCTTCCAATCAGGCTTTCCTCTCCACAACTCTATGAAAACAGCTCTCGCCAAATTCACTGACAGCCCTCATGCTGCCAAGACTGATAATCATACCTCGGTTCTCATTATTTGACACAGTTGAAACAGTTTCTTTGCATAGCCCTCAGTTCCCCACTTTTCTTCATTTCTCCTTGCTGTCTCGAGGAATGTACCTTCTCAGTGTCCTTTACTTTATAAGGCTCTTCCCATATTCCTGATCTCCCGCTGCTGGACTGCTCTAGGATCAGTCCTGGGAACTCGTACTCTAGTTGCAGGTCCTCCCTAGATTACCTTATACAGTCCCGTGACTTTAAATGCCATCTGTCCATTAATAATTTCCAAATTTGTATATGCAGCATGACCTGTCCCTTGACCATAGACTTTACCCAGTTTCCCACTTGACATCTCCACTTGAATAACTGATATGGGTGTTAAACTTCACACTTCCAAATACCGACTCTTTGTTTGTACTCTCATCCCATCTGTTTCTCTTCTGTCCTCTCTCCCTCATTTAACCGTGGTTCCTTTCTATTGATTGCTAGGTCAAAAATCTCGTGCTATTGTGCAGTGAAACAGAATGATCTGAGATTTAGGTGAAATGGTCTCTAGTCAGGTCCACCATGAAAGACAATGTGCCATGGGCCTGTTGGCTGAATTCTCTGGGGAGAGGTCCGCTCCCCTCCCAATTCCTTCTTCTGTAAAAGGAAGAGGTTCAGTAGTGATACTGCTGGGAAATCAACCTGATGTTCTGAGTTAGCACCACTTACAATTAACTCTGTCCCATTCCATCTAATAAATACATGTTAAACATCTTCCATGTCCACTATGTTAACGACAAGGAGAAACAAAAGGCACTCCTTACCCTCATATTATACCTCATGAGGAATAGATCTTGCATATTAGAATGAAAATAAATCTATATTTTAAAATGATGTAGTATAGTTTTATACCTGATCTTCATCTTCAGATGAGGACACTGAGCTGATGTTCAGAAGATCATAAAACAGAAGCAATATTGCAACAAATTCAATAAAAACTTTAAAAATGATCCACATTAAAAAAAGCAATTTTACTATTAAAAAAAATCAAAGTGACTTATTCATGAATGCATAGTTAATATTTAGTGGAGTTGGGACTTCCCAAAAAAATCAAATTTTATTGCTCCAAATATAGAATTCAGTTCATTTCACCATCATTAACCACTTTTTAAAAATCAGAGTATAGGTTCCGAAGCTGAAAGTTTCTGTTTTATTTTGATAACCTTTTAGAAGCAGTATGAGAAGAGAGGTCTCATTGGGAAATAATCCTTATATTTTTGCAGCTTGATAGTCTATCTATACCAATATGCAAGAGTAGGCAGGATTTAAATGCTTAAAGATGAATAGCCTGTCCACCTGTGTACACAGTCCAGTGTTTGGACAGGATGAGCTATGATTAATTTAAATCAATAACTTAAAAACAAAGCACTCCACCCATTCTATAAGAAAGGATCGTGAAATTCACAAAGGGCACCTGAAACAGCCCATAAAAAACAGTCATGGTTAATGCCTGGGTCAATACTATCAAACTTTAGTTTAATTTATAAGAATGATGAGAGAGTCACAAGGGTCTCAACACACCCATCCTAACTATGAACTAATTTCTTCCAGACTATAAGGGAATCCTTTCCTAAGGGATTCAGTTCCTTGAACTTGACCTTGCTTAGTGTCTTTAGAGTGAAGAAGAAAACAACTGCCAGATTGAGGGAGAAATCTTTTATTCTTTGGCCAGACTCTGATCAGTGGAGAATAAGATAATGATGCCTGGTGAATAAGCACCCAGAGGAGCCTTTCCTCACCTACAACTGCTGGAAATCAGGGGTAGTCACGTGGAGCAGTGGAGCTGCTGGAAGATTTGCAAGGCTGTTCTCTGTAAATAAGAATGCTGCATTGTAAAATCTGAATTTGTCTTAGGTAAAAGGGACCTTTGTCGTCACCTTTCAATCCCTTTGCTTCATAAATATGTCCTTGAGCTTAGAAAGCCCTGGACCCAGCATTATTATATTCATCTGTAAAGTAGAGAAGCAGGTCGATGTTTCCATTTCAGATGAGACTATGAGCTCAGAAGACGTTCAATGACTCACTCAAGGTCACACATAGCTAGTCTGTCAAGGAGAAAGAGCCTGAACCAGGGCTCTATCCTCTGAGCTTGGTAACTGGCCACTGGTAATCTTACAAAGCAGGAGGCAAAGCTCATCAAGGTAAAGTCACTTTCCACAGTTACCTAGGAAATTTGTACAAAGGCAGAGATTTGAGCATAGTCCTCCGATTATTCAGCAGCGCCAAAGGGAGTGGTCACTGCTCAATGCAGAGACATGTGTCTCCCAGGGCAGCATCTTCCTTCCTGCCTGCCTCCTAAGGATCCGCCCATCTGCCCTTTTCTACTGCTGCCCTCTGCCTGCCATTTGGATTCCACTGAAGAAGATGCCAGAAGATCCTGACACACACACAACCCCTTCCTCCTCCTGACCCTGAGTATCAGGAAACGCTTCTGTGGAGTTTTGTTTTATTTTCAAAGTTAATAACCATGGGAAAAAAGAAGACAAGTTAATGAGGTACCAAAGCTTCCAGTTACCAGAAAATTTAAAAATAATGGTGATCAAGACTTCCCTGGTAATCCAGTGGCTAAGACGCCACATTCCCAATGCAGAGGACCCTGGTTTGATCCTTATTCAGGGAACTAAATCCCATATGCCACAGCTAAGAGTTTGCATGCCACAGCTAAAAATCCCATGTTTGGCAATGAAGACCGGGCACAGCCAAACAAATAAATATCAAAATTTTTGAAAATTAAAATTATGGTGATAAATTCCCTAAATTATTAACTATAAGTGCTTAGCTTAGGACTCAACCTATTAAACGATCAGCTGATCAATAAATATTTACTCATTATTATAACAATTACTCCTGGCCATTCAGTGAATTAGGCAGAACCTGTTTTCAGACTCCTAGCCTAGTGTTCTATCACAGTTGCCTCACTGGGTTTGGATGCTTGAATTAAAGAGCTCAGGTAAGACAGGGGTTGTGAACTTGTGGGGAGAGGGGTAAAAAGATGGGGCAAATTAGTTTATCAGTTACAAAGGGCCAGTCATCTAGGGAGGGTTCCTACATTCATGCAGGGAATGCAGGGCTCATACTAAAGGTATATATTGCTTGGTTCCTTGTCAGGGATAAAAAAGCAGAAGGATGTATTTGGCTGGAGAGTTAAGGACTAATGAGAGAGAGGGGAAGAAATTATCTTCTGTCTGTCTGCTCAGGCAGTAGGTACAAACTGTGGACTCCTTCTAGACTATATCTAATCATACACTGGCCAAGAAATCTCTGAATTTCCCCAGCATGCTCACCTCCCTTCTCTACTGAGCTCTGCTCCTCACTCACACACACATTCCCATCTCTGCCCCCAAATGGCTCCAAAGTCTAATCATTCCAGGTTCCCCTCAGCTCCTCCCCAACAAGCCTTTTCCAAGACTCTCCTCCCTAGAGGGATGCCCCGCCCTCCCCCAGGCTGGCCATGTGGAGTCTGTCTTTTTCCTCCCATCTCTTTACACTTGTGTATTTGGTCTTTGACGCAGGGGTTGACCCCACATGTTATATTATCGTGTGCAGAGCACATTCTGCAGGCAAATGACTTACAGCACATGCTTCGTCCTCTGTTCTTTCTATTATGGGCGTGATTTAGAAGATGAATGTTTATAACATGACCCAAGGAATTTCATCCTCCTCTGGAAAACTGTGTAGGAGAGAATCCTAATGGACAAAGAGTAATGTCTTCTGGGCTCCAGCCAAATGTTTGGTCTTGTTTTAAAAAGCCTCTGCACTCACCTTTTATTGTTTATGGTAAACTCTGTACTTTGCTATGGTCGCTAGCTCTTTCCAAAGGGAGTGGTGATAAATAAGCGAGCAACTCATTTGTTTTTCCAGAGAAACCACTTGTAATTGTGGTGACGATGTGTTAACTCTGTATTAAGTGACTTATTGATCAAGCACCTTAAAAGGCTGCAGTTTTTCTCTCCTGCATTTCACAGCAGATGAGAGTGGGGGAGCGAATGTGAAAGACAAATCAGATTGAAGTGCTGGGGATACCCAGCAGAATAGCAACTCCTCGTCAGTGGAGAAAAACTCATCAGTGTCTGCTGCCTACAGGTCCTTGGGAGGAGTCTAACATGATGGAATACATAGGATTTGCTTTCAATCCCGGCTCAATCATTGGGATAAGTGAGTAGCTACTCTGAACCTCAGTCTTCTCATCTGCAAATGGGGGCAGTACCCCTGAGTGTTATTGCAAGGATTAAATAAAATTAATGTGTGAAGAGGCTAATGCTAACAATAAATGCTTCCTGCTGTGTTTTCCTTTGACAGATCTCTTGCAGCATTATGACTCTGGGGAAGGAAGTGGGCGGATGCTGCTTCAGGAAAGAGAAGGCTATTATGCGGGAGAATCCCTTTAAGATTAGAAGCGGAAGCGAAACTCCAGAAAGGATTCTAAGAAGTAAAATAACTTTAAGGGAATCCCAGAGGAGAGAGGGTTCCCTGGGAAGACTGAGAAAATGTTGTCTTTTTAAAGAATTCCTGCTTAAACAGGACATTGTTTGAGTGGCAGATTGGAAAAGGTGAAGTGCTAGCATAACGATTAGGGACAGGCCATAGATTTTCTCCAAAAATTAGGCTGAGATGTGTGAATTCCTAGGTGTCTTGGGGCCAAGAGAAGGTTGTACTGGCCCTAAGTGAAGCTGTCCCATGGGGGAAAAGAACCCCACACAGTGACCGTGGAGTAAGCTCTGTCTAGGTGTAGAGGAGAAAGAAGGTCATGGCTCCGGAGCACCAGGAAGGTAGCGGACATATAGTTGGTTGTTCAAGACTGAACTTGCTACACCACAGAGCCAGCAAACAGATGCCACCAGTACTCCAAACCAGACCATTTAAGAGGACAAGAACCAGCAGCAAACAGACCATGAGTTTCACCAGCCATGGACCTGCACCACAGATATCAGGCAAGAGCCCAGGGTACAGACTTAGTCAACCACACTGGGTCAGAGACCCATCTGGTGGATCCTTTTCCCCATCACCATGAAGACACAGCCTTTCTCTCTAGCCAGATGCCATCTTGGTTGAGGGAGGTAGGAAACCTACGTGATAAAACATTTTCCCAAAGATACATAGGTTACCCTAAAGTATCTATTTGAACTTTAAGAGACTGTTTCAAATCCAAAGACTCCTGTCAATAGGTAAGTTTCTGTCTTTTGTCTTCTGCTTCCCTTTCCCCATGCCTGGCCCAGTAGGATGAGGACTTAAGAGATTAGTTGCAGAGAAACAAAGAGGTCTAACTTTCCTGCATTGGAGAAGGAAATGGCAACCCACTCCAGTGTTCTTGCCTAGAGAATCCCACGGACAGGGGAGCCTGATGGGCTGCCGTCTATGGGGTCGCACAGAGTCGGACACGACTGAAGTGACTTAGCAGCAGCAGCAGCAGCAACAGACTTTTATACGCTATTATACTTTAACCCTATTCTGAATTTGATAGCAGCACAGATAGAAGACACTCAGTGCCTGTGAGTTCCCTTAAATGTAGTGGAAAATATCAAGTTGGGTGGAATCCTTCTAAAAGAAAAGATACATTTCTTAACTAAAGTTACTCTCAAAGAAGCTCCTCTTTCCTGGTATATTAAGTGCAACTACAGTCCCTGGGGTCAGAGTCAGACACACTGAGCATTTGAGCACATAGCACAGATTAGGAGGAAAGCTTATATGTTTTTATTGGTCACAGACTGGTTTTATTTGTGATAACGCTGAAAGAAAAGACAAATGGAAAGATTTCCTTATGTTTCAGTTTGTGTATTTTTTTATATTGAACATAGTTCAGATTTTTTGCTGCTGCTCCACCAGTATCAGGGGAGTGAAGACATCACAGCAAGTCCCCTTTTCTGCGTGATGACATTTTCACCACGTGGGGTTCCTTGTCCCTCTCCTTCCCAGTGCTCCAGAGTGTGGGTCACCCATCTCAGCCAATACATTTTTGTTACTTACCCCTTTCAACATTATTCCAGACTTCTCCTAGTTATTTTGTCATCCATCTTAAAACAGGCCGAGTGCCCTCTGTGAAAAATATTATTATCTCCATCTTGCAGATAAAGAAACAATGGACCAGCAGAGTTAAGATATTTCTAAATATTTCTAGCACATAATATAATGAGAGTTTGATATGAACCCCAAATCCTTATTAAAATATGATTCTTGGAGAAGGCCTGACAGTCAGAAAATATAATCTGGGAGCCCAAGGTAGAGATTAGAGTGCCCTCGCTTGGCTTCTCCCCAGTGGACCCCCAGGAATTTGGCTGAGAAAGGAAATATGTTTGCCTACCCTGCCCCCTTCCTTCAGAAACTTCCACGGAGAAGATCACCAACCAAGAGACAGTATATAACCCAGTTTTAGGTATCTGACTGTCATCTCTGAGTAAGAAAAATACATGAGAGTTCCCTTTCACAAAGTAGAATAGGTCCTTTTTTCCCCATCATCAAAACAGAAGAAGAGAACTGGAGTTCTCAAGGAATTGGCTTCAACCTGAAGCAAATCACAAATGGGCGCCTCTGCTTAGACAGCGTCCGTCAGATCCCCAGGCTTCCTCCGGATCTGATTCCACCTCCAGCTGGGTATGTGGCGGGGAGCGGGAAGGCTTGACGAGAATGCGGATGGTGTGGTTGTTTTCCCTGGAGACCAGGACTATTAAGAGTGTTAAATATAGTAGGGCCAGATGTAGCGATTAAAAACTTCATCTCTTCAAATGCACTTCACCTTGAAATCTGTTATGTAAGAGGGAACATGGGTGATCGTATTCCCTACCACTCTGAAGGGACCAGGGAGTGGTTTAACTGATGATGTTTAAACTTTTTTTTTCTCCCAAAGGATATATTACAGAGAAGGCCAATACATACAACAGTTAAAGGCCGACAGCTCAGGGTGAGACAGAGGGCTGACAGCGGCCCCACCCTCTGCGCGCTCTTTTCCTGCCACTCCCACACATCGCGGGACATCCCTGTGGAACCCCAGGGACTCCACAGAGCATAGTTTGAAAACCACTGCATATGAAAAAACATGTGAGAGAGAAAACCACACGTGAAGAATTATCACTAAGGGCTCCCATAAGCGTCATGCTTGTACTTTGGAGAATTATGATTCATTAACCAAATAAGAAGTTACCACCATTTTTTTCCAGGGTTCTTTATCCCAAGAATGCTAGGATACACACAAAGTATATTTATTCCATTGCCTCGGTGGCCATTTTAAATTTAGCAAATATTGTCTTTCCTTTGATTCTACTTAAGTTTTCAGATTAGATACATTTCACTGTGCTAGACTTAACAGGAGTCATTAAAGTGTTCAAAACACAAACACATCTCAAGGAACTCCCAATATACACAGAATGAAGAGACACAAATAAAAACGGAAACAAATAAAAGGTGAGTGACAGTTAAAGACAAATGAGATATTGCAAGATAATATGTGATTATAGGCCAAAGTCATCATCCCGAAAATAATTGTTAAAGTACCAAGACTGCCTTTTATCTCAGTGGTACCTTAATGATGAAAGTGAAAGTTACTCAGCTGTGTCCAACTCTTTGCGACCCCAAGGACCCCATGGAATTCTCCAGGCCAGAATACGGGAGTGGGTAGCCTTTCCCTTCTCCAGGAGATCTTTCCAAACCAGGGATTGAACCCAGGTCTCCTGCCTTGCAAGCAGATTCTTTACCAGCTGAGCCACAGGGAAGCCCAAGAATGCTGGAGTGGGTAGCCTATCCCTTCTCTAGCAGATCTTCCCGACCCAGGAATCAAACCGGGGTCTCCTGCATTGCAGGCGGATTCTTTACCAACTGGAAAAGGGAAGTTGGTATAATTAAGGGAAGCCTTAATTATGGTATCTAGCAAAACAAAGGAGGTCAAGCTCCTCTCTCTTTAGTCCTGGTCACGTCTTCCTTGGAATGTGGACTTAAATCTAGGGGTCTCACTTTCAGAGGAGTATGATCCAAGGGTAATGGGCTTTGATGTGAAATCATGTTATGTGGACAAGTGTTAATAGAATTGTAGCTGCTTTGCCTGGAGAAGAAGGAACATTCTTATCCTTTTTTGCTTCTCCAGCATTTTCGTTAAAAAGGATGTGGTCCATCTCTCTACAACCCTTCTTCCCCTTCATCCTTCCTATTCTCCTCTCCTGTAGGGCTGGCACCAGGGGGTGCCGTTTACACAGACTGCAATGTAAAGGATATCCTTTAGGGCTGTGTGAGGCAGTAGCCCAGTCACTGCCATTATGAAAAGGGATCTGATTTTTAACAAGTGGCTCCAAAGGTTAATTAAAATGCAAAGATCAGAGGACAAGGTGAGTGAAATTTTGCTTTAGGATAAGGACATTCTCACAGTGGGAGAAGACAGAATGGATAGCTCTAAATGGAAGTATTTGGAAAGAGGTAGGGTGGAGGGAAGTCCATGCTTTGAAGATGGATAATAATAAATTAATTGTGCTTCTGTGGTGTGACTGACATTGTGGCATTTTAGGTTTTCACAAGTGTTCTCCTTCTTAGGCATTATAACAATACTCCTGGGTGGGAACTATAATTATCTTTATTTTCTAGATGGAGAACTGCAGCGTGGATAAGTTGCTTTACTTTCTTTCCTAAGGTCACAACAGAAAGTCAGTGAAAGCAGGTACTTGAGCTCAGGTCTCTCTGATTTCAGAATGCAAACTCTTAACCATTATGTCGCATGAAACGGTTGACAAGGAGGTACAAGATTCCATCATTCTTAATGTGTTTGTCTGTTCAATTGCTGCTAACCTTGACCTACAAATGAAATTAGATCTTGACCTTGTACATCAGAGAGTAAAGTCATTTCTGTGGAATAAGGCTGGCTGAGCTGCATGTGCCTGGCTCTCCCTGCTCATTCATATCTCTACCTGGGACTCGGGTGAAACTGCACACCTGGGCTCCTGATGCCCTGGGGAAGCTGTCTTCCATGCAGCATAACCCGCCAGATCCGATTCCATCACTCAGACACCCAGCGTATGAAAGATGTGCAAAGACTCATGCTGGATATTTTGTTTGGCTTTCCCAAATGCCCGCTCCAAAAATAACACCTAAGGGAGGCAAGACATGGCCTTATGGGATATTGCAGAGTCGCTTGCCGGTAGGAGCTGGTGGGAACGGAGACCATCAGAGCACACTCAGTGTCCACTGTCACTTAGGAAACGTAAGATGAAAGGGAGAGACAAAACCATTCACAATGTGTGCCTCCGACAGCTGCGGCTCTCCCATCACCAGGGCTGCGCCTGCTCTGAAGACCGCGGGGAGGCCTGCACCGAGGCTCTGTTAGTGCTAAAACAGATGTTCCTTCAGCGTGCACATCTTAGGTGGCCACTTTCACGGGGTGGAAAAGGATAATCTAAACCTTCCTATTCTTGCCAAAATAACCATGTGTAGGTCTTTGTTCTGCAAGCCTCTGGAACACACAGATAGATTTCCAAGCAGTGAGAACCTCCTGTCTAATTCAGTCTTTGGACCAACTCTTGTTCTGTCCATGTCACCCCAGTTTCCTGAAACCCTGGCTGGAAGGCTCCCATGGCTGGAGCCTGTGAGAGCCTCCTTTATAAGGAGAGTGTTCACAGCCAAAGCCATCAAAGTAGCAGAGTAAGGGACCCTGGCCTCAAGTCAATGACAGCAGTGACAGGTATAGCCTGGGCTTCCCAGGCTTCCCCCCCACCCCTGCAGTTCTGTTTGCCTCATTTGGCTCCTTTCCAGGGAGTATGGCAATAGTGTCACTGCCCATGGGTTACAATTGGCACTGCCAGGCTGAGGGGGAGGATGGCAGAGGACCAAGCTGTGGCTGATTCAACTGCTTGGGGAGACGTTTGGGCCTTGAGTTGACACAGAATTAAACTATGAAGCAAGAAAAAGAATTCTCCGAAGCAACCCAAACATGGAAGCCCCAGATTTATATTCAAACCTTTCCTCCATTTTCCTTCTCTGAATTTGGAACATCTGCATCAGAAAGAGAAACTGGAAAGAGATGAATTTAGAAAAGAGGGGGGGAGTAGGTTAGAGAGTCACAAAGAGCAGCAATGTGACAAAGTAAAAAAGAGAAATGGACTTGGAACAAGATCTCAGATTTGGGCCTTGTCCCTACGCCTGTGTGGCCCAAGGAAAGTCACCTTTCAGCTCCAAGATCTGGGTCACTTAGGTCCCTTTCAGCTATAAAATTAAGACCTAAGAGTTCTTGGTTATATAAACAGAATTCTTCCAAGACCATAATTATTCCCATAATCAAGAACTATTTGTGAAGTCATCAGAGTGATTTTCTGAAGATAAAAGCAAGAAGACTTGATCCTTACAGGCTGGATAGCTGTAATATGGACCAACAACTGAGTTCTTGAGTGTCTAACAATTTAACCGATATGAATTAATAATATAAATATAATGAATTTAATAAACAAAAATGTTTATATCATGGGACAGTGAGTGATAGGGAAGTTTTTCGACAGAGGAAACCCAGCTCCTGATTTTAGGATGACACCTTCCATTTCAGGTGCTCCAGAGCCTAAGACCCACAGGGACTCTGGCATGGCAGAACTGTGTTCTGTATTCTGTTGCCATTTGCAACAGACCTGAAGGGGTGATGGGTCAAACAGAAGGACCCCTTCTGGGGTTAACAACTATAAAAGCTGAAGACCAAGGCTGCACAATGATACTCATTGGAGTGACTTTCTTTTAATGAATGTCCTTGGTCACCTTAAGAAACCTGAGTGCCAAAGAATTGATGCCTTTGAACTGTGGTGCTGGAAAAGACTCTTGACAGTCCCTTGGAGAGCAAGGAGATCAAACCAGTCAATCCTAAAGGACATCAGTCCTGAATATTCATTGGAAGGACTGATGCTGAAGCTGAAACTCTGATACTTTGGCCACCTGATGGGCAGAGCTGACTCATTGGGAAAGACCTTGATGCTGGGAAAGATTGAGGGCAGGAAGAGAAGAGGACATCAGAGGATGAGAAGGTTGGATGGCATCATCGACTCAATAGACATGATATAACAAAGTCCAGGAGATAGTGAAGGACAGGGAAGCCTGGCATGCTGCCGTTTATGGGGTTGCGAAGAGTCAGACATGACTTAGCGACTAAACAGCAACATTGGTCACCTTGATGAGACTAAGAATATTTAAGTAACTTAACTAACACTCAGTAAGGAAGGGAATCAGGATTCAAACTCAAACTGCCTGACTCCAGAGCAAACAGTTTTACCCACGAGTCTACACCGCCTACTTCATAATTCTGCCAACCTGAGTGGCAGTAATTTCCAATCCTGACAAATGGAAGTCATCAACATTAGGGATTCTCTAACTAGACTGCATGTTAGGACCCCTTGGAGAGCTTTGTAAAAACCACCCATGCCAGGCTCACCCCCAGAGTTTCCAGTATTTTTGGCTTGAGGGAAGACCTGGTCATCAGTTGTTTTTGAAAGCTCTCCCTAGGTGATTCTAAGTGAAGCTGGGGTGTGAATCACTAATGTTCATAAGGAAAAATGTCAGACTCCAAAGTAAATGAGACTCAGGTCTGGGGCTGCCCTCGTGGGATGTATCCATGGCAGCCTTGAGCTGATGGTTTGAGTAGTGGCTTGTGGAGGGGGATACAAATCTTAGAATCATTAAGCGGTAGATAAAGCTCTGGACCCATGAGAGCTCTGCTCTTGGTAAAATTCCCCATGTGCCACAGGCCTCTGCTGGAGAAATCACCCAGAGAGCACAAGAGGGATTTATTTGGCTGCAAATGAATGTTTGTATCAAGAAGACAGATTTAATCATTTAAGTCCCTATTAGTGGGAGAACACTTTCTCACTCTTCTCTGGTTTCCAGGGATGGAGACTTCCCCTAAACGGCATTTTCTTACCTCACCACTAACACTCCAGGGAGGCTGTGCAAGTTGCCAGTGGGAACAAGGGGAAGGGAAAACAGGTGTCATACAGGCCCTTCCTCTCTCCCTTCCCGGCAGAAGCCAGCTTCCCTGGAAAAGCTCACATTCTGCTCTGCTCTCTCTTGGCCTTTGGGGAGACAGGTCTTATCTCACGGGAGACAAGTTTTCTAAGACTGCCCGTGTGGCACTGCTTCCTAATTCAGGGTGCAGAGCTAGCCATGCCATGCATCTCAGCTCTCCTCATTAAGGTGGCATCTTAACCACCTTCCGCCTTATTCCTTGTCTCTTACACAGTTCAGAACTTGGATGGGGGAAAGACAGTTGTTATATATTGACTTCATAAAAATGTCTCATCAGTTCCCTTTAAAATGTCATTTTCCACAACTTCAGCAAAAGACACCAAAACATACAAGTTCTATCCCTATCCATACCGTCTCACCATTGTACTACAACCCTCATTATAATGCATTAGGTTTTTCTTGAAATAATAATAATCAAACCATTTGTAATCCATAAGTTTCTACCCTAGACTGGCAACCAGAACTTTAGGATTAATTGCAAGAGCTCTAAAGAGGTTTCTGGACACTTGTCCCAAGAGCTTCCACAAATAGCACCAAGATGAGTAGCAAGCCCCGACTCAGAGATCCCCACTGCTATGCCAGGTTATGATGCCTTCTTTCCTAACTAGTGGCCAAGAGAAAAGACTTTTCAGATCTTCTGGAGGGTGCATGATATGAAAAGCTCATTCTAGTAAAAGGAACCAGACCCCTGTCATCTGACACCAACCATGTCCCTAGGCCTAAAGAGAACCAGAGGAGGACGAGCAGATAACCTGCAGCCTAAATAAGTACTGTCATCACTGCCCTGGAATCTCTCTGAAGCCTGCCCGGCTACAGTGTAGAATTCCACAGGGCACGTGGCCCTCTTGGACTCCATCCAAAGGAGTAAGTTATCGGGAGGTCCTCATCCCAACATGTGCCTCTGGGACCGTGTTCATCAGCAAGCTTCAGCACAGCTAGTGTTAATAAAATCCTGCTGCTAGTCAGCTAATCGCTACATGCGTGTTGATTCATTCAAGGCTCTGTTTAGAAGCAACAACCCAGTTTGTCACTCACCCATTCCTCATTCCCTCATTGACCAGTGAGCTTGTTCATAAGGCAGGTCTGGGTGTTGGACAAAATGAGCTTCTGCTTACTGGCCTAATCCAGAGGGATTTCCTATGATGTGTTGTTTTCTATTACCGGCACCTCCGCTTCATGCCATACTCTGGGCTAACTGAAGTTGCTGAAGGCAAGAGGATTCCACTGATGGATTCAGCTCTCCCTCAGGGGTCAGACGCCAAGACNCTTCTTCTAGTGCAGCATTTCTTATGATATATTCTGCATATAAGTTAAATAAGCAGGGTGACAATATATAGCCTTGACGTACTCCTTTCCCAATTTGGAACCAGTCTGTTGTTCCATGTCCAGTTCTAACTGTTGCTTCTTGACTTGCATACAGGTTTCTCAAGAGGCATGTGAGGTGGTCTGGTATTCCCATCTCTTTAAGAATTTTCCACAATTTGTTGGCTTTGGCATAGTCAATAAAGCAGAAATCGATGTTTTTCTGGAACTCTCCTGCTTTTTTGATGATCCATCAGATATTGACAATTTGATATCTTTGAAATTATTTCTCTGCCTTTTCTAAATCCACTTGAACATCTGGAAGTTCACGGTTCATGTACTGTTGAAGCCTGACTTGGAGAATTTTGAGCATTAATTTGCTAGCGTATGAGATGAGTGTAATTGTGATGTAGTTTGAGCATTCTTTGGCATTGACTTTCTTTATGATTGGAATGAAAACTGACCTTTTCCAGTCCTGCGGCCACTGCTGGGTTTTCAAAATGTGCTAGCATATAGAGTGCAGCACTTTCACAGCATCATCTTTTAGGATTTGAAATAGCTCCACTGGAATTCCATCNGCAGAGCTGACTCATTGGGAAAGACCTTGATGCTGGGAAAGATTGAGGGCAGGAAGAGAAGAGGACATCAGAGGATGAGAAGGTTGGATGGCATCATCGACTCAATAGACATGATATAACAAAGTCCAGGAGATAGTGAAGGACAGGGAAGCCTGGCATGCTGCCGTTTATGGGGTTGCGAAGAGTCAGACATGACTTAGCGACTAAACAGCAACATTGGTCACCTTGATGAGACTAAGAATATTTAAGTAACTTAACTAACACTCAGTAAGGAAGGGAATCAGGATTCAAACTCAAACTGCCTGACTCCAGAGCAAACAGTTTTAACCACGAGTCTACACCGCCTACTTCATAATTCTGCCAACCTGAGTGGCAGTAATTTCCAATCCTGACAAATGGAAGTCATCAACATTAGGGATTCTCTAACTAGACTGCATGTTAGGACTCCTTGGAGAGCTTTGTAAAAACCACCCATGCCAGGCTCACCCCCAGAGTTTCCAGTATTTTTGGCTTGAGGGAAGACCTGGTCATCAGTTGTTTTTGAAAGCTCTCCCTAGGTGATTCTAAGTGAAGCTGGGGTGTGAATCACTAATGTTCATAAGGAAAAATGTCAGACTCCAAAGTAAATGAGACTCAGGTCTGGGGCTGCCCTCGTGGGATGTATCCATGGCAGCCTTGAGCTGATGGTTTGAGTAGTGGCTTGTGGAGGGGGATACAAATCTTAGAATCATTAAGCGGTAGATAAAGCTCTGGACCCATGAGAGCTCTGCTCTTGGTAAAATTCCCCATGTGCCACAGGCCTCTGCTGGAGAAATCACCCAGAGAGCACAAGAGGGATTTATTTGGCTGCAAATGAATGTTTGTATCAAGAAGATAGATTTAATCATTTAAGTCCCTATTAGTGGGAGAACACTTTCTCACTCTTCTCTGGTTTCCAGGGATGGAGACTTCCCCTAAACGGCATTTTCTTACCTCACCACTAACACTCCAGGGAGGCTGTGCAAGTTGCCAGTGGGAACAAGGGGAAGGGAAAACAGGTGTCATACAGGCCCTTCCTCTCTCCCTTCCCGGCAGAAGCCAGCTTCCCTGGAAAAGCTCACATTCTGCTCTGCTCTCTCTTGGCCTTTGGGGAGACAGGTCTTATCTCACGGGAGACAAGTTTTCTAAGACTGCCCGTGTGGCACTGCTTCCTAATTCAGGGTGCAGAGCTAGCCATGCCATGCATCTCAGCTCTCCTCATTAAGGTGGCATCTTAACCACCTTCCGCCTTATTCCTTGTCTCTTACACAGTTCAGAACTTGGATGGGGGAAAGACAGTTGTTATATATTGACTTCATAAAAATGTCTCATCAGTTCCCTTTAAAATGTCATTTTCCACAACTTCAGCAAAAGACACCAAAACATACAAGTTCTATCCCTATCCATACCGTCTCACCATTGTACTACAACCCTCATTATAATGCATTAGGTTTTTCTTGAAATAATAATAATCAAACCATTTGTAATCCATAAGTTTCTACCCTAGACTGGCAACCAGAACTTTAGGATTAATTGCAAGAGCTCTAAAGAGGTTTCTGGACACTTGTCCCAAGAGCTTCCACAAATAGCACCAAGATGAGTAGCAAGCCCCGACTCAGAGATCCCCACTGCTATGCCAGGTTATGATGCCTTCTTTCCTAACTAGTGGCCAAGAGAAAAGACTTTTCAGATCTTCTGGAGGGTGCATGATATGAAAAGCTCATTCTAGTAAAAGGAACCAGACCCCTGTCATCTGACACCAACCATGTCCCTAGGCCTAAAGAGAACCAGAGGAGGACGAGCAGATAACCTGCAGCCTAAATAAGTACTGTCATCACTGCCCTGGAATCTCTCTGAAGCCTGCCCGGCTACAGTGTAGAATTCCACAGGGCACGTGGCCCTCTTGGACTCCATCCAAAGGAGTAAGTTATCGGGAGGTCCTCATCCCAACATGTGCCTCTGGGACCGTGTTCATCAGCAAGCTTCAGCACAGCTAGTGTTAATAAAATCCTGCTGCTAGTCAGCTAATCGCTACATGCGTGTTGATTCAGTCAAGGCTCTGTTTAGAAGCAACAACCCAGTTTGTCACTCACCCATTCCTCATTCCCTCATTGACCAGTGAGCTTGTTCATAAGGCAGGTCTGGGTGTTGGACAAAATGAGCTTCTGCTTACTGGCCTAATCCAGAGGGATTTCCTATGATGTGTTGTTTTCTATTACCGGCACCTCCGCTTCATGCCATACTCTGGGCTAACTGAAGTTGCTGAAGGCAAGAGGATTCCACTGATGGATTCAGCTCTCCCTCAGGGGTCAGACGCCAAGACAATGTCACAGCAGTGGAAGGGAGAATCCAGATGGCCCGGCTCAGGTGATGAAGGCCTTTGGAGTCTGCCTTGAGGCTCTCAGTGGCTTTAGACTGAAAACCATCTTGGCCCCTTCCAGCAGCGTAAGGCATTTTATGACAGCCTGAAAGCACGGAGCTTAAACAGAATGATGATCACAGGGCAGGAATTTGGACTCCAGGAGAACTGCTTAAGCACAGATTATTTTCTCCGGTATTTGATGAGAACAAACGAAGTAAGAATTTTCCTTTTGTTCATCTGGCCTCTGGCATTGTTTACTTTCTTTTTATTATTCTCGAAGGCACTTAGAGCTCTGGCAGTGTTTCTGTCCTAAAACCTTATTGTCAGAAGTTTATTTTTCAGCTGTTTCAAATCATATCTGATAGAGTGAGTGCTTTGCCTGGGTTCTTCGCTTTACCTCAAAAGAAATAAAGTTCATCCTTTAAATGACAATATTGATTGTCTACAGCTTTAAGTTTTCTACACTTAAGCTTCAGGCTTCATTTCAAAACCTGTTTTCCCTCATCACAGAGGAGCGATGGTGGAAGTCTCACTCTGCTGGCGTCTGGGTAATGACCTAACACTGTCGTTTGGACTATCGCTGTGTTTTGTCAGATTTTCACTGCACGTGGAGTAATTCTTTGTCAATGGTGTTTCTATCAACTGTGGTTTGGAGGCAATGAGGTTTTAAACTTGTGCCTGAAATTTCTTAAATATGTAAGCTTTTAACATTTGCGAAGTTGACTTCAGTCCTCTTTTAAAAGAAACCCAATATGCTGTTTTTTCTCTCCTCAATCAGGACGTGCGTCGGAGAGTCTGGACTTCACATGCTGCTCTTCCAAAACAAGGACAGGATATCAACCCAGAAAAATGAGCCCTTCAGACCCGTGATGATCTGTGAAAAGCTCAGATGGACTTAGCAGGCAGTTTCTTGACACCTGGGAAAAGTCAGCGTGTGAGAGAGGGAGTAGCATTATGGTTACGAGGCTACGTTCTAGAGCTGGGCTGCCTGGTTGAATGCCAGCTACTCGGCTGTAGTGGGTTAAATGGTGCCCCCTGCAAAAAAAAAAAAAGATAAGAGCACCTCCTAACCCCAGGAACCTGTGACTGTGGCCTTAGTGGGGAAAAGGGTCTCCGCAGATGTAAACACATTGAGGATCTCTGAGATGAGATCCTCCTGCAGGATGAGTCCTGTATCCAATAAGGAGAAGACACAGACGCAGAAGAAAAGAAAGTCATGTGAAGATGGAGGCAGAGACTGGAGTGATGCTGTCACAGGCCAGGGTACACCTGGAGCCACCAGAAGCTAGAAGAAGACGGAAGTGTTTCTCCTTAGAGACTCTGGAGGGAGTGCGACCCCTTGACTTTGGACTTTTGGACCCCAGAACTGTGAGAAAATACAGTTCCGTTGTCTTAAGCCACCCAGTTTGTGGTCATTTGTTAGAGCAGCCCTAGGAAATAAACACATCACTTACCGGCTGAGTGACCTTGGACACAATATTTGACCTCTACAAACCGGACCCCTCAAAATGCCTTCACATGGGTGAGTGTCTGCACATGACTCATACACATGACTTTTTTTTTTCTCTTGCGACAATAGGCAGATACAACAGAGCTGAGATTTCAACCCAGTAAGTGCTGGTGAAAAGAGTCACTATCTTGCAGATGTAGAGGGCAGACTCGTAGACACACAGGGGAAAGGAAGGATGGAACACAATGACATATATACCCTACCATGTGTAAAATAGCTAGCGGGAAGCTGTTGTATAGCACAGGGAGCTCATCTCAGAGCTCTGTGATGACCCCGAGGTGTGGGATATGGGGAGAGAGGGAGGCTAAAGAGGAAGGGAGTATGTGTATACATACAGCTGATTCACTTCATTGTACAGCAGAAACTTGTGCTTGGCACATAACATGTGCTCAATAGGGTATTCATCACTGTTTCACTTTCACTTACCCTACAGAGTTGTGATGAGAATCAAACAAAATAGTGTATTTAGAGGAATGCAGTGTATTCAACTGGTAATTATGATCATGATCAAATGACTGGGTCTTTCTGCTCTTATGATCTGCCCTTGCATTTGCTTATAATTAGTGCTAACAGCATGTGTGTAGCAAGGAGCCAGGGGCAAAGAGTGTGTACATAGAAAAACACTGAGCTGGAAGCTTGGTTTTCTAGAGTCTTCTTAGGGCAGCTTCTACCCTGCTGCTGGTAAATCATTTAGGAGGAGACTCCTGCTCTGGAGGATGGTCTTTGGGAGACCCTGTATCCCTATGTGGAACGGTTGGTTGAGTCCCCAGAGTGTCCCTGTTCTGAGAGTGGCCAGTGCATGGTTTGTTCTCCAAGGGCCAAGTCTGTGTGATGTAGCCCTTGCTGACCAGCTCTGTGCTGGGCCCTGCCTTGGTCTCCAGGATTTTTGAAACAGGCTCTGCGGAGATAGGATTGGTCCTCTCTGGTGGTGCGGCTGTAGCGCGTGAGGTGGCGAATGTGCGGCAGTCCAGTTTGCTGCCCATCTGCTGTAAGAGAGAAAGAGACTGACGTGCAGAGAGCACCCAGGTGAGCACGCAGGGAGGGCCCTAAGAACATTCGAAGCCACAGCGCTCCTGCCCTTCCCAAGGTCACGACTAACCTTCCAATACATTCCCTGTTTTACCTAAATGGTATTTCTGTTACTTGCAACCAAGAGAATTTTCCTCTCCCTTAAGAACCAGTCCAAAAATCTGTTCTGCAAAAATTCTCCTGACCTCCTCCCCCACAAGATCTAGTCTGGGCCATAGCATTTTGCACTTCTCTTCCCAGGGTGGGTTCCAGTCCCCCTGAATTACTACGGGCTTTACTGGTGGCTCAGACACTAAAGAATCTGCCTGCAATGTGGAAAACTTGAGTCAGGAAGATTCTCTGGAAAAGGGAATGGCAACCCACTCCAGTATTCTTGCCTTGGACAGAGGAGCCTAGCATGTTGCAGTCCATAGGGTCACAAAGAGTTGGACACAACTGAGCAACTAATACTTTCCCTTTCTGAAATACTAAGCTTCATAAGGACAGTGTTTAGGTCTGACTTGTCACCTGTCCCAGTGCTATGCACCAATGATAGACTGGCTTTGTTTTCCAATGAATATATGAATGACATAGAATGTATGCACTCAGGTCAGATTACCTCTATGATCTTTTCCAAACTGGAGATTCCCTAATGGTGATCCTAAGTTATGTGTAAAGGGAGGTTCTGAAGGTTCAGTGGATGGTTCCAGAATTGCAGAAGTGATAATTTCCACTTTACGTTTAATTTTACTTCCATACATCCATCTTTCCTTGACAAAGGTGTGTCTCTAGCACCACTCATGATTTGGAGTGATGAGTTACTGGCACCACTCTTAGGTTCACAAATGGAGTGAGAAGGATTAAGGGAGGGAGAGAAGCTGCAAACGAGAGATAAGAGCTACAAGAAAGCTCATGGTACATATATGTGTGAGAGAAATCTCCAGAAAGAGAAGTAAACAGAAGTATGTGCAAAGGTCAGAGGGAGAGGAGTTGGTGCCTGCAGGAAACTTGTCTGATCAGTCATCACAGTGAAGCAACTAAACTGACAGAAGCCGTAAGAGGTTAGATTTCTCTGTTCCTGACATACAGATGGCCAACAGTCACATGGAAAAATGTTCTATGTTGCTAATTATTAGAGAAATGCAAATCAAAAATACAGTGAGTATCACCTCTCTCTGGTCAGCATGGCCAAAATGTCTACAAATAACAAATGCTGGAGAGGGTGTGGAGAAAAGGGAACCATCCCACACTGTTGGTGGCAATGTAAATTGGTACAGCCACTATGGGGAAAAGTATAGAGATTCTTTAAAAAACTAAAACTGCATTTGCCGTATGATCTTTCAATCACACTCATGGGCATCTATCTAGAAAAAACTAATTTGTAAAGACATATGCACCCCGACGTTCGCTGCAGCACTATTTACAATAGACAGGATATGGAAGCAACCTAGATGTACATTGACAGATGAGTGGATAAAGAAAATGTGGTACATGTATACAATGGAATGTTACTCAGCCATAAAAAGGAGGATACAAAAAAGGATGATGTGAATAATGCCATTTGCAGTAATATGGATGGTTCTGGAGATTATCACACTAAGTGAAATAAGCTAGACAAAGAACGAAAAATATCACATGATATCACTTATATGGGAATCTAAAAAAAGATACAAATGAACTTATCTACCAAACAGAAATAGATTCACAGGCATAGAAAAGCTAATGGTTACCAAAGGGAAAAGGGTGGGGAAGGATTAAATTAGGAGGTTGGGATTAACATATCCACATTGCTGTATGTAAAACAGATAACCAACAAAGATGTATAGCACAGGGAACTATATTCAGTGTTTCATAATAACATTGTTTCTTTCTTCTTAAAGAAGATATATGTCTGAATTACTGTGCTATACACCTGAAACTAACACAACACTATAAATCAACTATGCAATTTTTTGGTTAAGTTTTAAAGATTTTGCTGTTCCTGGCCACCTAAAAAATGACACTCATTTCCCAAAGTGTTTTCCAGATAACAGTCTGCTAGGAGGAGAACCTGGCTGCAAAGAGGTCACAGAACACTGAGTCTACTTTTTTCATGAAGGGAGACAAACTACTTTGGGCCTTTTCTCTGAAGTCCCTCTAGAGGTTTCTAAAGGTTGTGTAGTGGCATCTGGTCTTTAATCCCAGACTTCAAACTTGTTGATTTTTGCCCTGAACCATCTGCTTCTCAACTTTCAGAGAATCTTTCCTTTGTGACCAGTAGGGAAAGAAATATTGCACCCTTATTTCTTTCTGTTTTGCCTTCCCCTCCAAGTCACAGCGTTAGAAAGGGGGAACTTACTTGTCAGACGGTGCGCTGAAAAGACTAGACGCAAAGTGCTGACCTTGGCGACGGCAGCACATCTCCTCCAGGTGGATGGCTTTCCCTTTACTTTCTGATAGGAAGTGAGCGACGCTGAGTCTAGTCTTGGGACCGTTCAATGTCAGCACACTGTCTATACTACTTGCCGTCATCATGATTATGAGGAGCATGTGCTCTGGGACCCGACTGCCTGCTTGAATTCCAGCAGAACAAGCACCTGGACATATTATCTCAGACTCAGTCTCCAGGCCTCCAAGGTGACATAATGATAGCTGCTGGCTCGATGAGTCATTGTGAAGATTAAATGAGATAAAACACGGAAAACCTTCACTCAGTGTCTGGCGTTTTATAACTCCCATGAACATTAGTTGGGGTTTCCCAAGTGGCATTAGTGGCAAAGAACCTGCCTGCCAATGCAGGAGACATAAGAGAGGTGGATTCAGTCCCTGGACTGGGAAGATCCCCTGGAAGAGGGCATGGCAACACACCCCAGTATTCTCACCTGGAGAATCCCATGGACAGAAAAGCCTGGAGGGCTACAGTCCATAGGGTCGCAAACAGCTGGACATGACTGAAGTGACTTAGTATGCATGAACACTAGCAATTATTACTATACTATGACGTCTTGAATATAGTAATAGTATTTTCAGTAATGAAGTGGGAGAAAGCTCTGCACTGGCCAGAGAACTTGCAGCAAGAGGGAAGCTTAAGTAGTCAAACAAGCCCTTCCTTGAGTTCATCCCAAAGAATTCGGTGTTGTTGTCTATGGAATATGAAGTTCAGAAATGGCTGTTTCCAAACTGATGACTTCCCTGAGGACTTTTTCTCCGCTGTGGTTCATCTGATCATGCCCTGTTTCCAGCAGTAATGATTGTTTCAAACCAGCCGCAAGCTGGAAGAACATTGCTCTGTGGTAAGCCCAGTGCCACCCTAATTCCATCTTCTCCAGTTCTACAAACCCCAAGTGGCATGTGGGACAATTAATGTAGGCTTCCATGACAAACAGTTGCTGTGCATTGTAGAAACCCTCACTTCAAGAGGACTGCAGGTTCTGGTCATCAGAATGACGATGACTGTGATAATTGAGCTACCTTTCTGGACAAAATGGTGGCTCTCTCAGTGAAAAAGTTTAGGAGACTGATTTTTCCCCCCCTCTGCAACCACTATTTGTTGCATGAGATTTCAGAAGATAATGAAAAAGAGCAAGCTTATAAGACACTATGAGGTTGTATAAATAAAATGAAGTCATATCTGGAAAAAAATGTACCAAAGAACATTGAACCCAAAATATCTAACCTTGCAATCCATACTCGGCCAAAAGTCTCATTGAATTAAAGCACAGACAGTGTAACTGTGTACACAGGATGCCTTTAGAGTTCCTCCATAAATTTGGAGAAAAAGGAATAGTCTGTTTGGAGGTACTAAGGCAAAATTCCTTACTGTGGATTTATAGGCACTTGCACAAATGGTCCCCCAACACCCTTTTTAATTTTTTAAATTATAAATAAGAAAGAACAGATTCTACCCTCATGACTTCCACTTTTGAACTTGTAATCACCAGCACAAAAAACAGAATTCTTGGAAAAAAGGAAGGCTGAATTCCAGGCCTCTGAAAGGGAAGTTATAGTCTGACTGAACATTGATTGTATTTTAAATCCACCACATTTCTCCTTTGAAACCCACGTATTTTTTAACATCTTAGTTGCTTTATGTTGACTTTGTTGAATGAAATTTCTCAGTGTTTTCAAGCCTTTATCCTAATGGTTTTTATTTCTTAATTTCCCCTTTTCACTTCTTTTTAAGAATTTATTTTTTATTAATTATCCTCTTTGAATAAGTGAGAAAATCAAGCTGACTAAGCAATACTATATGAGTCATCCGTTTATTAATAACAGAAATTCTGGGAATTGTAGCTTTCTTTTGGTACTCACCTTCATTGCATGTATTGAAATCAAGTAGTTTCTACCTCTAGGCAGACCTAGGCAGTTTTTGTGTGCATGCTAAGTCACTTCATTCGTGTCCAGCTCTGCAACCCCATGGACTGTAGCCGGCCAGGCTCCTCTGTCCATGGGATTCTTCAGGCAAGAATACTGGAGTGGGTTGCCATGCCCTCCTCCAGGGGTTCTTCTGGAGCCAGAGATCAAACAAACTTGCATCTCCTGCATTGCAGGCAAACTCTTTGCTGCTAAGCCACTGGGGAACCGCCCCCCCCCACAGCAGTTTTTAGGGGATGTCTGAAAGGGTGGTGTCTTGGTTCTTACTGTAGAAGCACCTGCAGCTGCTGTGACTCAAATTTGAGCAGTAACTCAGGGGTGTGGCTGGCAAAGGAGAAGGAAGTGGCTATGAAGAGCTAATGTTAATAAACAGATAACAAACCAAGGGGTGGTAAAAAAAATCTGCCTGCAATGCAGGAGACCCTGATTGGATCCCTGGGTCAAAAAGATCTGCTCTAGAAGGAAATGACAACCCACTCCAGTATTCTTGCCTGGAGAATTTCATGGACAGAGGAGCCTGGTGGGATACAGTCCATAGGGTCACTTAGAGTGGGACACAACTGAGCACCACACACTTATAATCAACCAAGTCATCCTTCCCCCAACACCTACCATTAGCAAGAGTGATAATGTGGAGAGCTGTGCAATGGGTGGTGCATATGTTTGCTTCTATGAGTATTCCTTTATTACAGCTCAGTGTTACTGAACTCTGATTACATGACACAGAAATGTATGGGATGCAGGAGGACTGTGGGATTTACCCTCGATCCCACAGCCTTATCTCCATATAAAGTAACTATCAGCTACACTGAGACTGCAGGATTTATATGAACATATCATATCATTGCATTTATTAAAAATATTCACAATCACCATTTCATACAATTTCCCCACAACTCTATGATATATGTAGGGAACATCATTTTCATTTTACCGAAGAAGTACTAAATATAGGAAAAGTGCTTGATCTTACTAACAATATAAGAAGTACAATATAAGAAGTACACATTATAACAGGAAAGCATACTTCGATTATCAAACTAACAAGGTCATGTAGATCATCAAATCAGCAATATTTTAAAATAACGTTTATGCTGGCAAGGTTGCATCAAGATGGAATTTCTCTTTCTACTAGTGGAAGCACACGCTGGTTAAACCTTTCTGAAGGGCAATTTGCAACATGTATCAGAACCTTTAAATGTATTTAAACCTTTGGATGCAGTGATTTCATTTCTGAGAGTTCCTTCTAAGAAAGTAATAGGAAATGTGGACAAATATTGTAAACAAAGATGTTTCTCACAATATTTTTATTAAAGTGAAAACTTGGAAATAATTGAAATATTTAACCACAGAAAACAGTCATGATACACCTACACAGTGGAGCACTATAAGGCTCCTGGAAGTGATATCTTGGAGGAACTTTTAATGATGTGAGAAAATGTTCAGAATACAAAGGTTAAGTGAAAAAGCAGGATGAAAGGCTTACCTAATAGCATGATCATAGTTACATAAAAACATGTACCTAAACCCATTTAAACTAGACTGGAGAAAATAAGACTGTAGCTTCAGAGCTTTCTAGGTTATGCATAATTCTGGATTTTAAAAATACTTTTCTTCATGTTCCCTATTTTTAGAAGGAGGCTATATTACTTTTATGGTCAGGAGAAAAAAAAGCCCAACATTCTAAAAATAAAGTGGAAAAGTATGCTCAGAGAGATTAATTAACTTGCCCAAGGTCACACAGAGAAGCCAGCACCTAAACCCGGTTCTGGCTCTAATTCCAGCGTCTCCTTCCCCATACCACAGTGTCTCTGGAAATAGTTAGCTTCAGCAATGTATCACTGATGTTTGAATTGTTAGAGAACAAACCATTTGTGGAATCATGCTAGAATCTTCATGACTTCTATGATTAGACTCAGATATCCAAGTGTTACTTTGTGGGTGGTGGTGGTTTAGTCGCTAACTCATGTCCAACTCTTTCGCCCCCATAGACTGTAGCCTGCCAGGCTCCTCTGTCCATGGGATTCTCCAGGCAATAATATTGGAGTGGGTTGCCATTTCCTTCGCCAGGAGATCTTCCCAACCCAGGGATCGAACCCGGGTCTCCTGCGTTGCAGGCAGATTTTTTACCAGCTGAGCTACAAGGGAATTCCTTTGTAGTACTACTGCTCAAATTTCTGACTCCTACAAGCTTCTGACACCCACATTTAGAACACACAAGTATGCTAAGCTCACTGCTGGGTATTACCTGCATGAGATGTGAAGCTCCCTTAACACGGAGAACCATGGAGATTTAACACACAGAACCATGGAGATCCAACACAGAACATGACCTGAAAAGGTTATTTATTCCAGTGATTTCTAAAATGAACTAAAAGGCAAAATTACTGGGATGATTTTCCAGAATACAGATCCAGGTCCACCCTAGATTCTATTTTAGTAAGTCTGTGGTGGAGCCCTTGCCTCTGGACCAAGACTGTCTTTAAACTACTCTAGCCAGTGGTAGAAATGTATCTGAGAAGCTCCCTTGTGCACAGTGAGTCACAGGTAGTGATTCCACTACTCAAGTTTAGAAAAACTCCACCTCAAATATCAGGATTTACTTAGAACTCGAGTGTGCTGTCCACCGAGTCCTGTGATGACTTGGCCCACCCACTCAGTGGTTAATGGGGGATCACCTTGTCGTCCAGTGCTGCCTGTGTTGGCTTTCTACTACTGCTTAGTAAATGACACCCCTCGCTCAGAAAAAATACTTGGTGTCTTCAAACTACAAACATCTGTTACACTTTCTGTTGGTCAGAAATCTGGGCACAGCTTCACAGCCTCTGGGTCAAGGTCTCTCTGAGGTTGCAGGCAAGCTGTTGGCCAGGGCTGTGGTTTCATCTGAATGCCAGAGAGGGGACAAAAAAGGGGAGGGAATTTACTTTTATGCTTCCTGATGTAGTTACTGGCAAATCTCTTTTCTTTTTTCTGCAGCCTCATTCGCAGCATGGTTCCCACAGAAAGAATGATCAAAGAGAAAAAGAGAGAGAACGAGAGAAAGTGAGAACGTTTGCATTCAAGCTGGAAACCACAATCTTTTTCTGCTCTAATCTCAGAATTGACATCNTTTCTTTTTTCTGCAGCCTCATTCGTAGCATGGTTCCCACAGAAAGAAAGATCAAAGAGAAAAAGAGAGAGAACGAGAGAAAGTGAGAACGTTTGCATTCAAGCTGGAAACCACAATCTTTTTCTGCTCTAATCTCAGAATTGACATCTCATCACTTTTCTGCATTTGCTGGCTGCCAGTGAATAGCCAAGGGAAGGGAATTATACACAAGGGTGTGAATACCAGGATTCAGAGGCCACTGGTGGCCACCTTGGAGGATGCTTGCTACACTGCCCCAGGCAAACAGCAGAGTTCAAGTTCTACACTAACCCACCTTCACCTCTATTCTACACCTTCTACTTGGTAAATAGGCAGAGGTGGGACTGGCGTGAACTCTGCCTGTTGGTGGTAATTGAGTCAATAGACCGAAAGTTAAAAACAACAACAACAAAATAAAAAAACTTCATGTTTAATGTAGGGCAGGGCCTGAATTTTCACTCACAGCATAAGCCATGTATGTCACTTTAGGTATCAATCAATTTCAGTTCAGTTCAGTCGCTCAGTCGTGTCCGACTCTTTGCGACCCCATGAATCGCAGCACGCCAGGCCTTCCTGTCCATCACCATCTCCCAGAATTCACTCAGGCTCATGTCCATCGAGTCGGTGATGCCATCCAGCCATCTCATCCTCTGTCGTCCCCCTTTCCTTCTGCTCCCAATCCCTCCCAGCATCAGAGTCTTTTCCAATGAGTCCATAGAGAGACTCAATTAGCCAATAGGTTCATTCACTCTGCTTTGGTCTTTGCAGGAGGCAACATTTCAAATGAACTTGGGAGCTATTATTTTCAACTCTGACACACTAGTGAAATACTCAGTGCTACTAGAAAGCATACTTGAACTTCATGTCCTGACCTCAAGTGCAACTTGCTCAGGGATGGATATAATTATATTTTTCATCTTCTTTGGAAGATAGACAACAAATACTGAGTAAAAATATATTTATTTATATTTGGTACATACATGTATATATACATATATAGTTAATATATATGTGTACATACACACCCCACACTCTTCATTGGGACCACCTAGGATGCCTCTACCTACCCCATGATCTCCAGCTCAGCCTTGGTAGCAGAGCCTTCTAGTAATGTTGACAAAGCTAGGCATCCAGACACAACCAGCTTATCCACTAGACCTGCTGTGTAGAGCTATTTTCACCTTGCCAGCTGGTCGCCAGCTGACCACTGCTACAGCATTTCCAGCATCTCAACTTGCTTTTGTCAGCGCCACAAATTAAAGCAGTCAATACAGCTGCGCCATGGCTGCTGTTAGTGTGGGGTGTTTGCTGACTCACTCTGTGAAATCGCTGATGAGGAGGGAATCCCCACCGTCATTTCAGCTGCCAAGACATTTCACGCCAACAAGCTGTGAAAGGAAAGCTGCTAATGACATGAAACCCCTTTTGATGGCCAGGGCTGGGCCAAGGCCACGAGACAGGCCATGTTTTTCCCGTGCTGCTGGACCACTCAGAGAAGTTCTTAACAACCAAGACTGATCCGTCTGTTCATGGAAGGTAGGAGGACAGGCCAATCCCTAAGCCATGCCCAAGGACCCTGAGAACACTGGCGTGATTCCATGAGCCACTATCCAATCCTTCCCTCACACCTCAGAATTTTAGAAGGGAACTTAAGTTTAGAGGTAAAATAAAAGAGGTAATACTTTTGGCAGATCACCTAGGAAAACTAAAAGTGATTCCCAAGGTACCTGTTTGAGTTACAGAAAGTCTCATAAATATTGCTACCCCATCAAAGTCTATCTCTGTCCCTAATTCAAGCCAGGTGATGGCCCAAACACTTGCATAAAGTAACTGCCAAGGGAGGCACTTGGGGTGCAATGGAGAGACCCCTGCTTTGGAGTCAGAGAACTTGCTTCCATGTTTCACTTTTGTTATTTTCTTGCTGTGTGACCTTGTGTAAAAACTAGGACTTTCTGGATTTCATATTCTTATCTATTTATTATCAACAACTTCATATGATTGCTGTGAGATTAAGTGAATATTAAAATAATGTCAATAGACACAGGAGGGAATATTAAAATAATGTCAGTATTAAAAAAAATGTTTTTAACCATTCTGTCCCTGTGACAGACTGGCATCAGAAGTATGATTCTATGGGATAAAACTCTGCTCTCTGGTGCATGTGTGTGTATGTACTCTCGTATCTGATTCTTTGCAACCCCATGGACTATGCCAGGCTCCTCTGTCTGTGGGATTTCCCAGGCAAGAATACTGGAGTGGCTTGCCATTTTCTCCTCCAGGGTGTCCTCTTTTAAAAGTAAACATCTTTGGAAAAAAAGGTAACAGAATCTAAGTGATCAGTCAATAGATTGGACTTCCCCAGCAAATAGGTATTTTAAAGTACTCAAGGGATGAGGGTGCAAGAGAAAAGGGATTTGGGGGAGCTTAGGAATGGTGTCTTCAAAGAACAGAAATGCAAGTAGGTGTCTGGTCTCCATGTGACACAGGTTGTCTGTGCAGGGACATTCTTTGAGAAGGAGAAGGGGACCCTGGAGGTGGGGCGACCGCTTGATTCCAGTCTGATATTTGAACTATAAGTTCTTATTTCTGGCTCACCCATGTTTCCCCACGGCTTATTACAGGGCTTGCCGTATGATAGTTGCTAAATGAATGTTCACAGACTAAAAACTATGCTTTGCAGACTTTGCCCTTTTCCCAGGGTCAGTGCTCAATTAGCTGATTGACCCAGGCTTTGGGGTACCTCTCCTGGACACACTTCTCTTCCTGCCCTCTGCCTTTCCCTCTGGTATTTCTGAGGTGGGGCAAATCTCCACCCCCACCCTGAGGCATTACAACCCTGGCAATGGCTTCCCAAATGCCCATGAAGCCCTGGACAGAGATCTGCGTGGCGGGAGCCCCTCCTACAAACAGATCAATTCCTCATCATTTGAGACTCAAAAGCAGAATGGGCACCGATTCGAGGTGTGACACGCAGGTGTAGGTGACATCTCTAAGGCAGGGGCGCCCAGCCCAGCAGAATAAGCATGAGTATCTGGTCTGATCTGACAAGACAATGCTCAGGCCTCCTGGTATTTTCAGGTTCCTAACTTTATCACAAGAGCTTCTTGACCACTTTTATGATTCTTCTATATGAAACTAAAGCAACATTACAGCTCTTGATTAGAGGCAATTACAGGGCAGATATAGATTTGGGGGGAGGGGGGAAATGTGTTTCCCCAGTAACCAGGAGACTAAATTCAGGGGCTGAGAAAATTAGAAAGTGTCAAATAGAGAAGCATCAAATTGGTTTTCACCTGATTAACATAAGAGCTCAAAATTCCCTTTTTTCCCCACACATTCACAGTAGATTTTTTAGAGTGTTCACTGCCTGAGTCTCAGTGAAGGTTGAAACCCCTTCCCTGCATTCTGCTGACACTAATCAAAGACTCCTAAGGCTGGCCCTTTAAGGGCCTGGGGAGGCCATGGCCCCCACATGGCAAAGTGATGACACTTCTTCTTGAGCAAACATTATCCTTGTTGGAGTTTCACCTGCTGATCCAGTATTAACATTCTGTCCCTTTCCTTCTCTAAAAACACGTGAATGGGAAAGCTATTCACCATTTATCCATCTGAGGCAGGTTTGCATTGTTAAAAATTACTACTTAGTCACAAACGAATCATTAATAGGCCAAGATTTAAGAGTGCAGTGGGGAATTTTGTCAAATTAACCGAGACTCCCTGAAGTCTCTCAGTCACTGTAGAAGCAATCTCTTACTCAGCACTTGTGTGAGGGCAGGATGGCTAGGGGAGTTCCGATGTTTTAAATAACTAAGAATGAGAATAGATGTCCTTTGGAAGAAATGCCTGTTGGATTCAATCAAGGTGAACTTTCTCTGTTGTTGTTCAGTTGCTAAGTCATCTCCGTCATATCCGACTCTTTGCGACCCCATGGACTGCAGCATGACAGATTTCCCTGTCCTTCACTGTCTCCTGGAGTTTGCTCAAACTCATGTCCATTAAGCTATTTAACCATCTCATCCTCTACTGCCCCCTCCTCCTTTGGCCTTCAATCTTTCCCAGCATCAGGGTCTTTTCAGATGAGTTGGCTCTTCACGTCAGGTGGCCAACGTATTGGAGCTTCAGCTTCAGCACCAGTCCTTCCAATGAATATCCAGGATTGCTTTCCTTTAGGATTGACTGGTTTGATCTTGCTTTCCAAGGAACTCTTAAGGGTCTTCTCCAGGACCACAATTTGAAAGCATCTGTTCTTCAGCACTCAGCTTTATTTTGGAGAAGGAAATGGCAGGCCACTCCAGTATCTTTTGCCTGGAAAATTCCACGGACAGAGGAGCCTGGCAGGTTACAGTCTATGGGGTCGCAAAGAGGCAGACATGACGGAGCATGCATATTCAGCTTTCTTTATGGTCCAAATCTCACATCAATATATGACTAGTGGTAAAACCATAGTTTTGACTAGATGAACTTTTGTTGGCAAAGTGATATCTCTGCTTTATAATATGCTCTCTAGGTTTATCATAACTTTCCTTCCACTGAGCAAGCATCAGTCACCATCTGCAGTGATTCTGGTGCTCAAGAAAATAAAATCTGTCACTACTTCTACTTTTTTCCCTTCCATTTTCCATGAAGTGATGGGACTGGATGCCATGATCTTAGTTTTTTGAATGTTGAGTTTTAAGCCAGCTTTTTCACTCTCCACTTTCACTTCCATTGGGAGGCTCTTTAGTTCCTCCTCACTTTCTGCCATTAGAGTGGTATCATCTGCATATCTGAGGTTGTTGGTATTTCTCCGATAATCTTGATTCCAGCTTGTAATTCATCCAGCCCTTTGAGTGATGTACTCTGCATGNTCCATTGGGAGGCTCTTTAGTTCCTCCTCACTTTCTGCCATTAGAGTGGTATCATCTGCATATCTGAGGTTGTTGGTATTTCTCCTGATAATCTTGATTCCAGCTTGTAATTCATCCAGCCCTTTGCATGATGTACTCTGCATGTAAGTTAAATAAGTAGGGTGACAATATATAGCCTTGACATGCTCCTTTCAAGTGGTCATGTGAGAGTTGGACTGTGAAGAAAGCTGAGCACCAAAGAATTGATGCTTTTGAACTGTGGTGTTGGAGAAGACTCTTGAGAGTCCCTTGGACTGCAAGAAGATCCAACCAGTCCATTCTAAAGGAGATCAGCCCTGGGTATTCTTTGGAAGGAATGATGCTAAAGCTGAAACTCCAACACTTTGGCAACCTCATGGGAAGAGTTGACTCATTGGAAAAGACTCTGATGCTGGGAGGGATTGGGGGCAGGATGAGAAGGGGACGACAGAGGATGAGATGGCTGGATGGCATCACCGACTCGTTGGACGTAAGTCTGAGTGAATTCTGGGAGATGGTGATGGACAGGGAGGCCTGGCATTCTGCGATTCATGGGTCGCAAAGAGCTGGACATGACTGAGCGACTGAACTTCTATCCCACTTTTGAACCAGTCTGTTGTTCCAGGCCATGTGGGAAGCTTAATCCCAACACCAAAGCAACTCTGGAACCCAGGCTGTAGGAACCCAGCTACAGGACTCTACCCACTGTGTGATCCAACTTCTAGAGGTCCAGTTCAACCCTCTGCAAGAGGTCAGCCTCTCTTCAGTGAGTCCAGGACTCCCAACGCTGGTTACATGTCCAGTCCAGGCCTGTCTTGGAGCACTCATCCTGAAGGGTGCTGATGGCTGAGGAGATGGTGCCCAGGGCAGTCTGGGGGCAACACACTGAAGCAGGGCAGATGTCCAGGGCTCTGCTTTCCCAGAAGCCTGGGCGTGAGGGTGCCAACTTGCCTCAAGCAGTTGGAATTCTTCAAGACCTGCCTGACTCGCTTCCAACAGTACAGTCAGTGAGGGCATCTCCCAATCTGTCCAGCCAAATCCCTTCTCATTAAATCTCTTCTGATAACCTCCACTCAGCACATGGTATCAATATGAGATTGCCCCAGGGAGGTGGGCATGGAAGANCTTCCAACAGTACAGTCAGTGAGGGCGTCTCCCAATCTGTCCAGCCAAATCCCTTCTCATTAAATCTCTTCTGATAACCTCCACTCAGCACATGGTATCAATATGAGATTGCCCCAGGGAGGTGGGCATGGAAGAGGCTTGGAATCCGTTTTCTCATGGGCACGGGCAGTGGAGAAACAATGCAGGGAAACTGGGGAACAGGGGAGGCCAAGCTCCACTTGGGACCCTATCCCAGGGGTCCCTTCTCTGGCAGCTGCCTGGGTGCTGGAGTACAGAATGCTTTCACAATAGTTTTCAAAGGAAGATGACCCTCCACATACTCAGCTTAGAGGACTTTGCATTGTCAGTCACTTGAGCCACAATGGTCAGTTCACGGCTTCTAACTTATCACACAGTCACACCTCAGGTGTGCTCTGTGTGTGTGTGTGTGTGTGTGTGTGTGTGTGTGTGCGTGCGCACATGCACTCAATTTTGTACACAACCCTGCAGATCCTTCCCCACACTGGGTCTCAGCACTGGGCCAGCCTCTGGTTCAATCACATCTTGAACTCAAGGTAATTAAGCCAGTAGCCCAGCATTTACACTCATAAGTGACTTAGAAGTCTGTGCTCTTATCTCCATGTAACAGAGGAAGAAATAAACTTCTATACAAATGATCCTTAGTTAGCAAGTGGTCAGCTAGGCAGGAGAGATAATTCTGCTAAAGTCAAGGTCCACAATGTGTATGTCAGTAACATATTGTTGAGAATATATGTGTCAGGAAGAACATATGGAAGAAGCATGTAGGTCATGGAAGAAAGGGCCTTGTTAGTTCCATGCAGGTTACGTCATACTTTCCATTTGGGGTTTTGTTGCATGGAATTGGACCTTCCCAGAGACTTCAATTACCTAGTCCAGGAACTGACAAGAACCAGGCTGGCCTTGGAAACCATTCCCAATGCAGAGAAGTTTGTGCTTAAGAACAGGAGCTCAGCATTAGGTGTCTGGGTGACACAGTCTTGGGCAAATCCCTGTTGTCTATTGTGTCTCAGTCTTCTTGTCTGTAAAACACAGAAAATATCAGGTTCTTCCCTGGGTTCGTTGTGAAGGTTAAATGTGACGATGTCTGTAAGAAGGTTAACTCTGCGCTAATAAGAAACACAAGCTGGAATCAAGATTGCCAGGAGAAGTATCAATCACCTCAGATATGCAGATGACACCACCCTTATGGCAGAAAGTGAAGAGGAGCTAAAAAGCCTCTTGATGAAAGTGAAAGAGGAGAGTGAAAAAGTTGGCTTAAAGCTCAACATTCAGAAAACGAAGATCATGGCATCCGGTCCCATCACTTCATGGGAAATAGACAGGGAAACAGTGGAAACAGTGTCAGACTTTATTTTGGGGGGCTCCAAAATCACTGCAGATGGTGACTGCAGCCATGAAATTAGAAGATGCTTACTCCTTGGAAGAAAAGTTATGACCAAACCTAGATAGTATATTCAAAAGAAGAGACAGTACTTTGCTGTTTGCCGACTAAGATCCATCTAATCAAGGCTATGGTTTTTCCTGTGGTCGTGTATGGATGTGAGAATTGGACTGTGAAGAAACCTGAGTGCCGAAGAATTGATGTTTTTGAACTGTGGTGTTGGAGAAGACTCTTGAGAGTCCCTTGGACTACAAAGAGATCCAACAAGTCCATTCTGAAGATCAACCCTGGGATTTCTTTAGAAGGAATGATGCTAAAGCTGAAATTCCAGTACTTTGGCCACCGCATGTGAAGAGTTGACTCATTGGAAAAACTCTGATGCTGGGAGGGATTGGGGGCAGGAGGAAAAGGGGACGACAGAGGATGAGATGGCTGGATGGCATCACGGACTCGATGGACGTGAGTCTGAGTGAACTCCGGGAGATGGTGATGAACAGGGAGGCCTGGCATGCTGCGATTCATGGGGTCTCAAAGAGTCGGACACGACTGTGTGACTGAACTGAACTGAATCATGTGGCAATAGATCCCACTCTTACTCAGATGGGTGTGTTCTCCTGACTTCAGACAGAATAGAGACTTCTGGCAACTTTGAGGGACACTCAGAAGGTTGAAATGAATCTTTCCTGTGGGTTTCTAGAGCTTTCCCAGAGGAAGAGAGCAACTAGAAGTCAGCATTGCCCCAGTGAGATATTTGCACGTGGATAAATATCGTTTGCTTGAATCTCTGGGACAGATATGAAGCATCATTCTGGATCTCTGGAAGTTTCTTTGTAAAAATATTCATACTGTACCCAGAGCAAGGTCTTTCTTCATCCAGGTGAAAAGAGATTACTCTATTAATATTGAGAATGATCTAGGGTGAATCATATATAAAGTGTGGATTCTTTGTACTTGCTTCTGAGAGTGAACAACTCCTCAGCAGCTATTCCTCTGGGATATTAATATTAAACATCCACACACCCTGCCCACAAAGACATCATCTAAACTTGCTATATAACACTTGAGACATTCTCCACAGAGAGGACCCAGATCTGAGACTGCAGGACAGTTATGCCCCTTCACCTATTACAGATCAAACTGTTACTCTCCCTCTTTACTCTCTCCCCAAAGTGCTGTAAGGTAAGTATATGCCTATATTTTTTAATGACTTGCTAAATTACTGAAATGTCAGCCAAGAATGAGAACTGCTGTAGTTGATGATATCTGCAGATCTTATTCAGATTAATTTTGTTAGTCTCTCTTCACCGTTTTTTGGGGGTAGTGGAGAAGATGGTCATTTTTATTGTGCTCATGCCAGCTTGGTTAACAATAAGCTTCCTCTGGCAGCCTGCATGGAAGTGAAGTCAATCGCCTGTATGTGGGAGTCTGTGTCCACGTACTCAATTTCCTTGTATTAACTTAGGGACCGTTTCTCACCTTGTTCTCTAGTTGCAGCCAAAATAAGTACAGGGCTCCTATTGATTTTTGTGACCTGGAGTTGGGTTGCTTTCAGTAGAAATGAAACATACTCAGATCTGTCCATGGAGAATAGAGCAAGCAGAGAAATAAACCATAAATTCAGGTATACCCGAGTACAGGCTGTGGTTGGATTTCCTTCCTTCTTTGAGTGCAGACCAAATGCTATGGTTGGGCTTAAACTTTCTGTACAGGGCAGATTTGGGGAGTTTTTACTGTGAAGTATAGTTTCCATTATTCATCCTGCTCTCATGAGTTCTACTAGCTAAAGGAACCACCAGTGTGGAATGTATAGAACTCAACTTACCTAGAGTATTAGCTCCTTGAGACCAGTTAAGTTTGAAGTGGGATAAAACATGAAAAAGGGGCAGTTCTCTACCCTCCCCTTGTGTCTTTTCTATTGTCAAGTATGTTCAGTCAGTTCAGTCACTCAGTCGTGTCCAACTCTTTGTAACCCCATGGACTGCAGCACTCCAGGCTTCCTTGTCCATCAACAATTCCCAGAGTTTACTCAAACTCATGTCCATTGAGTCGGTGATGCCATCCAACCATCTCATCCTCTGTCATCCCCTTCTCCTCCTGCCTTCAGTCTTTCCTAGCATCAAGGTCTTTTCAAATGAGTCAGTTCTTCGCCATCAGGTGGCCAAAATATCAGAGTTTCAGCTTCAGCATCAGTCCCTCCATTGAATATTCAGGACTGATTTCTTTTAGGATGGACTGGTTGGATCTCCTTGCAGTCCAAGGGATTCTCAAGAGTCTTCTCCAATGTCACAGTTCAAAAGCATCAATTCTTTGGTCCTCAGCTTTCTTTACAGTCCAACTCTCACATCCATACATGACCACTGGAAAAACCATAGCTTTGATTAGACAGACCTTTGTTGGCAAAGTAATGTCTCTGCTTTTTAATATGCTAGTCTAGGTTGGTCATAGCTTTTCTTTCAAGGAGCAAGCGTCTTTTAATTTCCTGGCTGCAATCACCATATGCAGTGATTTTGGAGCCCCCAAAATAAAGTCAGCCACTGAAGTGATGGGACTGGATGCCATGATCTTAGTTTTCTGAATGTTGAGCTTTAAGCCAACTTTTTCACTCTCCTCTCACTTTCATCAAGAGGCTCTTTAATTCTTCTTTGCTTTCTGCCATAAAATGTGTCATCTGCATATCTGAGGTTACTGATATTTCTCCTGGCAATCTTGATTCCAGTTTGTGCTTCATCCAGTCCAGCGTTTCTCATGATGTACTCTGCATATAAGTTAAATAAGCAGGGTGACAATATACAGCCTTGACATACTCTTTTCCCTATTTGGAACCAGTTTGCTGTTCCAGATAAAACATTTTGATACTTGATTCAATTCTGCAAATAGTGTAATTATATAACCTGATATGGTTTTATTTTTTTAATATATATATTTAATTGAAGTATAGTTGACTTACAATGTTTCTGATGCACAGCAAGGTGATTCAGTTACACAAAATATACATATATTATTTTTGAAATTATTTTCCATTATAGGTTATTACAAGATACTGACTATAGTTCCCTATGCTATACAGTAAACTTTATTTGCTTGTTGCATATCTATTTTTAAATTAGAAATTTAGCACACTATTCATACTAAGTCAACCAAGTGGAATCAAGATGTTTTAGTTAGACAAAAATTCATAAGTTTTATAAAATATATATGATACATACATATGTATACAATAGTTTTTCTGCTACACTTGATAAAGAGTTGAGAAAGAACATCAAAAACAAATGGAGAAATTGGAGAACATAAACTAAATGAAATGGGAGCACTGAATATGAAATAGAAAAAGTGAACAAACAAGATAAAAGTAAAAGATCATCTTATAGTCCTACTGTTTTTAAACATGACTGTTCATTAGAAATGTATCTGGAGCTCTGTAGAAAAAAAGCAATACCTGGGCATTGTATTTTGCAAAAATTTCTAGTTCTGATACACATCTGAATTTTAGAAAGTGATTACAGGTTTTTGTATTAGATACTAGTTTTGGTGATACAGAGTTCTTTTTCTGTTGACCAATCATGATACAATGGTGTTAAGTGAGTAATCGTTACATAATCACAATAGTAAAAGACGTTTATCAGTTTTCCCAATCAATATCCAGACAAAAAATAAAAGATAATTACAATTGCAAGCCATAATGGGAACATGATTAACAATATAAAATAATTACATGCAACGAGGGGGGTGGTCAAGGTGAGTGATGTGGTGAGTGGAAGTGCACACATGCACATGTTTTCATCCACCCAGCCAGTCTATGTCTTTTGATTGGTGCATTTAATCGATTTCCGTTTAAGGTAAGAATCAATATGTATCATCCTATTACTGCTTTCTTAATTGTTTTGGATTTATTTTCAGTAGGTCTTTTCCTTCTCTTCTGTTTCCTGCCTAGATAAGTTGCTTTAGCATTTGTTGTAAAGCTGGTTTCGCGGTGCTGCAGTCTCTTAATTTTTGCTTGTCTGGAAAGCTTTTGATTTCTCCATCAAATCTGAAGGAGAGTCTTGCTGGGTAGAGTATTCTTGGTTGTAGTTTCTTCCCTTTCATCACTTTAAATATTTCATGCCATTCCCTTCTAGCTTGTAGGGTTTCTGTTGAGAAATCAGCTGAAAGCCTGATGGGAGTTCCCTTGTATTTTTTTTGGTTATTTTTCCCTTGTTGCTTTTAATATTTTATCTCTGTCTTTAATTTTTGTCAGCTTGATTACTATGTGTCTTGGTGTGTTCCTCCTTGGGTTTATCCTTTCTGGATCTCTGTGCCTCCTGGACTTGGCAGACTACTTCCTTTTCCATGTTTGGGAAGTTTTCAGCTGTTATCTCTTCAAATATTTTCTCTGGTCCTTTATCTCTCTCTTCTCTTTCTGACACCCCTCGAAAATGAGTATTGGTGTGTTTAATGTTGTCCCAGAGGTGGCTTTATGTTTTAAGGTCAATGGAAGTCAATCGCTTTGGTGTGGGATTGGAACTGTATTTCTGCTGTTTCTGTTTGGCAAACAAAACCAAATGCTTTCTTAACTCTCATTTTGGAATCTTGGACTTGGTACCCTTGTTAAAGCCCACTAAATTGAATCATTGCGTGTCAGGGATGGGGTTTCACATAATGGCATTCTCACATTTACACAGAGTGAGTGTATGTCTCACCTAGAAGGAGAGAACCCGTCATGCCAACCCCTGAGGCTGTGAGCATTTGGACCTTCTGATTAATTTCCTAAGGCATTAAATTTCACAAAACTCTTTTAAAAAATGGATTCTTTAAAAAAAAATTTAATTATTTGATTGTGCTGGGTCTTAGCTGCAGCACAGGGAATCTTTTAGTTGCAGCAAGTGGGATCTAGTTCCCTGACCAAACCCGAGCGCCTGGCATGAGAGCACAGCGTCTTAGCCATTGGACCACCAGTGAAGTCACAAAACTTTTTAATTTCAGAATTCCACATGTCAAAAAATCAGAACCTGCAGAGGTCATTCATTTTAAATATTTTCCCTTTAAGTATTTTTTTATTGATATAAAGAGATGGCTGGATGATTGTTTGTTGTTTTTTAATGAAACTTCTGTGAGGAGAGTTAAGGTAGAATTTCCTCTTTGTATTTTGTTTGCTTCCTTTCTGCCCACTTCTCTTTGCTCATCTTGCCAAAACTAACGTTTCTCTATGGCTTTGGTATGCTTTATCCTCAAGACGGACTTTTGATCTTGAAAGATTTAAAGTTTGGAATAAGCATTGGTGGCCTCAAGTTTGAAAAAAAAAAAAAAATTCTTAATTTTCTTAATGTCTTACTTTTTTCAACTTTCTTCCACTCAGAAATGTGGCTTCCCTTATGTAAGATCCAATTAATCAATTCAAAGGAATTGGGCAATTATCCAGTGAATGTGGGAAAATACAGCTGGGCTGAAGCAAGCTGCTGAGCAGTCATGAATTCACCAGATATGACTCTCACAACTCTGTTTAACATGATTCATGTAGACCTAGCTGAGGGATCTAACTCAGGATTGAAGTAGGAAAAACACTCATCCTTAGTTCTAGTTGGTAGTACTGGCCTAGCAACTTCTTAAATCTTTCCTTATTTTCAATTCCTTGATCATTCTCCTTCACACACAAAAAAAGGAAGGCCTCATTTGCTGGTTAATTGTACAGCATCTTAAACACAAACCCTGTAGGACCAGGAACTCTTCATCGTTAAGGAGCTTTATTAAAGATAAGTAAGAAAGCTAAGGTAATTAAATTTATCAGTCATTAGGCCATAAGTTCCTTAAATGATAATGTGAGACTTAACCCTTCTGTGAGGTCAAAGGCCCCGCCTCTAGCCACCAAGAGTTAGTCTTGAGCAATGTCCTCCATGCCCGGGGTCCCCAGGCTCTCATCTGACATTCACTGTAGCTGAGGCATTGGTGCCCTGCACCCACAGCTAGCCCATGACAGTGTACTCCCTTAATTGCTGTAATTGCTATCAAAATGTTGCCAAACATCTTTCCTTTTTGATTCATATTGAAGTCAGCTTCTTTTGATTCATACTGAAGTCAGCTAAATTACTCTAGAAAAGGGAGTCCAGGGACTCTTTTGTGGAGCAATGTAATGGAATTGGCCCCCATGAGCATACACAATGAGAATTCAGATAAGCTGAAAATTGATGCAGAAAGGCAGAGACGGAAACAGAAGGGCAACATGATACTCAGTTATTGTGTGAAAGGGAAGGGAAAGCCACCTTCCATAACTCCAAGCATAAGTCACAGATAGCCCTGCCCGAATAGGGTTTGGGAGAAAACAAATACAACCAGCCGAGAGAAACCAGAAGTAGCTGCAAATGCTACTTGCAAAAGTTTTTAATGATATTCCTCCAAACCTAGTGACTCACCTTCTCCTCCTCCTGCTGCCATCAGAAAATCACTTGATAGTAGTAGATGAGGCTCTAGGTTCTGGTAAGAAAGAATCACATTATGTTCCTAGAAGAGATACAAATGGAGCCCATTTGAGAGACTCTGCAGAGAGATGAATCTCCACAGTGAGGTGTGTTTAACTTCAGAAATTTGGAAGGAGAAATCTCAGGACAGAGTGGGAAGCACCCTTACCTTTTCCCCAGGGAGAGGATCAGAATTACTCTTCTCCCTCCCTTCCCAAGAGCCCACAGTCACAGGAAGGAAAGCCCAGGAGATTCGAGAATGCCTGACACCACCACTGCTGCATCGCCAGAAGAGTCTTGGGGCAGGGAGCCAAGTTATTCCTGGAGCAGGAAAGGGCTCCCAGGAGAAAATGGGGCAAGTAGAGGCCTGAGGAAGGCAAAGAGGTAAAGAGCTGAGGCCAGAAAAAAGGGAAGAGAAGGAGGGGATCGTTAAGAATAGAAGTGACATCCCCAAGACACTCCCTCAGAAGCCCTCGGCGGTGAGGTCTCTCCTTCTGGGCAACGTGTCTACACAACACCTGATTTCCTCTCCTAAGCTGAGTACAGCTTTGAGAATGAGGTAGAAACCCTCCATGGAAATAGACTTAACTCTTCATCCAGATTCAGGATTTCTTCATTTGGGGAAGCAGGGAAAAGAATGCTGGTATGAATCAGTATCTTCAAGGGTGCTGAGATGGTATAAGATGGGCTGTAGGAGCAGGATTGGAAAAAAGAATCTGAGAAGCAGGAATCAGTAGTTCCAAGTCACCAGATCAAAAATGCATTAAACATGTGGTTGAAGGAACAGGCCCAGATCAGAATGCCTCATGACGTTAGCATTAGCTGTTACAAAGCAAACTGAATACATAAGCATCCTTTTGACTCTGCAGGTCAAAGTGCCCCAGAAAGTTTCCAGGGAGCAAGACAGAGTAGGTAGAAATTAATTCTCACTAATGTGATACTCATAAAATATGACTATAGCTTCTTTGTTTAATGTTCTGCCTTTACTGACTTATTTTAATGAATGTAAAAATATATAATAAATTTTATAGATTCACACATGACCTCAGCTTCCCTAATTCTGTTTTTCTTATAAGGTCACATGTTTCTCAACTGGAAATTCTTCCCCCACAAAGGTCTCCACAAACCTAATATCTGCAGTTGGTCATGAATTAAATGTAATGCTATCAAATTGTACAGCACTGCCGTTAACTGACAATAAGTTTGAGATGTGGCACATATTATAGTAAGATAAAAATAATGGCCATTATACTGCCATTTGCAGCAACATGGATGGACCTAGGGATTGTCATGCTGAGTGAAGTAAATCAGAGAAGGAGAAATGCCACGTGACATCCCTTAACTGCAGAATCTAGAAGAGAATGATACAAATGAACTTATTTACAAAACAGAAACAGACCCATAGACTTAGAGAACAAACTTACGGTTGCCAGGGACAAGAAAGGAAGGAAGAGATCGTTTGCAAGCTGGGATGACCATGTACACATTGCTATATTTTAAATGGGTAACCAACAAGGTCCTACTATATAGCACAGGGGACTCTGCTCAATGTGGCAACCTACAATGGGAGGGAAGTTTGTGGGAGAAAGGATACATGCATATGTATGGCTGAGTCCCTTTGCTGTCTACCTGAAAACACCACAACATTGTTAGCCAGCTACACTTCAACATAAAATGAAAAATGTTTCTTTTTTTTAATTAAAAAAATACTGATCTTTGTTTATTGATTGGTTACTACTTACCAGCCACCATGCTCTATGTTTCATCTCTTTTGATCCTCCTAACAACACGGTCAGGTGGTGTTATCTTACTTGACATACTTTATAAATATGGAATCTGAGGCAAAGAAAGTATGAGGGATTTGTTCCACATTTTACAACTATAGTAACAAGTAGTAGAGGGGGATTCAAACCCCAAATTATCTTATCCCAAAATTCGCAGGTGCTGCCTGTCTATGGGAAAGCAAGGTGACAGGGGGGTTGTGATGGCCCTTGAAGAATGAGTGAGAATTGGACATAGAAAGACAAAAAGGAGAAGCTCAAACTGAGGCTGGGGCAGAGGAGTAAAGACAGATGGAGAGGAGGGAAGACCCGTCTGCTTGCTGTTCAGGTTCACACTGGGACCTAGCAAGAGCTGAGGATGGAAAGCCCAGTGGGACCAAATGGGGATGTCCTTGAAATAAAGGCTGAGGACTTTCCACATGATTCATCATGGGAGAGAGAGTCTGGGGGTTCCCTCAGTCTTAGTTTGAGTGATGCAACCCGATCATTTCATTTAACAATCCTTTAGGCCATTTTTGAAGTGATTATTTTTGGCAGCAGTGATGTAGGCAGGAAGTAAGGAGGTATAAGTGTGGCAGGAGAGAAGGTGAAGAAGAAGTTGTTGCGAGGGTATGGTAGGAATATCTGCCAGGCTGACGGGAAATATTTTGACCAACTTATTCACTCATGTAAACAGGTTTGTCTAATTTTCTTCTTCTGGGACAATGTCAGGCCCTCTAAATACAGAAAAAAGAAAAAGGAGAAGGAAATGGATTCTTTAACTCCTGCAGAAAGCTTTAGCTTGGGTTCTCCGGGGGCAGATGGCAGCTGATACTACTGTCGAGCTGAGTGGTCTCCATCCTAAGCTTCGACCTTGCTGGCTGGTCACTGCAGCTGATTTCTGCTGACAAATCAGCTGTCCCACCATTGGGGAAGCGAGTCCTCCTAAGTAGGCCTACTAGTTGTGAGTCTTATTTCCAACAAGCATTTGGTTAGGGGAGTAAGGACTGGTGGATTTTACTAATATAAACTGGTGGGTTTTATTAATATAAACATTTATATTGGCTTGGTCAAAAAGTTGCTTTGAGTTTTCTGTAAGATGTTGCAGAAAAACCCAAATGACTTTTTGGCCAACCTAATATGTATTATGTCATTTGATTCCTCCGTAACCCCGAGAAGTGATTATTCCTCCACGACAGCTGTGGAAATAGGCTGAGAGATGGCATTGTGAGTCACGTAGTAAGAAAGCAGAGAAGGCGCCTGGTTCTTTCTACCTCCAAGCTCAGCGCTCTATCTCCCCCATTACTGTGGATTGTAGGTTAAAAACAAACTAAGCAGCAGAGCCAGGGAGGAGTGGGTGAAGGAACTACAATAAAGGAGTAGAAGAAAAAAATCTGAGAGGTTTGCCTTGTTGCTTGCATGCAAATTTAGGTTTGGACCTGCCACTTGGGATCCCAGCGGACTTGTCACCATGGAGCCGAGGGCCGCTAAAAGCACTCCTCTCCCTCAGCTTTTGAGTTTTCTAGAAGGAATCTCTTTCAATCTCTTTGCCAGAAAATGAATGTGAAGGAGTCCTCACAAAGAGATGAGCTGGATTTGAGAGATTTATGTCTGTGATTTCACTTTGAAAACAGAACTATTTTCCTTGATCTGTTGGGGGGCCACCATAAGAAGAAGCAAGTGAGGTTTATTTTTGATGAAGCATGTGGTTCATAGCAGAGCCTTTCTTACCAGTGGGGTGATTTGTAGGTAAGATACAGAGAATTAAAAAGAAAAAGAATAAAGAAAACATAACAGAATTCCAGTTACCCTGCTCCAGGACAAGGAAACAAAGGGTCAGCTTTGGGACTGTAATATGATATATTTTTGTACTTTTCAGCATTAAGATGCAAGTCATTCTGCACTTGGAAGTCGATTTGTATCAGTTCACATAGGATGGATCTATTTTTCCCTGTTGTTATAAAACAGTTCAAGACATGCATGACAAGTCTTCTGAAAAATGCCATGGTTTCTGAGCCCCTGCAGATAATTGCACATTGATATGAATTGACAAAGACTAGTTTGCATCCAGGTCTATGACTGGTAGGGTAATAGGTCCAACCGATACGTCAGCTGGATGTAATGGCTTCAGGCAATGTTAAGGCCCTTCAGTGTAAAATCAATGGGATAATAGTAAAGCCACAGACCAAAAACTTTAGCCCTTTGGAAGTGGTAGTGCTAATAGTGGTAGCCCAGACCCAGGCAGGAAGTGGACTCAGTCTGAAGTCACTTGATCTGAACTATCATGTGATGTGAAGGAGCCCAGAGACAGTCCCAAAATAAAGGAGAGCTGCCTGGAAACTAATGGGTTTTTCTAGACCTGGGACTATTTGCTCCTGAAGAATAGTGGTCATGTTTTATACTCCAGTCAATCCTGCCAAAACTGACCACAGATTTTTACTCTAGAACAATGCACATCAAGGTCTGGTTAAACATGCGAACGTTTTAGCCACTGTTTACACACCAGACATCATGTCTACGAGGCCTAACTGGAAAAGAAATCACAGTGAGGAAAAGAAGTCCCCTAAACTTTGCTTCCCAAGGTGGCGCTAGTGGTAAAGGACCCGCCCACCAGTGCAGGAGAAGAGATGCTGATGCCATCTTCCAGTTGGGAAGATCCCCTGGAGGAGGGCATGGCAACCCACTCCAGTATTCTTGCCTGAAGAATTCTATGGCCAGAGGCGTCTGGCAGGCTACAGTCCATAGGGTCGCAAAAAGTCGGACAGCACACACGGCCATTCTAGGTGGAAATGTTGTTTCTGAGCCCATGAATTTTTGCTTCCATGGCTGAAAGCAGCATGGCTTTTTCCACCTGGAGTTGAGGTCCAGTTTGTTTGGGCTGGAATTGGTACTCCAATTTCTAAAAATGGACCGCTTTTGGTTCACACGTGCTCTCTGTTGCCAAGTCTGGTGGGACTCTTTGCTTACCCCATGGACTATATATAGCTTGCCAGGCTTCTCTGTTCATGGGATTTTCCAGGCAAGAATACTGGAGTGGGTTGCCATTTCCTTCTGCAAGAGATTTTCCCGACCCAAGGATCAAACCTGCATCTCAGTGTCTCCTGCATTGGCTGGTGAGTTCTTTAGCACTGAGCCGCCTGGGAAGTGCTTTGGTCCCAGTGTTGTCTAAATTTAGTAACTGAGACTGTGACCTCTTTTTCAACACAAAATTTTCTGCTCTAGAAATGGTTGTGTGTGTGTGTGTGTGTGTGTTAGTTGCTCAGTCATGTCTGACTACTTGCAACCCCGTGGACTGTAGCTCTCCATGTTCCTCTGTCCATGGGATTCTCCAGGCAAGAATACAGGAGCAGGTTGCTATTTCCTTCTCCAGGGGATCTTCCAGACCCAGGGATTGAACCTGGGTCACCCACATTACAGGAAGATTTTTTTTTTTTACCACTGAGCCGCCAGGGAAGCAAAGATGTTTACTAATCACTTACTTAACCTATTGCAACCCAATCTGGGAGCCTACCTGAGTAACACACATGCTCATGTCAGTGTGGTATGAAATAGATTGGCAGGGCCCCTTCCAAGGGTAAAACAGACACCTAAACCATTGTATATTTTTGCCCTTCATTCCCTGAGCTTCTGCTACCATTCACATGCACTTCCATTAGTCTTTATCATGTATTGTTTTAATTATTCTATTCTATTACTGTGAACTCTACATAGGTAGAGGCCAAGCATAGTACCTAGTACAGAGTAGAACATCAATTTTAAAAATTGCTGCTGATGAATTTAAAAAGAATAATGTGTTGGGACTTTGCTGTTTGCTCAAACTCATGTCCTATGAGTCTGTGATGCCATCCAATCATCTCATCCTGTGTTGCCCCTTCTCTTCCTGCCTTCAATCTTTTCCAGCATCAGGGTCTTTTCCAATGAGGCAGCTCTTGGCCTCAGGTGGCCAAAGTATTGGAACATCAGCCTCAGCATCAGTCCCTCCAATGAATATTCAAGACTGAGTTCCTTTAGGATTGACTGGTTTGATCAGATCTGTATCACAGTCTAAAGGCATTCCCTGCCCCAAACTTTTTCCTTCTTTAGTTTTCACAGACATCATTTCCACTAAATCTCTTACATTCCTGTCTCCCATCACAGTATCTGCTTCCTAGAGGACCTAAAGTGACACACCTACACATCAGATTTATTTTCTTCCTTAAACATGGTGGAGAGATGTTATTAACTCGAATGTATAGTGTTTCCCCACCTAACTGTAGCTTTGTTGAAGTGCCCCTCCTCACCCCAAGGAAAATCTTTAACATTATAACAAATCCTATTCCAAATTGTGCTTTGGAGCCTCCTATTGTTTGCACAAAAATGCCATCTCCTTGGGGTGGCTGAACTTGAGAATGGGGCATTCTAAGACATCACCACATATGAGTTCTTTGACAAAACTTTGCAAGCTTGGATCACAGCCTGAAAGAAACCCGAGTGCCCCTCTGGGGATTCACAGGGGCCCTGAACATGTTGGGAGGTGATAATGAGCGTAATCATGTTTGAATGGACTTGTGAGGGTTCTTGGATGGGGCCCTTGAGAAGCCGAGTGCTTTTCTTCCACTTGGCATTTTGCATTTTTGGCACACGATATGTTAAAGCTTGGAATGAGGCTATCACAAGCTATTTATTTTGCCAAAAAGCAACTACTGCTTCAAGTCTTATGCTCCCTCCTCTCTTGTTTGCTTGTGCCTTGCAGAGAGACTGCTCTCATGTGGCTCCTGGTAGCCCCACGGGGAGCTGACAGTGAAACTGGGGGAAGTGGGGTGAAAGATGTAGCCAAGAAAACCAAACAACCCAAGTCCTCTTTTTCCCCACTTGCTGCTCACAATCTGGCATTCCTGCAGACTCTCTTGGAGCCCCTCTCCCCATTATGAGGCATATCAGCTACGCAGCAGACACATACTTCTCCTATTACATAATGCCTCAATACTGGGCATTGAAAATATCAGTTCCTTCAGCTATGACTTTGTGTGTTCAACTACATTTAAAAAGAAAAAAAAATACTAAAAGCATCAATTTAAGCAAGCTTTAATTTAATGCAGCAAGAAGATCGCTGGGGCATTCTTTTAACGAGCAGAATGTAAAATGTCGATATAGTTGACTGCTTCTTCCAGGGAGCCTTCCCTGACATCTCCTTGGCTCCAGCCACTTCAATCATTCATCAGTCTCATAGGCCCTTGGGTATGTGACTGTGTACTTGTGGTTGGTTTGTTTGTATGCCCTTTCCGGGAGTTGAAAGGAATGGGACATACAGAACCTATATGACGTATAGATACATAGGACGACCTCTAATTGAAGCCAGGAAGTCCCTCTCATAAAGAGTAGACATGTCGTAAGCAAGCATTGAGTTCCAAAGACAATATGTATGGTCAAGTCAGGCATCGTTAGCATTACCTTTGAAAATCCCCAAATGAGAGGCACATGGGAGCTGAGGCAATATGGGACAGAGAGGGCCAGACCTATGTCTTTGGTATCACTTTTACCCCAGGGAGGAAACACTTTATAAGTGGGATGGCATTGAGATCATCTATACTATTCAATCATTTTCCAATTTGCATTTTTATCAAAGTTATAAATGTCATATTTTATTGAATCAAACTCTTCTACCAGATTTGTTACAGAAATGAACATTTCCCATACCTTCTCTTCCTCCTCCCCGCAACTGGGAATGATTTCCAACTCTAATGACAGCATCTGCATATTTAATTCTAAATAACACACTCATATTTCTACTTCTTGCTTTTTCAGTTTGGGGCATTATCTGTTGACTTTCTATCATGGAAAACAGAGAATTTAATTCTTTTTTATTTCCCTTCACCTTCACATGCCCATCCAGTTTCCTCATCCTCCCATTGCAATTATATTATAATCTTGCTTAGCTCAATATTTAGTGTTTACATTTTTATGTGTATGTAAATGGCATCCACAGCTAAGCCATGTAAATGTATGTTTCCTTTCTTGAAAAACTTTCTATTTTCCCCGAAACCAATAATTTTTTTAATTCATCTAGTTTTTTATGCACTTTCACGACCACAACCTCAAACTCTCCATCAGTTGCCCAAGTCTCCTGCCAGTATATCCAAATACATCACAAGGGTAATTGATTTTATCTTGGAGAAGTCTTCTGGAGCCTTCTGACTCATCCCTATATGGCTTCCCTGGTGGTGCAGAGGTTAAAGCATCTGCCTGCAATGTGGAAGACCTGGGTTCAATCCCTGGGTTGGGAAGATCCCCTGGAGAAGGAAATGGCAACCTACTCTGTTATTCTTGCCTGGAGAATCCCATGGACGGAGGAGCCTGGTGGGCTACAGTCCATGGGTCGCAAAGAGCCGGACACGACTGAGTGACTTCACTTCACTTCACCCTTCCTAGAAGGGTCACAGCTGTCATCCTGAGTCATGCTTCCACACTATCCTGGGAATGCCACTGGCTTTTTCCCATGTTGGGTCCCCTCTTTCCTAAATCCCATGGTTTTCCTCTTCTTCAGCTCAAATTAGGGTGAGTGTAACTTACCAAAACTTCTTGAGAAAGGGTGAAGAGAAGAACATTTTAAAAAACTTGAATGTTGAAATAGCCCTTATTTTATCCTCAGACTTCACTGATGTTTTCTAAAATATTTTTGTTTATTTATTTATTTGACTGTGCAAAGTCTTAGTCGTGGCATGCAAGATTTTCAATCTTATAGTTGTGGTGTACGAACTCTTAGCTGTAGCATGTGAGATTTTAGTTCCTAACCAGGGATTGAACCCATGCCCCCTGAATTGGGAGGGTAGAGTCTTAGCCGCTGGACCATCAGGGAAGTTCAGACTTTACTGAGGCTTTGAGTGTAGAAATCTGGGTTAGAAGTTATTTTCTTTCAGAATTCTGAAGGCATGGTTCCTCTGTTCTAACATCTAACATTGCAACTAAGCAGAATGATACCATTCTAAGTTATTTCTTTAAGTGTGCTTTTTCTCTGTGAAAGCTTGTAGGATCTCATCCTTCTCTCAAGCATTCTGAAACTTCACAATGATTTGCACTGATATGAGTCTATTTTTATTTACTGGCCCGGGCACTTGATGGATCCTTTCAATATGAAAACTCGTATCTTCCACCTGAGGAAAATCTTCTCAAATTATTATTTTTTTTATTTTCTCCCTTCATTTTTGTCTCTTTTCTTTTTTCTGGGACTCTTGTTCGCATATTAGACTCCTTAGGATAGTTTTTCTTAACCTTTAAAAACTTGTCTATTTTGTATCTCTTTTTGCTTTACTTGCTAGAAAATTTCTTCAACTTTATCTTTCAATTCCTCTATCGAGTTTTCCATTTTTGCTGTCATATTTTTAATTTCTGAGAGCTTTTCCCTCCAAGGAATGTCTCTTTTTAATAAAGCATCTGATCTTATTTCATAGTTGCAGAATCTTATCCCACTAAAGCTGCTGACATACAGTTGAGATTCACACACACGCACACACACAGAGTGACATGCATTCTCTTCTCCCTTACAAAGTCTCCACTTCCTCTAAATTGGTTTAATTTTTAAAAATTTGTTTTCCTTTCCATCTTCCGTATGAGGTTTTCCACACGTCTCATGATTCTCGATTACCTTTACTATTTGTTGTTGTTGTCTGGTAGCCAAGTCACGTCCGACTCTTTGCAACCCCACGGACTGCAGCATGTCAGGCCTCCCTGTCCCTCACCATCTCTTGGAGTTTGCCCAAATTCATATCCATTGAATCGGTGATGCCATCCAGCCATCTCATCCTCTGTTTCCCTCTTCTCCTTCTGCCTTCAATCTTTCCCAGCATCAGGGTCTTTTCCAGTGAGTCAGCTGTTAATATCAGGTGGCCAAAGTATTGGAGCTTCAGCTCCAACATCAGTCCTTCCACTGAATATTCAGGATTGATTTCCTTTAACATTGACTAGTTTGACCTCCTTGCTTTCCAAGGGACTCTCAAGAGTCTACTCCAGCACCATGGTTTGAAAACATCAATTCTCTGCGCTCCGCCTTCTTTATGGTCCATCTCTCTCGTCTGTACATGACCACAGAAGACCACAGCCTTGACTATACGGACCATTGTCAGCAAGGTGATGTCTTCGCTTTTTAACACACTGTCTAGTTTTGTCATAGATTTTTCTGCCAAGAAGCAATTGTCTTCCAATTTCATGGCTGCAGTCACCATCTGCAGTGATTTTAGAGCCCAAGAAGAGAAAATCTGTCACTGCTTCCCTCTTTTGCCCTCCTATTGGCTATGAAGTGATGGGACTGGAAACCATGATCTTTGTTTTTCTAATATTGAGTTTTAAGCTGGCTTTTTTATTCTCCTCCTTTACCCTCATCAACAGACTCTTTAGTGCCTCTTCACTTTCTGCCATTAGAGTGGTATCATCTGCTTATCTGAGGTTGATATTTCTCCCGGCAAGCTTGATTCCAGCTTATAACTCATCCAGCCTGGCATTTTGCATCGTGTGTTCTGTGTATAAGTTAAAAAAACAGGATGCCAATAAACAGCCTTTAATATTTAAGGCACTAAAAAAACTGATTGGAAGCTTCAAAGCATTGGTGGCTCTTGTTAAGTACTAGCTTCTTTGTAGGGTGATCTGGCTGGAACCCCCAATGTCAGTCTCTTGAGGTGTTTCCTCTTGACTTGGTCAGGTTTCCCAGAGAAGACACATCCAGTCTTCCATCTGGAGGGTGAAGACCCATCAGTTGGTGTTCCAATAGCTGACTGTGGCAGAAATTTTGTAGGGTAGATTGATTGAGCTCCCTTTTCCATAGTTGCCTGAGAATTCAGCTGTCTCGGGTTCACTGTCATGCCTCTAACATGTGGCTGTCATTGTTTCTTTTCCCATTTTCTTCACCCTTGTTAGTTTGCTGTGTTGTGCTAAGTTGCTTCAGTCATGTCCAACTCTTTGTGACCCTATGGGCCATAGCCCGCCAGGCTCCTCTGTCCATGGGGATTCACCAGGCAAGAATACTGGAGTGGGTTGCCATGCCCTCCTCCAGGGGATCTTCGTGACCCAGGGATCAAACCCACATCTCTTGTGGCTCTCCTATTAGGCAAATTCTTTACCACTGATCCACCTGGGAAGCTTGTTAGTTTATGCCTATTTTTTAAAAAAGTTCAGGTTTGAAGAGGGAGTGAAAATAGATACATGTACTCAATCCACCATCTTAACCAGAATCCATCATTTAATTGTCTTCTTTCTTCATTTATAGTTTCACAAACAAAATTTTGGATTTGTGTAAGTTATATGCTCATGGGCTTTGTCTTCCCAGGGATTATGGTAATATTTTATGAGTATCTTATAATTTATAATTATTTTCTCACTCCTGATCTCATTTGGTTTTCACTATGACTTAGTAAGGACTCAGGTTTGATCCCTGGGTCAGGAAGATCCACTGGAGCAGGAAATGGCAACCCACTCCAATATTCTTCCCTGGGAAATCCCATGGGCAGAGACATCTGATGGTCTACAGTCCATTGGGTCAGAAGAGTCGGGCATGACTTAGCAACTAAACCACCAGTGAGGTAGAAACTATTATTCTTTATTTTTAAGTATGAGAAAACTAAGGTTGAAAGAGGTTGAGTCCTACCCAAGTTCCATTAGTTGGTAAGGAGCTGAGACAAGACTCGAAACCAGCTTTCCTGACTCCAGGCTTTTTTGGTGAACATTCTATGATCAATCAGTAAAGAAGCCTGTCTCACTAGTGGACAGCTCTGCTCATCTCCTTTAATAGCTGAAACCTGCCTATTCTAACACCTTCCTACAAATTCTGTTCTGCGGTCTTCAGCTACATGGCATAGATCTAATTTTACTTCCCCCTATGAGGCCTTTAACTCTTTATATTCAGCAGTCATTGGGATGTGCATGAAAGGCAGTGGAGTCATGAAATTTAAAATCTGAGTCTAGGATGATGGGTGAATGTCATAGTGCCTTTGGTTGCAGGTAGAGTGTGAATGAAATGCCAGAATTCTCAAAGAATGATGGTAATGACTGATGGGAGGGTAGCAGATGAGAGCAACATAGTGCATCTGAATAGCTTAAAACTCAAAGGAGAAGGAGTCTTTGCCTGTGAGTGCCTGACAGATGTGTAAGGAGAAGATTGCAGAAGGTCATCCCTGCCTCCTAGGCACAGAATTAGGCTGTACAATCCAGATAAGACAAGGAGGTAGAAGAAACAATGGTCTTGTAGATTGAAAATGTGGAAGTATTCATTACAAGGACATGAGGTTTCAACAAGGTGAAGTGAAAATAATTGGGATGAGTTAGTGAAAGGTGTGGAGAAGGGAAATGGCAACCCACTCCAGAGTTTTTGCCTGGAGAATCCTAGGGACAGAGGAGCCTGGTGGGCTGCCATCTATGGGGTCACACAGAGTCAGACACGACAGAAGCGACTTAGCAGCAGCAGCAGTGAAAGTTGGCTCAGCTGGTAAAGAATCCACCTGCAGTATGGGAGACTTGAGTTTTATCCCTGGGTTGGGAAGATCTCCTGGAGAAAGGAGTGACTACCCATTCCAGTATTCTGATCTGGAGAATTCAATGGACAGTATAGTTCACGGAGTCTCAAAGAGTTGGACATGACTGAGGGACTTACACTTTCAGTGAAAAGCAGAGTTGGGAAAAAGTAAGCTCAATGCAGTTCAAGGATGTACCTGTGGGACTTCCTTGGTGGTCCAGTGGCTAAGAATCCATACTCCCAGCAGGGGGCCTGGGTTTGATCCCTGGTCAGGAAGCTAGATCTCCTATGTTGCAAGTAAGAGTTCACACGCCACTACTAAAAGATCCCTGCATGTCAAAACTAAGACCTGGTGTGTATTAACTATAATTATAATATTTGTTATATTATGAAAGTTTACTTGATTTATTTAAATAATTCTGTACCCCTGACCTGCTGCTGAGTCAGTTGAGAACAGTACCAAGATAGCCGGAGTCTTGCCTCGGTCTCTCCCTTCTTCCAATGGGAACATGCCTGTAGGGAAGGCCTGTGTTCTCACCTGTAACATGTCCTAGCTTGCCACCTGGCCCACAGTGTTTTTTCTTGTCCATCACTGCCAAAGTCACTGGGTAAAGGATTTGGCCTGAAGCCAAAGCAAATAGCAGCTGAGAGACACCCAACAGTTGGTGTCTGGCTCAGATGGCTCTGGCGCCTTCCTATAGAAGCCCTCTGTCCCCCAAGAAGTCTGCCTGGCTTGATGAAAACTGCAACTAACATATGTTCAGGGCTTTGGGGTTTACAGGCATTTCCACATATAATATCTCATTACATCCTCCCAAAGTACGCTGGCCGTAAGTTTTGACTCCCATTATATAGATGAAAGTGAAAGTCAGTCGTGTCTAACGCTTTGCAACCCCATGGACTATACAGTCCATGGAATTCTCCAGTCCAGAATACTTGAGTGGGCAGCCTTTCCCTTCTCCAGGGGATCTTCCCAGCCCAGGTTTAGAACCCAGGGATCCTGCATTGCAGGCGGATTCTTTACCAGCTGAGCCACAAGGGAAGCCTCTGTCCTGGTGGCTCAGATGAACCTCTGACCTGGTGGTTCAGAGGGTAAAGTGTCTGCCTGCAATGCGGGAGACCTGGATTCAATCCCTGGCTCAGGAAGATCCCCTGGAGAAGGAAATGGCAACCCACTCCAGTACTCTTGGCTGGAAAAGTCCATGGATGGAGGAGCCTGGTAGGCTACAGTCCATGGGGTTGCGAAGGGGACATGACTGAGCAACTTCACCACCACATATAGATGAAGAAACTTCCTTCTCCATCGCTTAGAAACAAGTGACACTGATCCCTTCTCCCCAGCAACCATGAGTTCATTTCCTAAGTCTGTGAGTTTCTTTCTCACAGAAGTTTCTTTCTCACTTACTCATATATTATAAGTAAGTTCCTTTGTACAGAGTGATAGTTAAGGCCTTTATGAAGACCATGTACACATTGCTATATTTAAAATGGATAAACAACAAAAACCTATTGTATAGCACATGGAACTCTGCTCAATGTTATGTGCCAGCCTGAACGGGACGGGGTTTGGGGGAGAATGGATACGTGAGTATGTATTGCTGAGTCCCTTCACTGTTCACCTGAAACTACCATAACATTGTTAATCACTATACTCAATACAAAATGTTTTTGGTGTTTAAAATAAATTTTTTTTTTTAAAAGAAAGAAATGAATGACACTGAGTCATTAACTCTCTCTGAACATCAATTTTTTTTTAGAAATAAATAGGATTAAGACTTTCCCAGGTGGCGCTAGTGGTAAAGAACCCACCTGCCACTCTAGGAAACATAGGAGATGTGGGTTTGATCCCTGGGTTGGGAAGATCCCCTAGAGAAGTGGCATGGCAACCCACTCCAGTATTCTTGCCTGGAGGATCCCATGGATAGAGGAGCTTGGCGGGCTACAGTCCGTAGGACTGCAAAGAGTCAGACATGACTAAATACACACACATGCATACCTGCACTCACAGTTCAGGATTTTTCATACAAAGCTCAAGCTCAGAGTCTCACTGACACTTACCTCATCTTTATGACCAGTAAAGAATCAAACCATTTATTTCTGATAGAAGATCCAGGAATATTCCTAACATCATGCTGGGAGTCCACAGTCCAAATCTCTCAGTCCTTGACCCCCGTCACTCTCTTTGGCCATGTGGAAGGAGCACAGTTCCCTCATCATATCTAATCAGTTTTCCAGAGACCTCTAGGTTGTTCTGGAGCAAATAATGCTGAGAAAGAGGGATACAGAAGCTGGAAGGATGGAAACAAGATATTTCAGGGTATGCTGAACTGATTATTTCAGACCTGATCCTGTCTGAGTCAACATTTCAGAACTGTGGTCTGAAGGGGCTGAGACAATCCCTGAAGAACTTCACAACAAAAGTGAAATGTCCAAGGCAACCCTTTCTCTGAGCAGAGAAATCCAATGGGTATTTCCCAGACCCCTGCCAGTTCTGACCTTGGACTTGCTCATGGGCAGGAGAGAAGACTGAAGTGATTTCATACAATGGAGACCAGACCACCTTCTCCCTGCAGACTTTAGAGAAATTAATCCCTGGGCCAATGCGAAAATGCTAGTAAATTATTCACATGTATATCTGCTTGTCATTTAGTAGAGTGAGATTAATAACGTGGGTCATAAGTCACTTGTGAAGCATAAGGGCTGTGGGTTGCTGTGTAGATTTTAAGCTTCCTCCCAGTGGCTAAAGTTGGTTTTTGTTGGGTCTGTCTTACTCCCCTCCTGTTCTCTCCACCAACAGCAGAGATAAGGACAGCAGGACATTCTGTTTGGATTCTGAGCTCTGTTCTCTCTGTACAATCCCTGTGCCCATGAGGGCAGGCTGGAGGAAGAGAAGGGCCACAGACTGGGGGCCTCTACCGCTCAGAGCTGTGGTATGCAGCACCTCCCACTGCCCAGCCCACAACATCTGTGGGGACTCCTAGGAGACTCTTGAAGAAAGGACACCAGAAATAAGGCAATCTGGCTCCAGAACTGCCATATGTGATACACAACGCTGTTGTCACTAAGATGAAGAAGCTGAGGTTTAGTGAGGTCAAGCAATTTGCCCAAAGGCTTGCAGCAAATAGAACCAGAATCTGCTGCCTCCAACTCCTTCTGCTTCTCCCACCCCCACTTGAACCTTAACTTCACTGAGCTGGAATCTCATCATCACTGAAATAATGACAATTTTACTGGGCACTTTCTCTGTGTGAGGTAAGCACGCTACTCCTGTTAACTCATTTAATCCTTAAAATAACCTATGAGCAGGAGCTATTTTTATCCCTGTTTACAGATGAGAGAACTGGGGTTTAGAGAGATCAGAAACCCACCCTAACCAAAGCCCATGTTCTAATCCACCTTGCTGCATAAATTCCCATGTGCAATTGGGATGATTTTCCCCACCCTCTGACCTCACCAGATAACACTGAAGACAAAATTAGATGATAGATGTTAAAATGCTTTGCAAAAGTTAAATGTGTGTAGCATAAAATAAAGACTATAATAAAGCCCAAACTAACTCCCGCAAAACTGACACAAACACAAATCCTTGCTCATGGGAGAAGATAGCACAAGCAAAACCGTAGAAGGCATATTTAACATGGTGCATGTGTGCTAAGTTGCTTCAGTTGTGTCCGACTCTTCACAACCCCACGGACCATAGCCAGTCAGGCTCCTCTGTCCAAGGGATTTTCCAGGGAAGAATATTGGAGTGGGTAGCTGCTCTCTTCTCCAGGATCTTCCTGACCCAGGACTGAACTCATGTCTCTTATGTCTCCTGCATTGGCAGATGGGTTCTTTACTAGTAGTGCAGAAGCTGACTGCAAAAAGAAGTTGCAAAGGGAGAGTGCAGGAGCTAAGAAGCCCCAGTCCTGGCCAGCAGGGCCAGGCTGCCCTGTCTCTGGGAAGGAAAGCAGGAGTTCAGGCAAGGATAGAGATTCTGATGAAAGTGAGTGGAAGGGGGCTATACTGTTGATGCCACAGCGATGTGTGTGTGTATGTGTGTGTGTGCACACGTGAGACAGGCAGGGCCACTCACCCCACCCTCTGCAGTATCATGCACAGTAGGTTCCACCTTTACTTAAACACAGACCCCACTCATCTTCCACCTAGCGCTTCTTGCTGCCACAGCCCCTGATCCCCTACAGAATCAAAATACACTCTGCTCTTGGCGCACTCTTGCTCTCACTTGTGGGCCTTTTCCATGGACTTTTATGTCTCTGTTTACTTTGTGTGCTTCTTGAGTGGCTCATGCCTTTAAAGGAAATGCTCCAACCCTGGCCTGTCATTACGGCCCTTTGCTGGCCACTGGCTGTGCTCATCCCACTCCTGAGACGGGTGAGCCTGGGCTTTTAATTTGCTGTGACAGGAGATAATTGTTGCTTGGGTTTTGACCTCTGAAAATAAACCAGGGTGGTGCTTCCCAGCTGGGACTCCACAGAGGCAAGCTCACCCCTGCGGCCTGTGCCAGGGGAGGCTTAGCCAGGGTTGAAATGGCTGGTCTCAATGTCCCTCACCCCCTTTCCTTTTCTGGATCGCAAAACATACAATTAGTGTTTTCTTTAAGAGCTCAAGATGGCAAAGTTAAGAGAGTTCAGGGATACTTTCTGATATTGTATGCAAGGATTCCAGAGGGGGGATTCTGTGAAATCTCAGTCTCTGGGGATATTAACCCCTCCTTCACTCAGGCTTAATCCCCAGTTACAGTTCTGCTTAAGTTCAAGTACATCACAGCCGGGGCTATACTCTGTGTCTTTTTCTTCATTTTTAAAATACAACATGATGCATAGAAGTATCTAGGCAAGGTCTCACCAATCGAAACACTTGGAATTGCAAATCAGGTTATCGGGTTTTGATTGATGGGCAAGACACTTCTCACTCTAAAATGAGATAGCTGGAGAGATGTTCTAAGTTTCCTTCCAGCACAGGTATCCATTTATCTTGAACTCTATTGCCTGGCTTGTTTCACCAGACCAGAACTGTGAGAAGTATATTGTGAAGTCTGAGTCGGTCATACAAGTTCAGACAGTATTAAGATGTCTAATTGTACATTTCAACTCTGGCTTGGGACTAAGATAATACAGAAAGAGAAGCAAGGCCAGGGAAGCTCAGAGTGGTTGAGAAGAATGAATTCATGAGGACCCTGCCCCCATGTGCTCAGGGCCCTATAAAAGGTCCTGCTGGAGCCCCAGGCCTCTGTTCAAATCTGTCCCTCCACTTCCAGTAGTCATGTATGGATGTGAGAGTTGGACTATAAAGAAAGCTGAGCGCCGAAGAATTGATGGTTTAGAACTGTGGTGTTGGACAAGACTTGAGAGTCCCTTGGACTGCAAGAAGATCAAACCAGTCAGTCCTAAAGGAAATCAGCCTGAATATTCATCAGAAGGACTGATGCTGAAGATAAAGTTCCAATACTTTGGCCACCTGATGCAAATAACTGACTCATTTGAGAAGACTCTGATGCTGGGAAAGATTGAAGGCAGGAGGAGAAGGGGACGACAGAGGATGAGATGATTGCATGGCATCACCAACTAGATGGATATGAGTTTAAGCAAGCTCCGGGAGTTGGTAATGGACAGGGAAGCCTGGTGTGCTATANAGACTCTGATGCTGGGAAAGATTGAAGGCAGGAGGAGAAGGGGACGACAGAGGATGAGATGATTGCATGGCATCACCAACTAGATGGATATGAGTTTAAGCAAGCTCCGGGAGTTGGTAATGGACAGGGAAGCCTGGTGTGCTATAGTCCATGGGGTCACAAAGAGTCATACACCACTGAGCGACTGAACTGAACTGGACGCATTAGCTATGTGACCCTGGGAGAGTTATCTAACTTCTCTTAGTGTCCCCAGCTACAATGTGGGAAACCTGACAGACACCTCACTGAGCTGAGGTTTAAGATAGACCTCCTGAGGGCTAAGATAGATCCACTCAGTGCAGTAGTCATGTGTGCATCGCTAACAATGCTCACTTTCCTCCTTTTGGGTACGTGGTCAAACAACATTTCCTTCATCCCTTGAAGTTGAACTTATTCATGTGGCTTGTTGTGGCCAATGAAATGAGAGCAGTATTCTGTATTGCTCTATGCAGAAGCATTTAATACTCAGTGTAAGACACTGCTGTGCTCCTTTTTTGCCTTGGCAACCTGTGATGCCATAGAAGGAACAGGTAGAAGCCCTTTTACTCCAGGTCAGCATATGAAGAAATGTGGAGCAGAGCATTCAGCCAACCTTCACTGGACATTTAATGAGATGGAGAAGTAGACTTTATTTGCTCCTGAGGTCTGGGGAATACTTGTTACCACCACACAAACTAGCTTACCCCGACTACAACAATATTGATAAAGCACCTAGCAAAGCTTTTATAACAAGTATTAGCTCATAATAAAAGATAGTTCCCATCTTGATTCATACAAGAGGGCTAGGACTACTGTCTTTGGAAGCGACCACACAGACTCTAACACAGTTCTGTCACTTTCCTAGTGACAATGGGTGAATTCAAAGTCACTGGAGGCTCTCAGGTCCCAGGTCAACACTGTATCCAAGAAAAAGGAGACTCCTTCCAGGAATCAGAGAAGAGTATCACTATTTGCCCCAGGTGTACAGTCAAGGCATCTTGTACCTGGGTTTTCACAAACAAGCAGGTAGGTGGTAGAGCAATTGGTTTCTTCAATGAATAACTTCAGTGAAGTTATTTCTCAGGCATAAGCCTAAAACAACCTCTGCTCAGAGTAACAGATAACAGCTGGTTCAGTCAGTTCAGTCGCTCAATTGTGTCCGATTCTTTGAGACCCCATGAATCGCAGCACACCAGGCCTCCCTGTCCATCACCAACTCCCAGAGTTCACTCANTGGCTTTAGGTGAGTGATCACATCATCATGATTATCTTGATCGTGAGGATCTTTTCTGTACAGCTCTGTGTATTCTTGCCACCGCTTCTTAATATCTTCTGCTTCTGTTAGGTCCATACCATTTCTGTCCTTTATCAAGCCCATCTTTGCATGAAATTTTCCCTTGGTACCTCTAATTTTCTTGAAGAGAGCGCTAGTCTTTCCCATTCTGTTGTTTTCCTCTATTTCTTTGTATTGATCACGGAGGACGGCTTTCTTATCTCTTCTTGTTATTCTTTGGTAACAGCTGGTTACCTGATTCCAATATTTGGTATTGATTATCAGTGCAGACACCCAAATCTTTGTTCTTATTAACACATCCTAGGAATGTTTTTCTTATTAAACTCACTAAGTTATAGAACTATAGGAATCCATTTACACTGAATAAAGGGAACCACAGAACCTGATCATTCTTTTTGGGAAGTCCCTGGTGACAAAGCAGTGTATCACCAGCATAGAAGAGGCAACACAGGTAAAAGTTAAGAGCTTGACACTGGGTGCCCCTGAGACATATGTCTGCATCCCAATTTCTTTACTTAATGTAAATAGTATGTGTTCAAGAACTTAGAACTGATTTTGATCCACAGACAATAATCAATAAATATGTCTTATCATATACAATGGGCTAGTTGATAGTTTTTCACGTTTTTATTATTGCTTTAGTTGTTGTTTATTCATTCAAAAGATATTTGCTTCAAATTTTCTTGGTGACATGACTTCATTTCATCTTCCCAGAAACTTTCTGAGGTTGGTAATAATGTTCTCTCTCACTCTTTTTTTTTTGGACTGAGTCACGCAGTTTGTGGAATCTTAGTTTCTTGACCAGGGACTGAACCCAGGACCTCAGTGAAGAGAGTGCAGAGTCCTAACTACTGGACCACCAGGAAATTTCCTTGTTCTTATTTACAAGTGATTAAATTGAGGCACAGAGACAATAAGAATCTTGAGACTACATAGCTAGTTAAGTGAAAGAGCTAGTTAAGTGAAAACCAGATCTTAAATAAAGAAGTCTCACATAATCATAGCCATAGAGAAGTAGATCTTGTGAGTAAACTCCAAAATCTACACAGTTCTTGGGAGAAGAGAAAAGGTTCTTTTAATATCACCCAGCTCACTCTGAAGCCCAGTGAGTTTGAACTTGACAGGGATATTTATTATAGAAAGGCATGCTGACCAGGAGTGAGTCATCTGAGCATAAATACAACCTGTGCAAAGAATGTGTGGTTAAAGAGGAAAAACAACCCCCCCCNATATCACCCAGCTCACTCTGAAGCCCAGTGAGTTTGAACTTGACAGGGATATTTATTATAGAAAGGCATGCTGACCAGGAGTGAGTCATCTGAGCATAAATACAACCTGTGCAAAGAATGTGTGGTTAAAGAGGAAAAACAACCCCCCCCACCACCACCACAACCCAGGAGGCTATGCAGTCTCAACACAGCAACTGAGGACCAGCATCCATTGTCCTCTGGCCAAGAGGTCTCCAGAAGGAGGATGGGGACCTGGGTCTCTAAGCCAATCCTTGATCACAAGTTTAAAGCTTATCCACTAAATTAAACACAATATCGGGCATCTTACTTTCTCACCAGGCACCCTGGTGACCACTGAGATACTCACTGCACTCAGGAACAAGTGTGCACACCCTCTGGCCAAGCTCTGGGAGTAAGGAAGCTGGAGCTCTAGGACAGAGCTTGCCTCCAGCCACTCAGCGCTGCACCTCCCAGGTCTCTGCCAGATGCCGCCTCTGCATTCTCCAGAAAGTGGGGAATCTGCCCTTCTCTCCCCCTCTTGAGTGGAGCGCCTTCAGCTCCTGACTTAGTCTGTGATTCCTGTGGCGAGAGAAGAGCCAAGTCTGGGTCCCTTTCCTTGGCCTCACTCCAGCCCACCCACCTACGCACACCCTCATCCTTTAAAAAGAAAAGAACTTACTTGGCTGTACCAGGTCTTAGTTGTAGCGTATGGAATTCTAGCTGTGGCATGTGGAATCTAGTTCCCTAACCAGGGATCAAACCTGGGCCCCCTGCACAGGGAGCGCTGAGTCTCAGCTACTGGACCACCAAGGAAGTCACTATCCTCATCCAAATAAAAGGGCCTGTGCACAGCAATGCCTTCCATAATGGCTGGGACTGGGGAGATGAACTCTCAGCGTGGTTCCATGATGCATCATCCAACCCAGGAAATGGTGGAGAGCGCAAAGGCAGACTGCTCAGTCGCTTCCGTGGTGGCCAACTCTTTGTAACCCTGTGAACGGCAGCCTGCCAGGCTCCTCTTCTCCAGGCAAGAATAATGGAGTGGGTTGCCATGCCCTCCTCCAGCAGATCTTCCCGACCCAGGAATCGAACTCATGTCTCCTGTATCTCCTGCATTGCAGGTGGATTCTTTTCCCACTGAGCCACCTGAGAAGGCTAGGTGAGGCTCTAGAACAACAGGCATAAAGCAGGACAATTCCAGGAAGACTGGGGGGCCTCTGTCCATGCTTGTTCCTCATCAAATGAGTCTCTGAGTGCCCTGCTGAAAATTCTGGGGACTCTACCCTTGACTAGTGCTGCGTTTACACTTACTGGCCAAAAGGTGCAAGAGAGAACCATGAACAAATTTCAGCTGCCTGCCTGGAAATATAAGACAAGTACCCAGAGATTTAAATGAAGAAGTAGGTTTAGGGGTTTAATTTCTACCAAATCAACCCAACCATCATGGAATCCAGAGCCCCCAATTTAGGAGACCGCTGCCTGCAGCCCAGTTGGTGGCATTTTGGGGAGCACAAGAGGGCTGCTTGTCTTCGTTTGCACTGATTTGCTGCCGCCAGTTAAAGGGCTCTTATTTAAGACTAGAGTCATTTGTTTCTTCTTTATGCCTTGAACAAAATTCCTCCCCAGGCTAAAGAATAAGTATAATGTTTGTAAACAGCTGTCTTTAGGCTGGCACAGCAGACTTCCCCTTATGCAACTGAGTTTTCTATGAAAAGACAGCTGTTAAAAGCCCAGCCTGACACTTACTGACTTGACCGTGCTGTATCCATGGGGAAATCAGAGTCACCAGTTTGAATGGGCTAATCAAGTTCTATGAATCACTGTCTACATGAATAGCTACTTTTCCAGAGACTAAAGCCACATGGCTGGAAAGAACAACTTTCAGCTGCTTTTCTTGCATCTGATCAAAATGACTTANCTTGACTGTGCTGTATCCATGGGGAAATCAGAGTCACCAGTTTGAATGGGCTAATCAAGTTCTATGAATCACTGTCTACATGAATAGCTACTTTTCCAGAGACTAAAGCCACATGGCTGGAAAGAACAACTTTCAGCTGCTTTTCTTGCATCTGATCAAAATGACTTATCACTTGAATGTCATAATCATTGCAAGGTCTTTTTTACTTCCATGTTTTATACCAGACTATTGAGTATTGGATGACTTAGCAATTTCAGTCCATTAAGCTTTTATAAGTTTAATCTGCGATTTTAAAAAATCCTTCTCTCCGAGTATCTATGAAATGGGAAGAGTTAAGAACTTTAAAAATCAAGCAATTGGCGGGAGGCCAATAAGCCTGGTCCGTCCACCTGAAAGATGGAACTTCATGGAAGCTAGGGGTGAAGATGTGTTAAAACTGATGTCTTCTGAATCTTCTGAAAATGTTATAAACAGACTCACTCTGCAGAGTCTGATAAATGCCAGAGATTGAAAGGGGTCTCAGGGTGTGTAATAGGCTATCATAGGGTTGCAATATGGCCCATGTGTCCTTGACTTTTCTAAAAGCTAATTCTCAAGATAAGCAGTTCAGGAAAGCACCTGGCAATGTTGGGGACTCAGGAAATAGTCATTGATGAACTGACCTGGCATTGTCCCAGCTTCCCGGGTACCTGATGGAGCAATTTTATCTTCCCAGAGGCTAAGACAGATCCAACCATGAATCTAACCCACTGAGGCGGCCCCTCCACTTCAGCCATCCATGGCCCATGTGGGCGGGAAGAGAGAAACTCTGAATGGTCACTTAACAGTGTTTGCTGTTAAAAGAACAAGCCCTAGATGCTATCTCAGAAGCTATTTCCCTCCTTGTGGACAAGTGAGCCCTGCATAGGGGAGCAAGCCAGAGGATGGGTAGTGGGGCTTCTAGAGGAGATGATATTTTACAGCAACTCCAAAATGATCAGAAATGCCCCCAGCCTCTCTCAGGTGTGGAGCCTCATCCAAACGGATAGCTCAGAGTGGGTTTGTTGACACCCACGCTCGTGTGAGCACCCGGCAGCTGGAGGAGCCTGGGGCAGCAAGCGCTGACACACCTGACTGAAGCCATATTGACAGATGAGCTGGGTCTTGAGTAAGGGCGACCCAAGGTAATGCTGTGGAGCCTCATGCCAACCGGAAATCCCTACCTCCTGCCCCCAGCCCAGCCACTCAATTTGACCCACAGGGCATCTCCAGGGACTCTTATCAGCCTTCTCCAGAGATGATATTTGCCACACACTGGCATTTCCTACATTCCTCCCAGCAACTGCATCTCTGGGGGCTCCTGGGAATTCACTGACGGAGCTACTCAGGATGGTGTGTCAGTAGGCTGGCATCCTTAAGGAGGTGGTGTTTAGCTCTGAATTGGGAGCTTCTGGGGCTCAGTATCCCCTCTCCATACCCCTGCCATACCCAAATCCCAAGGTCCCCTTTCCTAAGAAAGAACTCCTTCAGAACACTCCAGCCTTAGCTCCTTCCGATGTCCCTGCCATGCAGGCAGCCCCTGAGGGACAGCATCCCCTTCATGTGCAGTGGCACTGGGCTGACTGCAGAAAGGTCACTCAAGGAGTGTGATGAGAATCCAGGCTAGGGCGCCTCGCCCACAACACAGGCAGGATGAGGGGAACAGCATCCGGCATGCAGACACGTCTCCAGGTGCTCCTGAAACAGCTCTAGGGCTGGGAAGCACTAACAATGGGAACTTCAAAAGTGTATCTAAATAGTCCTTACTTTGTTAAACCTGTGAAACAGTAAATTTGACCCCCAGCTTTAGAAGAAGCTTCCTGGCAGCTTTAGAAGAAGCAGTTCCCTCTTTTACTCAAACAAGGCTGCTCTCTGGGTTGTTAACACTCTGGACCAGCAGCTTTGAGCAGCTCCAGTGCAGCCTGGGCTGCAAACCGCCTCCCTGAGCATTCCAGACTCCCACAGACGTGGCTCCCAGCCGCTCCCAAACTGATGCAGTTGAGTGAGGCCGTGGGCTTTCCTGCAGGGCTCACCAGATCCCAAAAGCTACTAGGAGGGGGTTTTCCTTGGGTATGGAGCATTTACAGCCTAGGAAGAAGTCAAACTTGACCCACATTGCAGAATGAAGCCCTTGAAACAGCTAAATTGCCATATTGTATGAAGGGCAGTGATGTGTCTTAAAAAGAAAAAAAAAGAGCGAAGCCAGAAGGCACGTTGCTAACAACATTCTGAATTAAGTAACAAGAAAGACTGTACTTGTTGCTAGTGCTGAGGCAGGAAATAACTCCTTTTCCTTTAACTAATCTGTTTGTTTACTTTGTTCCATAGGACTGGCTCAGAGAAGACCTGATATATATATATTTTTTTCCTTTGTTTTATAGTTCTTGATCGGTAGGATTTGGTACTGTTGAGCCTCAGTCCAGGGAATCCCATGGCTGAAGCCACTCACTCACAGGAGACTCGCTGCCGGACAAAGGGTGCAGGCAGCCACGGCCAGCAACACGCGTGCTCCTCAGCTGGGAGGCCTCCTGCCCTGTCCACCGTCACGGTCCCTGCCCAAGGCCGCCGGCTGAGCCGGGCAAGGCTGACCCGCGCGTTAGGTCGGGGTGGGTGGAGGGGGAGGCTTCTCAGGCTTTCTCACATTTGTTGTCAGGTGTTGGCACTTGCTTAATGAATGCGGAACACAAGACTGAGAGACGAAGAAACAACAGATGATTTCCAAAGAGGGCTGGACAGATTTCTCTGTCTCAGTTTCTGCTCACATTTACTCACAGATGCATTCAAAGTAGGGGAAAGGGGAGGGTGGGAAGAAAAGAAGGAGAAGGAGGAAGAGGGGAGGGAGAATGGAGTGGCGAGAGGGAATGATAAAGCACAGGGCCTCCGTGGGCTGGACTAGGCTGCCTGGGAGGTGACGGGAGAGCCCAGCACCCCCCACCGTGGCTCAGCCACGTCAGGCACATCAGCTCCCCACTTCATCCGTACCTTACAGTGNATGGAGTGGCGAGAGGGAATGATAAAGCACAGGGCCTCCGTGGGCTGGACTAGGCTGCCTGGGAGGTGACGGGAGAGCCCAGCACCCCCCACCGTGGCTCAGCCACGTCAGGCACATCAGCTCCCCACTTCATCCGTACCTTACAGTGTGGAGATCTAAGAACAGGCCGTGGTGCATGGTTCTAGACCAGCAAGGTGGCGCGTGCCCGCATTGCTCCTCACCCATGGTCTCTGGTGCCAGAGCACCCCTGGGGAACTGTGTAAATGTCCTGCTCTTTTTACAAAGTTGATTCTTTTTAATTCAAAGAACCAACTGGTTTGATCTCTGGTTTGTCCACATTGTGACATCTGGAGACATGAGGGGTCTCTCCCTCCTCTCTGCCCTGTCAGTCAAGGACGGGGAGAGAAGACCCCGGAGCCGGTGTTCATGGGGGACCGGGGGGAGGGGCAGTGCCCAACACATTTAACCCCTTTCTTCCCACACTGTTCTCTTCCTGATAGAGACGTGTCACGACAACACCCAAGCTCAGTCCACCGGAACATTCCTGGCTCTTGGCACCGCAGACATCCCGGATGAAGAAATGGGCGCACAATGTGACCAATGGCGAGATCCTACTTAAATATACTTTCCTGCCTTCCAATAACAGAAGGAAATCACTGTTCTTTTGGCTCAAGCAAAAAATAAAGCTGTTTTTTGAAAGCACTATTTAAAGGGCTCATTATCTCACAGGCTGCTAACTATGTACTCCACACCACACTCAATAAAACTTCATATAACTGTCTTTGAAATTAACAGCCACCTCTTATGCTGCTCAAGTTATTAAAGACGTTGGTATGGCAGAGAGACTGTAAACTTTCTATACTGGTGATTAGTCAGCGAGACTACAGCCCACCAAATCTCCCAGAGCGTTCCCAACAAAAAGTTCCTTGTGACCCAGGCACCAATTTTTCTTTCTTGTCTGTTCATTCTAATTCCGCTCAATTACTCCTGAGCAAGCTGTTTTATTCCTGTCAACTCATGTTATTTACTGGAGCCTGTCAGGAGGCCCAAAGTGGAGGCTGATATTATGTAGGATGTTTTGAGACTCATTAAAACACTTTAAAACAATCACCTATTGTGATACTCACAGCCGTAAATGGGGTGGCCATGCCTGGACCATTTGGAGCCTGGATCAGTTTATTTACTTGCTATTAAAAGTTTCAGGTTAGAAATGCTTTGACTTGCTACACAAAGTTTGGACCTGGAAACCCAGGACCTGGTCTGGGCTCCTGGTGGATTCTGAATAAGGATTTGAAAGTAAATGGATTAAGTGTATGTCTGTGGTAGGGGGAGGGGCATATCCAGGAACAGCTCTGCCTCTGCCTGCTGGGCTGAGGAGGGATGGGGGTCCGCAGGCAGCCTCCAATAGCCAGAGAGGTCTGCATCCCAGCAGAGAGGAAGGTTTCCCCAGGAGAGTTTAAGAGCAGCTTTCCTCTGAAAATGGAGCGGTCCCCTGCTGTCACATTTAGTTCACCATTATTCCATCATTATTCGTATTTACAATACCTGAACAGTTTGTAGGAGAAAGGCACCAGGCTAGACTTCCCAAGGCTGTAAAGCACGCAACTCTGTAGCTCTTGCATCATCAGATGAAGGGTCCATTCTACTGATGGCATGTGGAATGTCAGGTTCAGCTGGAGCTCTGAGCCAGAGAGGAACCAAAGCAGCCTCAACCTGTCTGCCTACCCTCCCAGCTGCCCTTTACTTCCTCTCTGATCATCCAGATGCCCACGGTTCCCTCTGCTATGAGCATCTGGAGCTCAGCCTAGGCAGCCTCTGGATTTGGAGGCTGACTTCTGTGCTAGAGCACAGAATCCAACAAAAAAACTGTAATCAACATGGGGGTAGAAATAGAGGATTCTTGATTTCCAGGTTCCAAGATCTGGACTTTCTTCTGGGGGAAAAATGAGTTCTGCTTTCTTTGGTGATTCTAAGATGCTCTGCGATTCCAGTGGCTGCCATGGTCTCACAGGCAATGCTCAGAATAAGGTCAGGTCACCTCACACACTGTCAGAAGATGGTGTTCCCACAAGTGTCATATCTGCTCATGGCCTGCCAGCCTCACCCCATGGTGGTTGTTGTTCAGTCGCTCAGTCGTGTCTGATTCTGTGACTCCACGGACTGCAGCACACCGGGCCTCCCTGTCTTTCACTACATCCCTGAGTTTGCTCAGATTTAGGTCCTTTGAGTCGGTGATGCCATCTGATCATCTCATCCTCTGTTGTCTCCTTCTCCCTACCATGAGGATAGTAGGAATCAGCCAGGAGTACCCCAGGCAGGGGAAAATGAGGCTGGAGATCCAGAGCCATGTGCTGTCAGACGGTCACTTCTCCTTTCTTCAACAGCGTAAAGAGGAGGTTGAACTAATCAGTGTTTACCACGCTGTGTCCTTTAGGCAGTGAGATAGCGAGATGCTAATCTCCAAGAGAAGTTGGTTCCAAGTCATGTCCTGGGGGAAACGTTGCCCATGACATCCCCAGCTCTTAAACCAGCTTCTTCCTCCCATGAGTTTAAAAAGTGCTGCATTAGGACTTCCCTGGTGATCTGGTAGTTAAGAATCCATCTGCCAGTGCACGGAACATGGGTTCAGTCTCTGGTCTGGGAAGATTCTACATGCCATGGGCAACAAAGCCCATGCTCCACCGCTAGAGAAGCCATTGAGACTAGATAAAGCCCACGTGTATCAACGCAGACCCAGCCAGCCAAAAATAAATAATACCAGTGCTGCATTAACTGATCTTCAAGATCCCTCTAACTCTTTAAATTCTAGGATGCAAAAAAAGGGAATGTAAATGCAAAAAGTTTAAGGCATTTTTCCAAGGCAGTGATTTTCCATCCTGACTGTGTATCATAATCACCTGGGGAGCATATATTGAAAACTAAAACTCACAAGCCTATCTCTCAACCTGGAGGTTATGGTTCACTGAGTCTGGGATGAGCCCCTGGATCTGCATTTCTAACTCTCTGGTCCACGTTGATATATGGCAGACATCGTAGCTGATAACTTGGGGTCAAGTTGAGAACCAGATACTTTCACGAGGCAATGAAATGAGAGAAGAGCTAAAGCAGGCTTTCAGTTGCTCACTTCTGTTCATGAGATTATTGGGCCCATGGGTGACTGTGTCTTCTATATTTTTAGAAGATACTTTACCAGAAGTCAACAATTTAAGATGCAGTGAAGAAGAGTTATTAGTTTTGTTTTGTTTTAAACCACTAACTGCCCCTCAAACCACATCCCAAGGGCAAACATCTTACAGTTTAATTGATAGGTAGCCATGGCCTGGAACTAGAGGGAAAGAGAAGCTGCTAGCTGCCCACCCCAGAAGTGATAGAGAAGGGCCCCTGTGAAAGGTCTCCTCTTCAGAGTCTGCTGGCTGCAGGCAGAGCTGCCCCAGGCTTCTGTCCAGGGGCTCAGAGGTTCAGGATGAGAAAACAGAAAGTCAGAAAGAGCCAGATCGGCTTCCCAGGCCAGTGAGGCTAGTGCTTGTGAACGGGACAAGTTTCTGAGTGAGGAAACCACATTGACCCCTGCATCGCTGGTTTGAATATACACATACACAAGAGCGAAGCTGAGCTGCTGGCCAGACTGCCTACTGACTGAGGGAGTCTGGTCCTGCCAGGAGGACAAGCCAAAAGTGATGCATTCCTACATCAACTGAAGTTCAAGGTGAGGTGCAAACTCAGAAAATAAGCCTTCTTCCTAATATTCCCCCTCATACATCTGACAATCCAGACAAGGCGAATGACTCACTATTTAGACAGATCCTGTTTTTTTCCCCTCTTTGAGCATTCCTTCTATTCTTTGGCTCCACACCCCTGTCTGTTGGGCTCCTACACATACTTCAAGGCCTATGTCAGATGCCTCCTCCACTGATACCCCCATTAGTTTCAGTGATAACACTCCCCTCTGGAGTTGCCAGAGTTTACTATTTGTATCTATCATCTGGAATTTTCACACAGTCATATTTCATAGCTTCTTCCTCTGTACACCCCTGGAGAGTGGAGACTGGGTCTTATGTCTCCCTCTCATATCATTATCTTCAGCATTGTGCTTTGTACAGAATAGGTAGGTATCCAGGGAATGGAATGGAAGATGTTCATTGTAAACAGTAATGGCCATCAGTACTTATCAGTGGGCAACCACTGGCACACCCTCCATCTCTGTAGCATCCCTCCATTTCTGCAGCATCTCTACAGCAAGACATTGAGAGATGGCTAGGCCTCCTGAGCAGAACTAAGGTCTTGATTGGCAGGTCTTGACTTTTTTGAGTTTCAGTTCCTACATGGTGTTGATATTCCAGGCTGCATTGCTTTGGGAATCTTCTTCCAGAAATAATTTTTAAAAGGAAATTTATTCCACTGGGAATAAAACTTGGGTGTGTATATGGACCAGATTTTGCCACAGATGAGTAAATTACCTGATTAAAGAATTGATCATTTGTCATAATGTAAGACAGTATTTTTATATAGCCCATCTTTATTATTTGGAGTTTTCGTGATTAGCAATCTTACCTCCTTAAGAATGATCACGCTTCTTAAAAACAGAATCAGCAATTTATACAATGGTAGAAAATTCATGGGTATTGGAGTCAGATCTGAATTTGAAGCTTGGTTTCATCACCTCACAGCCAGGAATCTTGGGCAGGTCACCGCATTTCTTTGAGCTAGTTTCCAAATTTATAAACTTAGAGCAATAATGCCTATCACTCGTTACACATAACCCTGCAAAATTTATGGCAGTTTACCTGTCACCAAGCAGGCATTCCATGCCTGCCCTCCCCTCTCTCCAAATTCTTTCAGTTCAGTTCAGAACTTCTTTACTCCTCCTTTAAAACGTGCAGGTTCACCAAGATTTCTCCAACCATATTTTTGAACCAAAAATTGAAGGAACATGACTCTGGTGCACTTATGGGGTGATCAAACAAAATATTAGCTATTAAGACTGTCTCGGGAAATGCATGTGGCCACTCCATCAATATGACTTGTTCAGGGACTTCCCTGGTGGTTCAGTGCTGAAGAATCCGCCTTCCAATGCAGGGGAAGTGGATTCGATCCCTGGTCAGGGAGAGATCCTACATGCTGTGGAGCAATGAAGGCCAAGCTGCTACTCCTGAGCCTGTGCCCTCTAGAGCCCACTACTGTGACAAAGGATCCTGCTTGCCACAGTGAAGAGCCCATGTGCTGCAACTGAGACCTGACCAGCCACATAAATGAACAAAGAAATCATCTTTTTTTTTTTTTTGAAAAAAGATTACTTGTTCATTTGAATGAAACAAAAAATAAAAACAATTCCAAAGCAACATCTGCCGTGTATCAAACTCTTAGCACAGTTACCAGATCTCCATTTCACTCTGGATCATGGAGATGGAACAGAGGTGGGGACGGGAAAGCCACCCTGCTATTCTGGGAGGCACCTTCTCAGTTTATCACCTAAGACCTGCTTATCTGAATGACTCCAGGGAGAAGGTTTACATGCCGTCCATCTACGGGCTGACCCTTGGGTCACAGTGTCTCATACTCCGTATGAACCGCCGTTCATCTCTTGTCCTATGATGTTTGCCTCAGGAGCGCTTGAGGAAATCAGACATTCAGCAACAGCAAGCTCTGCTGTTTGTTCAATAGCCAGAGCCTCGAATTAAGAAAAGGAAAAGAAAAAACGCTTATACGGGCCTTGGGTATTTCCAGTAGCTGGAATTTCCCACTGCTGGAAACCTAATGAAATAGTCTCAATACAGCATTTTATAGATCCTGTAGCAGAAGTTGAATTACCTTGAAAGGACCAGAGAGGCAGGCAGGAAGAAAGCCTGTGAGTGACCATGTCTCTAATAAATTAAATGGCTGTTTTTGTCTTGGTGGATGTGTGGTTATTTCATTATGGATTATAAGGTGGGATTCCCCCCTCCTCCCCCCCAAGAGTTTCAGAGAAAATAAAGACACATCTTCAATTCATTACCCAGGAAACAGTAAGCATGGCTCCTTGTTCAAAATTTCAATTGAAAAAGCGGCCAGCAGGGTCCTAAAACAGCCCTCCTGTGGGCTCGCTGGACTGTTTTGACTGGGACCCGTGGAGGCAGACTTCTGGGGCTCCATCTCTTAAACACGTGGTGTTCTGAATATGGCTCTGATGGTTGTTAGCCAAAGTGGATTTAACACACAGCCTCAAAACCAGCAGCTGCCTTTGCCACAGACTTTGACCCCATCCTGCCTACAGACAGGCATCGGGTCTAATTATGCTGAGCATTTGCCAGAGTGTGGGATAAACGCAGGGGCTTCCCACCAGGGACGTTGCTATGACACAGTGGACTGGATTTAGCCCGAGAAAGAATAGTTGTGGTGTAGAGTCCAGCCCAACTGCCCATTCCCTCTCCTTGACCTACCCTTTGTGGGAAGCCAGGAATGCCAAATATTTCTTGTCGCTCTGCCCAGGCTTTTTCTATATTTACAGTCCCCCCCACGCCCCGGCCCAGCCCCAGTCCTGTCTCATTTCCTGTGGCAGCTCAGGCATTCCTTCTCTCTCTCCTTGAATGGTTGCATTTTTGTTTGAGATGGTACCATCTCAGGTATTTCAAATGAAGAGAGACAAAAGCATAAAATGAGGGATTTCCCTGGAGGTCCAGTGGCTAAGACTCTACGCTTCTAATGCAGGGAGTGCAGGTTCAATTCCTGGTTGGGGAACTAAGATCCCACATGCCACGCACCCAAAAATAAAAATTGAAAAGCATAAAATGAAATCCACTGAACAAGAAGCTGTGCTTTGGCAGGGATGGGCAAAATTCACAGTAAAAGAGTTGCCAGACTTTATCAGAGCTTCTAGGTGGTAGATAAAATACTTTTTTTTTTTTTTTCTTCCAAAAAGTGAAATGCGATAGAGTCAGGCTGTGGGAGACTGATGGGAAGCATCTTTAAAGAACCACTGGCCAATCTGTGTGTTTTGGTTCCTGAAGGGCAAAATTAAGCCCTTAGGTCGGGTCTTTCATTTTCAAGTTTCTTCTCTAATTCTAGAATCTCCTCTAACCACAATGGGACAAAATGGGAATAGAATTTGCTGCACACTTATGAGAACATCGTCTTCAACAAATCCGTTTTGCTCCAAAATACATTCTCAAAATCATTACCAGGCAGTATAACCCTAAACGTGAGGCTTCAGGGAAGCTATAGATGTTTTCTCTGCAAACCTAATAAAGAGAAAATACAGGTATCCTGAGCAGGCCTCCTCTGGGTAGCAGAGCCCCGTGTCCCCCATTTGTCTAGGATGGGCTCCATTCATATCTATTGACCTGGTGTGAAGATTAACAGTGCCTTCTTTCAAAAGTGTCTAGTTTGGATGATAAATTATACGGGCAGCCTGCTTGCCACTATTTCTGATGTCCATTGCAAACATCGTATGTTCTCCCACCCTTCTAGCAGTTGGCTTAGCTCTCCGAGCTCACACGCAGAACAGTGGTCCCCAAGAACACAGTGCTTCTCCTCCCTCAGAGAAGGTCCTGAGCTTTGCAGCCAGCTGATGGCTGCAGGCTGCTAAAGAGATTTTTTTTTCTCTCTCTCTTTTTTCCTTTTGCAAATGAGATTTTTTTTTTCAAACCTTGTGCTTGAAAATGTGACACGGTATCAGAATAGAAGACAAATCAGACCTCTGGGTTTCTTCTTCTCTATCTCAAGCCCTCTTTCTCAAGACTACTCTACTCCATCAGCATCTGCAGTGTAAACAGTTACTTTGCTGGCTAAGGACTCACTCAGTCCAGTTTTCCTTCCTTGCTAGGATGGGTGGAACATCCTTAGGTGAAAAGAAAAATAACATCCACACATTTTTATCAGCAAATGTCAAAAACACAGCGGGAGCCTGGCCTGTGCATTACTCCTTGCTCAATAGACAAACAAAGCTGATTNCAGTTTTCCTTCCTTGCTAGGATGGGTGGAACATCCTTAGGTGAAAAGAAAAATAACATCCACACATTTTTATCAGCAAATGTCAAAAACACAGCGGGAGCCTGGCCTGTGCATTACTCCTTGCTCAATAGACAAACAAAGCTGATTTAAAATCTGACAGTGTACATCCAAAATTAATATGCAATAAACCTGTTCAGTGTGCACGAGTTTGTATTTCAATTGGGGTTAATTTTAAATGGATTGCACCTGGGATGCTGCAAAATGCCTTGTTAATTTCCAAGGTAGCCATGACATTGATGGACATGGTATAGACACAGGGTCTGTTACCAGGACTTGCCTGCCAGATCCTACTTTGTTGAATTTAGGGTGACATTGCACAGAAGAAAGAGTTTTGGTTAAATTCTAGGGCTAAAAGAAATAAAAAATGAGTTGTCAAACCATACCCATTTGAATCAAATCCACATCTGTTTGCCTGTATCATGATATGATGTCTATAAATAGAATAAGATACAGGAACACTAAGAAAACAAACCATGTTGGTTTTAGTGTGGGAATATCTCCCTGCACCCCCCCCCCCATTTTATTTTGTCTGAGCAAATGGCTGAGAGTTAAACTGTAGAACATGTAGAATTGGAAAATTATCAGTTGACTTTAAAAATGTCTCTAGTTAGTTAGTGTTAGTGCCTCAGTCGTGTATGACTCTTTTCAACTCCGTGGACTGTAGCCCACCAGGCTCCTCTTCCATGGAATTCTCCAGGGAAGAATACTGGAGTGGGTTGCCATTTCCTACTCCAGGGGATCTTCTCTACCCAGGGATCGAACCCAGGTCTCCCGCATTGCAGGCAGCTTCTTTACTGTCTGAACCACCAGGGAAGCCCTAAAAGATGTCTCTAAATTCTGTAATCTACTTTGAAGAGAACTTTCAAGGACAGAGGTCACGCACTAAGCCACATAAGGAATGAACACATGAGAAGAGCTGAAATAAAAAATAGTAAATACCCACACCTTAGTAGGGTAAAAAACTAGAACCCAGTTTGGAGCAATTTACAATAAGAGTATATTTATTTGATAGACAGTTTTTGAACAGTAACTTTTCATATTTTCTTTGCTAGATGCTTAATCATTTATCATCCTGTGTTCAACAAACAAACAGCTCCATGTAGTTACTGTGGAATTCAAGCCGCACAGCTCTGTTTACAGGGTGACCTGGCGCTGACGGGCTGCCTGAGTCAACTCCTCCCCTTCCTTTTACTAATTACATTCTTGACATTTGACTTGACACTAGTATTTTAGAGATTTAACACATAACTCTTGTAAACAAATATAATATTCTTGGTGTGAGTTATTGCTTTTTATAAGAGTCAGTAGTTTCCAAACTAAAAAAAGAAAACAAATTATTTTATAAGTTTCTAAGGGTTTTCTTGTTTTCTTTCTATTTGCTTCAGAATCCACCAGAGAATTCCTCTATAGTGAACCTGGTATGGAATTATTCTGCTCTTTTCAAAAAAAATAGCTGCTTTATGAAGTTGGAATGTATTAGAGTTGTTTATTTATACATTGGAAGCATCTGGCATGTGGCATGTGGTATGGATCTTGTTTAGTCATAGCACCAAAATGGATGTAAAGAATAGTATGTGTGCTCTGCTCAGTCATTCAGTCGTGTCTGACTCCTTGTGATCCCATGGACTGTAGCCCTCCAGGCTCCTCTGTCCATGTGGATTCTCCAGGAAAGACTGGATAACTGGTAAAAAAACAAAAAAAAGAAGAAGAAGAAGAAAGAAAGAAAGACTGCTCCCCTTCTAAGGAAGATGTTCCCCTATGGGGCATGTAGTAAAGAATCCTGCTGCCCATGCATGAAACAAGAGATGCGGGTTCAATCCCTGGGTGGGGAAGATCCCCCGGGGGAGGGCACTGCAACCCACTACAGTATTCTTGACTGGAAAATTCTATGGATAGAGGAGCCTGGTGGGCTAGGATCCATAGAGTTGCAAAGAACTGGACACGACTGAAGCAATTTCATGAGAAACGCTGGGCTGGAAGACACAAGCTGCAATCAAGATTGCTGGGAGAAATATCAATAACCTCAGGTATGCAGATGACACCACCCTTATGGCAGAAAGTGAAGAGGAACCAAAAGGCCTCTTGATGAAAGTGAAAGAGGAGAGTGGAAAAGTTGGCTTAAAGCTCAACATTCAGAAGACTAAGATCATGACATCTGGTCCCATCACTTCATGGGAAATAGATGGAGAAACAGTGTAAACAGTGTAAACAGACTTTTTTGGGGGGGCTCCAAAATCACTGCAGATGGTGATTGCAGCCATGAAATTAAAAGACACTCCTTGGAAGGAAAGTTATGACCAACCTAGATAGCATGTTGAAAAGCGGAGACGTTACTTTGCCAACAAAGGCCATCTAGTCAAGGCTGTGGTTTTTCTAGTAGTCATGTATGGATGTGAGAGTTGGACTGTGAAGAAAGCTAAGTGCCAAAAAATTTATGCTTTTGAACTGTGGTGTTGGAGAAGACTCTTGAGAGTCCCTTGGACTGCTAGGAGATCCAACCAGTCCATTCTAAAGGAGATCAGTCCTGGGATTTCTTTGGAAGGAATGATGCTAAAGCTGAAACTCCAGTACTTTGGCCACCTCATGTGAAGAGTTGACTCATTGGAAAAGACCCTGATGCTGGGAGGGATTGGGGGCAGGAAGAGAAGGGGACGACAGAGGATGAGATGGCTGGATGGCATCACCAACTCGATGGACAAGAGTTTGAGTGAACTCCAGGAGTTGGTGATGGACAGGGAGGCCTGGCGTGCTGCCATTCATGGGGTCACAAAGAGTCGGACATGACTGAGTGACTGAAGTGAACTGAACTGAAGCAATTTAGCATGCACGCCTGTTTAGCATGCATGCTTCTAAGGAAATTGCTGTTTCAGCCTGGACCAAATGATTTTTCCTTTGATGCACCAAAAATAGCAGATTTACACCCATTTTCAGTACATATTCTGCATTTGTCATGTATAGTTTCTAACTCCTTAATCATTCCTTTGATTAACTAAATGTAATTTTAACAATTAGGCTGGAAATATATTAATAATTACCTTGAAAGTATAGTAAATATATAAACTTGTATAATTCAATAAGAAAAAGTCTCTCAAGTAATCCAATTAAATAGTGTCCGCTGATGGGTGCGTGAATATATACAGCTACACACAACTATACACACACACACAACTATACACACATGCACATAATGAAATATTATTCAGCCCTGAAAAATGAGGAAATCTTACTATTTGCAACAACATGGATGGACCTTGAAGGCATTATGCTAAATGAAATAAGTCAGATGGAGAAAGACATGTACTGTATGATACCATTTATATGTGGAACCTAAAAAAAACTTACAGAAAAAGAGATGAGATTTGTGGTTATCAGAGGTAGTGGGTGGGGCTGGGAGGATTGAAAGAAGGTGGTCAAAAGGTACTAGCTTCCAGTTATAAGATAAATGCAAACTAGAGATGTCATGTAGAACATGAGGTCTATAACTGACTCTGCTCTATAATAAATAGGAAAGTTTTAAGAGAGTAAATCCTAAGACTTCTCACCATAAGAAAAATGTTTTTCTGTTCTTTCTGCTTTCTTTTTGTTTTATTGTTCTATATGAGAAAACAGCTGCTAGCTGTACCTACATGGTAATTATTTTACAATATACGAATCAAACTATCATACAGTATGCCTTAAATTTGAACAGTGATATATGTCGACATTTCTTAATAAAACTGGGGAAAAACAGAGGGGACATCTGGGAATGATATACAGATGAAAGTGAAGACACTGAAACAAATAAAATCACCTGTTTTCCTATTAATGTATATAAACTTCAGCTTGAAAACAATGTAGAACTGATGTGGTCCCCAGAGACCAAACATAATCCATATATTTATAACAACAGTGATAATACATTATAGACGTTAAACATTTACATCAACAAATTTCCTTTCCAGAATATCCTGGAACTCTTAAACTACAAATTAGAATCAGCATAACCTAATCCTAATTTTCATTAACTATATGCATTAGTTATTGGTCACTTTTTCATGTTCTCCCATTTATTTCACAAATTTTGCAATTCAAAAGAAAGGTCAAAATTCAACTTTTTAGTTATATGATTTAATACCATGCCATGCTCTTTTCTAACTATATTTTGAAATAATTTTAGATTTAATTGCATAAACAACTCACAAAATTCCCTTTGTCCTTTACCCAACTTCCCCTATTGTAGCATTTTACATAACCATCACAATAATCAAACAGCATAATAACCTTGATACAGCACTGATTACTACCTTATTCAAATTTCAGCAGTTTTCCCACTAATGTCCAGGAACAATCCAGGATCCTGTTTTCCTTACCACCTGCTATTTTGTTTTTAAAGAATGATTCAACTGATTTTTATAAAGCTGATATATATCCATTACAATAAATTCAAATAATACAGAAAATTACAAAACACAATGTAAAAATTATACAAAAACTGTACCATGAATAACAACTATTTATTTTATTTTTCTATTTTTTGGTTGCACTGGGTCTTTGTTATTCAGTTCGTTTTTCAGTCACTCAGTAGTGTCCAACTCTGACCTGTTGGATCTCCTTGCAGTCCAAGGAACACTCAAGGGTGTAGTCTAACACCACAGTTCAAAAGCATCAATTCTTCGGCACTCAGCTTTCTTTTTGGTCCAACTCTCACATCCATACGTGACTGCTGGAAAAATCAGAGCTTTGACTAGATGGACCTTTGTTGGCAAAGTACTGTTTCTGCTTTTTAATATGCTGTCTAGGTTGATCGTAGCTTTTCTTCCGAGAAGCAAGTGTCTTTTAATTTCATGGCTGCAGTCACCATCTACAGTGATTTTGGAGCCCCCAAAATAAAGTCTGTCACTGTTTCCATTGTTTCCCCATCTACTTGCCATGAAGTGATGGGCCGGATGCCATGATCTTAGTTTACTGCATGAGGGCTTTTCTCTAGTTGCGGAGAGTGGGGGCTGCTCTCTAGCTGTGGCGCACAAGGCCCTACCTTTTCATTCTCTATTATATAGTCCTATTTTACTTTTTAAAATAGAACTACATGCATTTAATGTATGTATTTTATTTTCTTTATCCCCATTCCTAGATTGTAAGCTCCAAAAGGGCAGAGATGTTGCCAACCTTAAATACTGCCAAAATCTAGCATTTATAGCAATCTTGACATGTATAGGGTATTCAGTAATTATGTGTTGAACAAATGAACAAAAGTCCTATTTTAGGGTAGGCTTATTCTTTGTTTTTAATTGGAGCATAATTGCTTTACAATGTGTGTTGGTTTCTGCCATACAAAAACAGAAATTAGCCATAGTATATATACATATACATATGCTGCTGCTAATCACTTCAGTCGTGTCCGACTGTGCGACACCATAGATGGCAGCCCACCAGGCTCCCCCGTCCCAGGGATTCTCCAGGCAAGAACACTGGAGTGGGTTGCCATTTCCTTCTCCAATGCATGAAAGTGAAAAGTCAAAGTGAAGTCGCTCAGTCGTGTCTGACTCTTCGTGACCCCATGGACTGCAGCCTACCGGTGTATATACATATTGATATATCCCCTCCCTCTTGAGACTCCCACATGCGCACCCCCCTCACCCCACCATTCTGATCCTCTAGGTCATCACAGAGCACTGGACTGGGCTCCCGTGTTATGCAGCAGCTTCCCACTATTTATCTATTTTACACATGATAGGGTATATGCTGCTGCTTCAGTCGTGTCCGACTCTGCACAACCCCATAGATGGCAGCCCACCAGGCTCCCCCCTCCCAGGGATTCTCCAGGCAAGAACACTGGAGTGGGTTGGCATTTCCTTCTCCAATGCATGAAAGTAAAAATTGAAAGTGAAGTTGCTCATCAGTGTCCGACTTTTAGCGACCCCATGGACTGCAGCCTCCTCTATCCATGGGATTTTCCAGGCAACAGTATTGGAGTGGGGTGCCATTGCCTTCTCCAGATAGGGTATATATGTCAAAGCTATTCTCCCAATTCATCCCACCCTCTCCTTCCCCTGCTGTGTCCATATGTCCATTTTCTATATCTGCATCTCTATTACTGCCTCACAAATCGGCTCCTCAGTACCATTTTTCTAGATTCCATATATATCCATTAATATATATTTGTTTTCCCTTTCTGACTAACTTCACTCTGTATAATAAGCTGTAGGTTCATCCACCTCAGGTCAAATGATGCACATTCATTTTTTTTATGGCTGAGTAATATTTCATTGTATATATGTACAGGTAAGGTTTATTCTAAATTTTGTTGTGTATAGTATAGCTTTCCTCTCTGTAATATTTTTCATTTACATCTTATTATTTCTTTGCAAGTACAGAGAATTATTTGTCTGAACTCTTCCTTTGTTTACTTGGAAATTTTCTCTAGTTCTTATTTATATTTCTTTGTCTTACTTTCCTTTCTTCTTTATTTCCCATCTCATTTCAAAGCAGATCTATGGCGAGGGTCCCTTCTGATCACTCTTCATCTCATATATTAGCTGAAAGATTGTGGACGAAGGAAAGTAGTAGAAGACGTTAGTAAGCTCAGAGTACTGCCTCAGAGCTCCTCACCAAATCCATTGTTTTTCTTAACCCGTGACTATGTATCGTCACTTAGCCTTTGGCATGTAAGAAGCTGGTATTTGGTAAATGCTGTTTTCTCCACTCTCTTCACTTTGATTCACCTTTGATTATCTCTATGGCTCAGATGGTAAAGAATCTGCCTGCAATGTAGGAGACCTAGGTTCGATCCCTGGGCTGGGAAGATCCCCTGGAGGAGAACAGGGCAACCCACTCCTGTATTCTTGCCTGGAGAACGCCCATGGACAGAGGAGCCTGGCAGGCTACAATTCGTGGGGTTGCAAAAAGTCGGACATCACTGAATGACTAAGCACACACACACACAACTAGGAGAATAGACAATAGATAAAGATTCTGTGTGAGCCTGGTTTCCTCTTGATTTCAAGTTGCCATGATGTATGGTATCAAACTCGGTCTCTACGGGAACATTTCTGCCATGGCTCACTGTGCCCCCAAATTTCATATCACTTGAAGAATACTTGGATGGGCATTTCACTGTAGTCTCACTTGCTCCTGATGAAATATCCATCTTGCCCAATGCCTGAGAATATGTTCCCATTTTTGGTCTAGATTTCACAGCATTTAGCACGTTTGCTACATAGTTTGTGGTTTAAAACTGCAGTTATATCCTTATTTTACTGGCAACTAAAATGTTGTCTCCATTTTTTATTCTTTTTGAGATTTAGAGGGAAGAGAAGGGGGAGAATAAATATCTACACACCGTGATCTTTAACCAAAACTCACTTTGTGCTTTTCCCATTGCATTCATCAAATCTGTGTCAAGAATGCAGAAGAGGCCCTAAGTATCATTCACCCACCAGTTTTGACTTAGACCCAAGTTAATTGCATCCATCACCTGTCTTCTCCATTTCCTTTGCTCTGCTTTTCTCTGCCTCAAAATCTCTACAGGTTCTTTTTGTTTTGCTTTTTGTTTGTCTGTTTCCTACCTCCCAGTGTAACCTTAATATTCTCTTTTCCTCCTCTGACAGTGATTTCTTTGTGGCAAGAGTTTTCCTGGCCCTTCACCTCTCTAACCTCTCTAAGTTAAGCCCCAAAGTCACCTGGCCCCAAACAAGTAGTGAGTTCACCATCATCACCACCTCTACCATGACAAGCACACTAATTGTTGCCTTTGCTTCAGTTCAGTTCAGTTCAGTTGCTCAGTCGTGTCCGGCTCTTTGCGACCCCATGAATCGCAGCACACCACACCTCCCTGTCCATCACCAACTCCCAGAGTTCACTCAGACTTACATCCATTGAGTCGTTGTTGCCATCCAGCCATCTCATCCTCAGTCGTCCCCTTCTCCTCCTGCCCCCAATCCCTCCCAGCATCAGAGTCGTTTCCAATGAG
>SJYV01024327.1:405547-473055 GCA_006410875.1 Neotragus pygmaeus | reverse complement strand
ATGACCACAGGAAAAACCATAGCCTTGACTAGACGGACCTTAGTTGGCAAAGTAATGTCTCTGCTTTTGAATATGCTATCTAGGTTGGTCATAACTTTTCTTCCAAGGAGTAAGCGTCTTCTAATTTCATGGCTGCAGTCACAATCTGCAGTGACTTTGGAGCCCCCCAAAATAAAGTCTGACACTGTTTCCCCATCTATTTCTCATGAAATGATGGGACCAGATGCCATGATCTTTGTTTTTTGAATGTTGAGCTTTAAGCCAACTTTTTCACTGTCCACTTTCACTTTCATGAAGAGGCTTTTTAGTTTCTCTCCACTTTCTGCCATAAGGGTCTTGCCATCTGCATATCTGAGGTTATTGATATTTCTCCCGAACATCTTGATTCCAGCTTGTGCTTTTGCCAGCCCAGCATTTCTCATGATGCCAGTAATGCTGCTAAAGCTTGTGCATCCATTATCCCAGGCAATCCTTCCAATAACCCAACAAATTTAATATAGTTACTTGCAACTTAAATATAGAAATGTGAACAATAATTTTTTTTTCTCAAATCTAGCTCCAGAATTATGCTCAAAGAGACCACTTGTGTTTGGTTCAAGAAAATACTTTGAAAGTTATTCCTGGAGTGGTTGACCTCTTACAATGACAGAAAAGGGGATAGGGACAGAAGTTTAAAAGGAGAAATTGTTGTGTTACTATCAGAAGGAGACGGGGAAAGAAATGAAGGGAGGGACTTCCCTGGTGGTCCAGTGGCTAAGGCTCTGTGTTCCCAATGCAGGGGGCCCGGGTTCAATCCCTTGTTAGGGAAATAGGTCCCACATGCCACAACTAAGAGTTCAATGCCACAACTAAAGATGCCGCAGGCAGGCCACAAAGAATACCAAAGATTCCACATGCCACAGCTGAAACCAGGCACAGCCAAATAAATAAATAATAATAAATTATTTTTTTAAAATAGGCACTGCTCTTCAAAAAACAGAAGCATAAAAAGAAAAGAAATGAAAGGAAAGGAGAGAGGGCCCAGATGTTAGAGACCAGCCTGAGAAAGAGCTGAGACCCCCTGGGACTCCCCCATCTGAAGAATGGGCCCTGCCTCTCTGTACAAGTTGTCTGTGCCCCTCTGGGTCTCTCCTCATTCCCCCATCTGTGTACACAATTCCTAGGACAGGGTGGGTGTTCTGCAGTTCTTACGAAAAGTCCTGGCTATCCTACCTTGGGCAATGCCTCAAGAGTCAAATCTGCACCTATGGGATCAGGGGCTTGAGATGCAGAAAAGGCATGGGGACAGAACCCTCAGGAGCTGGAAAATCTTTGAATGAGAGCATTTCAACATTTACTAGGCACAGGATCGTGGTGGTGGTGGTGGAGGGAGAGGGATGTATTAAGCCAATTAAAAAAAATCATTTTTATTAATTAACAATAGAAAACTTACTAGCCCGCATAAAATTATTAACAGTTCCTATTCTCCATGGAAAATTTTAGGTGGTAAAATTAATAAAACATTCAAACTTTACTATTCAAATCATATCAATTGTTACATACCCTAAGAAAATTGTGATAAGCCTGTTTTTAAGAGAGAGAGGCCACGGGGTCTACTGTTATCTGGGTTGCATGTAGGTAAGGAAAATGCACAGAGAAAGTAAACTAGCTTAAGGACACTTAAACAGTGGAGGGCCTTCTTGCTGTTTAACAAACAATCCCAGTTCCTTTCTGCTCAGAATGTTTCTGGGGGAATGTTTTTCCCCCAAAATCTGTGCATTGCCAGCTCCTTCTTATCCTTCAGAATTTTACTCAAATCATCTCCTCGGAGCTACTTCCGTCCACATCCTGTCAGAAACAGTCTTCACAATATACCCACCACTTTTAATCTTTATCTCCTCATCATGCTTTATCTTTATGAAGAATAGAAGATATTACTAATAGATACAGTATTAAATATTTTGTTTTTAGTTGATTACCACTAATAGGATGTAAGTTTCAGGAGGCCAGAGATTATTCACCACTGTATCCATGTTCCTTGGTATTGAGTTTAGCACTTAGATAGCACTCAATAAAGATTTGATAAGTATACCCAATAAGTACATATTCATTGGGTGACTTCGGTATGGAGGGATGGTCTCTTGACTATGGTTTTCNGATTATTCACCACTGTATCCATGTTCCTTGGTATTGAGTTTAGCACTTAGATAGCACTCAATAAAGATTTGATAAGTATACCCAATAAGTACATATTCATTGGGTGACTTCGGTATGGAGGGATGGCCTCTTGACTATGGTTTTCAACTGACCAAATGCAATGCAGTCCACCAGTTTTCAAGCTAGCCATGCAGACCACCTGTTTTCTTTAGAATTGAGCCAAATTGCACATTGTATATACCTGTGCTCATGAATAACCGCAGCTACTTACTGGCTTTGAAGAGAACTTCAAGGAGCTCTGGAAAAGAGCCACCACTATCACTCAGGTACTGGTTGTCTCAGAAATGGCCTTTTCCCAGAATGAATGTTCAGAGCTACCTAGCTGCCATCTCGTGGTTCACCCGTCAGGGGTAAGGAGGCTGAAACTCTGGGGTAGTTAAGAAGAGGGTCTCTAAAACCAGACTGGACAGAATCTCAACTCTGTGAGCTAGGTAATAATAGTACCTTCTCCACAGGGCTGTTGTGAGAAAAAGTTGTCAAGAGCAGTCGGCAAGGGCAGAGGATCCGTGTAGAACGGATCAACTTGGTGAGCGGATCAACTAAATTTAAGTCAGTGAGCACTTCCTGGAAGAGGGAATTCCTGGCCAAGAGTGTTTGTTTTGTTTTGTTTTGTTTCTGGCCAGAATTTTAAAGGAAAATGAAAGCATGAATTGAAGGAGCAGATGGTAAGTTTAAGGGCCAGTTTAGACTGAGAGTGGAAGCCACTGTGGACTTCAGGAAGAAGCTGATCTTTTGGGGTGGACCGATGTGGGCAAAAGATGAGGGGCCAAGCCAGAAGTCACCGGTTCCTGTCCACAATCATCAGCTGGGCAGACTCAGGCCAGTTTCATTCTACCTGAATGCATCCATTTCTCATTGTTAATTGTGATGCTGGTAATCCAAACCTATGGATTTGTGTAAAGTCTAAGTGATTACAAGTAACATTTGTGAAAATACTTATAAACTGTTGTGGACAAAGAATGTCCCATGCCACATCAGTAAACAAAGGATGTTGTGGCCATCAAGTCATCAGCCATTGCAGCTGCCCCAACTGTGCATTCTGAGGGGATCCTGGATGAAAAAATTAAAAATAAAAAAACAAGATACTGGGCTTAGATAGTTAAGGTGCCTGTAAAGGAGTGATTTCAATGAGCCCAGACCCTTGCATCTTCCCATACACAGAAAAGTGCTAAATTCATTAATTTGAGATGTCTATTTTTTTCTTTTTAACAGTAATTTTCTGATGCTCAGACTACTTGGTTTTCTAAATATTGATTTGTTTCTGAATTTATTTAGTTGGCTGGGTCAAATCTTAGTTGCAACACGTAGGGTCTTAGTTGCGGCACTTGGATCTTCTGTTGTGGTGCAAGGCTCCGTAGTTGCAGTGTGCCAGCTCTCTAGTTGCAGAGTGTGGGCTGAGTTGCCCCTGGCATGTAGGATCTCAGTTCCTGGACCAGGGACCAAACCTGTGTCCTCTGCATCAGAAGGTGGACTCTTAGCCACTGGACCACCAGGGAAGTCCCCAGACAACTGGTTTTAGAACAAATACTCTTTTCTATTCCGGCTCCCTTATCTCTTTGGAAAATCCCTCAGAGCTATCCGAGAAGCTGTCTCTTGGGCTTAAGTCTTCAGTTTGTCCACTGAGTAATGCAAATTCTCAGTTCTTAGGCTGTACTTTTTGTTTTCATCAACACTGTAAAGAACTTTCTGATGCATATACTGATCTGGTCTAGAAATACAGTAACACAATAAAGAAAAGAGCTCCAGAGTTGAGTTAGAAAGAACTGGATTTAAATCCCTGCCCTGCCACCTGCTAAAGTTATGCCTTTGAGTTGATTATTTATTCTCTTTGAACTTCACTCTCCCATCTGTGAAAGAAGAGTACTTGTCAAGTTTAGACTAAATCCAAAGAGCCTAGCACGTCATGAACCTAGGTGCATGGAAAGCACCTGGCATGTCATCTCCATCATTACCACTGTGGCCAGTGTTAATCTGAGCTCTCAGCACCTGCCAGACACCATTCTAAGAGACATGGTACCTGTACATTTAGGTCGGTATTGTTAACCTGAAGTTCAGAGAGGTAAAGTAATTTGCCCAAAGTCGTACGGGCTATGGTTTTTCCTGTCGTCATGTATGGATGTGAGAGTTGGACTGTGAAGAAACCTGAGTGCCAAAGAATTGATGCTTTTGAACTAGGGTGTTGGAGAAGACTCTTGAGAGTCCCTTGGACTGCGAGGAGATCCAACCAGTCCATTCTGAAGGAGATCAGCCCTGGGATTTCTTTGGAAGGAATGATGCTAAAGCTGAAAGTCCAGTACTTTGGCCACCTCATGCGAAGAGTTGGCTCATTGGAAAAGACTCTGATGCTGGGAGGGATTGGGAGCAGGAGGAGAAGGGGATGACAGAGGATGAGATGGCTGGATGGCATCACGGACTCGATGGACGTGAGTCTGAGTGAACTCTGGGAGTCGGTGATGGACAGGGAGGCCTGGGGTGCTGTGATTCATGGGGTTGCAAAGAGTGGACATGACTGAGTGACTGAACTGAACTGAACTGATACAGGTAGGAGTGGTGGAGACAGGTTTAGAATCCAGGCAGTGGAGTTCAGTGCACCAAGGTAGTTATGGACAATTGTTATTGTTCAGTCATCCAGTCATGTCAGACTCTTTGCGATCCCATGGACTGCAACATGCCAGGCCTCCCTGTTCCTCACCATCTCCTGGAGTTTGCCCAAGTTCATGTTCATTGCATCAATGATGCCATCCAATCATCTCACTCGCTGACTCCCTCGTCTCCTTCTGCTGTCAATCTTTCCCAGCATCAGGGACTTTTCCAATGAGTCATCGGTTTGCATCAGATGACCAAAATACTGGAGTTTCAGCTTCAGCACGTCCTTCCAGTGAATATTCAGGGTTGATCTCCCTTAAAATTGACTGGTTTAATCTTGCTGTCCAAGGGACGTTCAGGACTCTACTACAGCACCACAGTTTGAAGGCAACAATTTGAACATTTTGTTTTTTTAAATATCTATTTGTTTATGTATTTATTTATTTGGCCATGACAAGTCTTAGTTGCAACATGTAGGATTGAAGGTATTCTGCCTTCTTTATGGGTCATCTCTCATAATCATATGTGACCACTGGAAAGACCATAGCCTTGACGATGTTGACCCTTGTTGCCAGAGTAATGTCTCTGCTTTTCAACACACTGTCTAGGTTTGTCATAGCTTTCCTGCCAAGAAGCAGTTGTCTTCTGATTTCATGGCTGCAGTCACCATCCACAGTGATTCTGGAGCCCAAAAAGAGGAAATCTGTCACTACTTCCACCTTTTCCCCTTCTATTTGCCTTTGCAATAATGGGGCCAGATGCCATGATCTTAATTTTTTTTTAATATTTAGTCTTAAGCTGGCTCTTATTGACAATATGTAGTACAAATTTGCCACTGAAGTGGGCCAATTTTTAGAGAGCTCCTTTGTGAAATAACAGAGAAGAACTTTCAGAAGAACTCATGTTTTCCAAGGAATTTGATAATGGACAAGAGAAATCTCTCAGGAAGATCTTTAAATCCTTCTTACTGGCTCTTCCTTTAAAAACAAAGTTGATTCTGCTAGAGAATAAGAAAATGATGCTACTTCCAAGAAGAAAGGAAGTTGAGTTAGCAATGTTAAACTAAAGCAGCTATATCAACATCTGACCTCTCCTCTCATATGCAAAACTCCTGAAGACCACCAGAGAAGTGGACTTCAGAAAGGAGATGTTCCTTGGGTGGAGTGACATAGACAGTCCTGATCAGCTTTAGGGTTGTTTGGATCAGTAAGAAATGCCTCTAAGCTTATGTCTCTAGGTGATGGAGTAGAATGAAAACCTTGCTTTGCAAGGCTTCAGTTGAAAGCGTGAGACATTACAGACAAGCAAGGTGGTCCTTTCACCTCAAGGAGATCTGCTATCGCATTCTCTCATCTGTATGTGAGACCATAAGTCCACAGGGCAGGAGAAAGTCTCACCCCATAGCTTACACATCATGCCGCTTCCTCTGGAGGAATCATCTGCTTGTTTCTAAATTCCTCGTGCCTATCCTCTGGGCCACAGGTCAGGCCCCAGTGGGCAGAAAACACCAGACCATCCTTGAAAAAGACTGCTCTAGCATTTGGACAGGGTTAAAAGATTCTAAAGGGTGCTGACTAAAGAAGGTTGACCATCTCTGGTTCTACCAGGATTGAGTCACTAGCGATTGCTACCATAGTCCTTTAACATACCCTGAAAGGAGTTTAGGGAGGAAATTAGGAATGAGACACCCTGTGCTCTGAGAAAACTGGCAGAACAGGCCATTTTCAGGAGAAAATTTTTATGAACCTGGATTCTTGCATCTTCCCATACTTGAGAAAGCACTAAAACCATTAGCTAAGATGTCTGTTCCTAATGACTGGCAGCAAACTTCTACTGAGGTATACTTTGTTGCATGTGTACCTACTTTGCCAAAAATCACGTAAATACTGACCTCCCCCTTACCTCTTCGGAACAGTTTCTCAGAGCTACTGAGAGGCTTTCTCCCAGGCAGCAGTCCTCAGTAAGACTTTGTACACAGACATTTAGACTCAGCTTACAGCTTTTACATTGTGCAGTTTTTTAAAGCTGACAATGTCATTTCATTCCAAGTTTTCTAAGAAATTTCTCACTTATGTAAAATATCAGCAGAGGCCTGTAGATCCTTTGTCCATGAGTTCCATGTACACCATCTCCAAGGAGCTTCCATAACAACACCCCTGAGTCTTTGCTAACTTTGAGATCACGCAGCACTCTAAACTTCCATTATCTTTTTGAGATCATCTGTCTGTGGGATGGGTCATTAAATTAGTAAAATTTTGGAATGCCACGTGCCCAGAAAATTCCTAGGAAGAATGTGGTCATAAAAATAAAATCACACTATTAAAAAAAGGCAACAAGCAACAACAACAGAGACAAAAACATAAATTAAGACAATAAAACACATCTATTGGGAATGACTGGGGTGAGGCAGAGAGCCCTTTCTACATGCCAAACTGAAATGTTCTATTAAGTTTTAAGAAATCACATATATAGCAGATATAAATTAAATTAACTGCGAGGCCATAAAATAGAGCAGCTGTTCTCCGTCTCCTCTGATGATAGAACAAGAGAAAGAGGCTGGTCAGAAGTAAGGAAGACTTTCTTCTTGGCGGTGAGCACTGTAAAACATCAAGGGGATAATGAGGAGAGGCAGGAGACCTGGAAAATCATCTTCTCTGATACACATTTAAAAGACACATATTACAGGAATTTTACATGCAAGTTGAAGTCCTTTGCTCTTGACCAAGATTTCATAACAGCCCTCCATTTCTCTGTACATTCAGCTATTCCACTCTAAATAAAGCCCTTTCCAAATATGACAAGAATACAAGCGCACATCTAAGACAATTGTGAAAAACAATCAGCAACTGTGAATCCCAAATGAAAATGATAATCTAGTCCTGTTCTGCAGCAGCTTGGGCTAAGGTTGAGGAACTGCATGATTTAAGGGATCTCTGACCCCAGAGGCAGCAAGCCGATGACTGGCAGCTGAGTTAACCAGACACACATAATGCGTCGTCTCTACTTGCCAGTCTGCCTTTCCTTAAAATGTTGCATTTGTGAGGATGGTCAATCACATCTGCTTTGCCTACCAATCATGCACCATCACCTCTGGCCTCCACTCCCCAGGGCTTTGGAAGCAGGAAATGGAATGGCAGATGAGAAGAAAGAAAGGATGTGATGTTCCATATGTGTTTCCGTATGTGTTCTAAAACACACTCTGGAATACAGAGTATCCAAAATAAACAAAACAATCTTGAAGAACGAGGAATAAATTTGGTGGAATCATACTTCCTGATTTCAAAGTTTTACTGTATAGTTACAGTAGCCCATGCTGGCATAAGGGTAATTATATAGATAATGGAATAGAATTGTCAGACCAGAAATAAATCCTTACATTAAGGCCCATCTGATTTTGACAGGTATATCAATCAGCTTTCCTTCAAGAAACAGAACCAATAGGATATATGTATGTGTAAGTTGAGATTTATTTTAAGAAATTGGTTCATGCAATGTGGGAGATGGCAAGTTTGAAATTTGTAGGGCAGGCCACTAGGCTGAAACTATAGGCAAGATTTCTATGTTATAGCCTTGAGGCAGAATTCCTTCTTCTCCAGGAAAGCTCCATTTTTGTTCTTAAGGCTTTCAGCTGATTAGATAAGGCTGAATAACCCACAATATCAAAGATACTGTCTTATCAACTTGAAGTTAACTGACAGTATATGTTAATCACATCTAGAAAATATTTTCACAGTAACAGCTACACTAGTGTTTGAACAAATGATTCAACACCATAATTGAGCCAAGCTGATGCAAATAATTTAACCATCAAGACAATTATAAGACTATGCTTTCTCTTGAAGGGTGTCAAGACAGTTTAATAGGGAAAGAATAGTCTTTTCAACAAATGGTGCTGGGGCAACTGGATTTCCACGTTAAGGTATGAATTTGGACTCTTTCCTCATACCACATCCAAAGCATAACTCAAAATCCATTGGAAACCTAAATATAAGAACTAAACTTCAAAATTCTTGGAAGAAAACATAGAAGTAAATTGTGACCTTGGATTAGGGAATGGTTTGTTAGCTATGACACTAAAATCACAAGTGACAAAAGAAAAAATACATTAAACTTCATTAAGATCAAAACTTTGTGTTCTGAAGGATACCATCCAGATGATAAAATGGATAATCCATAGAAAGGAGAAAATATTAGCACATGTAAATGTATCAGGCATAAATCTAACAAGGGTCTTAGAATATATAAAGAACAACTCAACAACCCAATTTAAAAATGGGCAAAGCTTTGAATAGATATTTCTCCAAAGAAGATGTACAAACAGCCTAGAGCAGGGCCTATCCATCTAGAAGTTATCTTGGTTTCTATTTCTTTGCCCTTTCAAAATTCCCCAAACTCCTTAATCTCCAAAGGTCAAGAGGAGCAGGGTGAGGGCTCCACATCTGCCTGATGAGTTAATTATTCAGTTATCCATTTGTTTGAATCATTCGTCCATTTTCCCAATAGGTACTTCTTAAACACTTACTATGTGCCAGTCATTCTACTGAATGTGGAGGTCCTCAGGGTATCTATGTGCCGAAAAGACTTGGGGCTTCCCTGGTGGCTCAGTGGTAAACATCTACCTGCCAATGCAGGAGACATGGGTTCGATCCCTGGGTGAGGAAGGTCCCTGGAGAAGGAAATGGCAACCCACTCCAGTATTCTTGCCTGGGAAATCCCATGGACAGANATTCTTGCATCTTCCCATACTTGAGAAAGCACTAAAACCATTAGCTAAGATGTCTGTTCCTAATGACTGGCAGCAAACTTCTACTGAGGTATACTTTGTTGCATGTGTACCTACTTTGCCAAAAATCACGTAAATACTGACCTCCCCCTTACCTCTTCGGAACAGTTTCTCAGAGCTACTGAGAGGCTTTCTCCCAGGCAGCAGTCCTCAGTAAGACTTTGTACACAGACATTTAGACTCAGCTTACAGCTTTTACATTGTGCAGTTTTTTAAAGCTGACAATGTCATTTCATTCCAAGTTTTCTAAGAAATTTCTCACTTATGTAAAATATCAGCAGAGGCCTGTAGATCCTTTGTCCATGAGTTCCATGTACACCATCTCCAAGGAGCTTCCATAACAACACCCCTGAGTCTTTGCTAACTTTGAGATCACGCAGCACTCTAAACTTCCATTATCTTTTTGAGATCATCTGTCTGTGGGATGGGTCATTAAATTAGTAAAATTTTGGAATGCCACGTGCCCAGAAAATTCCTAGGAAGAATGTGGTCATAAAAATAAAATCACACTATTAAAAAAAGGCAACAAGCAACAACAACAGAGACAAAAACATAAATTAAGACAATAAAACACATCTATTGGGAATGACTGGGGTGAGGCAGAGAGCCCTTTCTACATGCCAAACTGAAATGTTCTATTAAGTTTTAAGAAATCACATATATAGCAGATATAAATTAAATTAACTGCGAGGCCATAAAATAGAGCAGCTGTTCTCCGTCTCCTCTGATGATAGAACAAGAGAAAGAGGCTGGTCAGAAGTAAGGAAGACTTTCTTCTTGGCGGTGAGCACTGTAAAACATCAAGGGGATAATGAGGAGAGGCAGGAGACCTGGAAAATCATCTTCTCTGATACACATTTAAAAGACACATATTACAGGAATTTTACATGCAAGTTGAAGTCCTTTGCTCTTGACCAAGATTTCATAACAGCCCTCCATTTCTCTGTACATTCAGCTATTCCACTCTAAATAAAGCCCTTTCCAAATATGACAAGAATACAAGCGCACATCTAAGACAATTGTGAAAAACAATCAGCAACTGTGAATCCCAAATGAAAATGATAATCTAGTCCTGTTCTGCAGCAGCTTGGGCTAAGGTTGAGGAACTGCATGATTTAAGGGATCTCTGACCCCAGAGGCAGCAAGCCGATGACTGGCAGCTGAGTTAACCAGACACACATAATGCGTCGTCTCTACTTGCCAGTCTGCCTTTCCTTAAAATGTTGCATTTGTGAGGATGGTCAATCACATCTGCTTTGCCTACCAATCATGCACCATCACCTCTGGCCTCCACTCCCCAGGGCTTTGGAAGCAGGAAATGGAATGGCAGATGAGAAGAAAGAAAGGATGTGATGTTCCATATGTGTTTCCGTATGTGTTCTAAAACACACTCTGGAATACAGAGTATCCAAAATAAACAAAACAATCTTGAAGAACGAGGAATAAATTTGGTGGAATCATACTTCCTGATTTCAAAGTTTTACTGTATAGTTACAGTAGCCCATGCTGGCATAAGGGTAATTATATAGATAATGGAATAGAATTGTCAGACCAGAAATAAATCCTTACATTAAGGCCCATCTGATTTTGACAGGTATATCAATCAGCTTTCCTTCAAGAAACAGAACCAATAGGATATATGTATGTGTAAGTTGAGATTTATTTTAAGAAATTGGTTCATGCAATGTGGGAGATGGCAAGTTTGAAATTTGTAGGGCAGGCCACTAGGCTGAAACTATAGGCAAGATTTCTATGTTATAGCCTTGAGGCAGAATTCCTTCTTCTCCAGGAAAGCTCCATTTTTGTTCTTAAGGCTTTCAGCTGATTAGATAAGGCTGAATAACCCACAATATCAAAGATACTGTCTTATCAACTTGAAGTTAACTGACAGTATATGTTAATCACATCTAGAAAATATTTTCACAGTAACAGCTACACTAGTGTTTGAACAAATGATTCAACACCATAATTGAGCCAAGCTGATGCAAATAATTTAACCATCAAGACAATTATAAGACTATGCTTTCTCTTGAAGGGTGTCAAGACAGTTTAATAGGGAAAGAATAGTCTTTTCAACAAATGGTGCTGGGGCAACTGGATTTCCACATGTTAAGGTATGAATTTGGACTCTTTCCTCATACCACATCCAAAGCATAACTCAAAATCCATTGGAAACCTAAATATAAGAACTAAACTTCAAAATTCTTGGAAGAAAACATAGAAGTAAATTGTGACCTTGGATTAGGGAATGGTTTGTTAGCTATGACACTAAAATCACAAGTGACAAAAGAAAAAATACATTAAACTTCATTAAGATCAAAACTTTGTGTTCTGAAGGATACCATCCAGATGATAAAATGGATAATCCATAGAAAGGAGAAAATATTAGCACATGTAAATGTATCAGGCATAAATCTAACAAGGGTCTTAGAATATATAAAGAACAACTCAACAACCCAATTTAAAAATGGGCAAAGCTTTGAATAGATATTTCTCCAAAGAAGATGTACAAACAGCCTAGAGCAGGGCCTATCCATCTAGAAGTTATCTTGGTTTCTATTTCTTTGCCCTTTCAAAATTCCCCAAACTCCTTAATCTCCAAAGGTCAAGAGGAGCAGGGTGAGGGCTCCACATCTGCCTGATGAGTTAATTATTCAGTTATCCATTTGTTTGAATCATTCGTCCATTTTCCCAATAGGTACTTCTTAAACACTTACTATGTGCCAGTCATTCTACTGAATGTGGAGGTCCTCAGGGTATCTATGTGCCGAAAAGACTTGGGGCTTCCCTGGTGGCTCAGTGGTAAACATCTACCTGCCAATGCAGGAGACATGGGTTCGATCCCTGGGTGAGGAAGGTCCCTGGAGAAGGAAATGGCAACCCACTCCAGTATTCTTGCCTGGGAAATCCCATGGACAGAGGAGCCTGGCAGGCTACAGTTAATGGGGTCACAAAGAGATGGACATGACTTAGCGACTAAACAACAAAGAAAAGACTAAGGCACAGTCCCCACCCTCAAGGAATTCACAGAGTTGCTTCATGTCTAGTCATTCAGTTGTGTCGGACTCTTTGTGACCTCTGTCCGTGGAATTTTCTAGGCAAGAATGCTGGCGTGAGTTGCCATTTCCTCCTCCAGGGGATCTTCCCGATCCAGGGACTGAACACATGCCTCTTGCAGCTCCTGCAGTTCTTTATTGCAGGAGAATTGCAGGTGAATTCTTTATGGCTGACCCATAGGATAGCAGTAGTAACAGAGTTGCTTATCAGACAAACAAGCATTTCCTGGAGATGGGGTAAATTTGCCACCTCCTGAGAACAATTCCCATAGTTGTGTTCTATCCCTGCTGGGTTTTCTGATCTCTGTGAACTGTGGCATTTCTGAAGGTCATTTACTTGGACTGTTTGCTATATCTTTTTTTTTCCTTTTCCTTCCCTAAACTAGATTCTTCCTGGGCTCTGGATTCTTAAATGGATTGCAGATGGCTGTATGTATGTTACTGATTTCATTTTAGGAGCACTTGTATTGCTTTATGCCATTTCTGGTCATTTTTATTTTCAACATGAATAAAACAATTCCACCTGCTTCTTTCATAAGTGGGGTGTGGAGGCATTCAAAAGATCCCACAGGTGCTGCACAGAAATTGTTCATTGCTGACACATGGGTTCACAACTCACTTTCACAAGGCTAGTCCAGAGTCCCTAAAGACATTCAGTTTATCTTGTAGTTCACTTAAAGTGTAGAACAAATGAACTGGAGACTGCTGGAAGACTGTGTTATTGAATTTTTTAGACTTTGAGTCATTTTTAAATCAATTAAATGTCAACTTAGGTCTGGAACTGATCTCCTGCCTGTTAATTTCCTCATCTGTGCTTCCTTTTGTTCTTATAGCAAATGCTATGGTGAGTACACTCTGTACCATATTCTGTGTTGGCACAAGAGAAATAAACACAAATAAACATGGACAAAACACTATGTCATTGGAAGAAGGAAAAATAGGAAGAGGAAGAGAAGATGTTCTATGGACTTCCTAATAGATCTTCCCCTCCACCTCCAGCATGCCCACACAGCCTGTGGGATCTTAGTTCCCAGATCAAGGACCAGGGATCAAACCCTGCCCCTTGCAGTGGGAGGGCACTGGACCACCGTTGGACCACCAAAGAAGGCCATGGACTTCCAATAAGTTAATTCAATTAATCTTCATAACAATTTTAAGAAGTATCTATATTTTCATCCCTATTTTACAGGTGAAATAGTCAAGATTAAGTTTACTTACCCAAGGTCATCTCATTGGTAAATACTTCATGGCTCTAGAATCCATGAACTATGTCACTGTATTACGTTTCCTCAGCTAAAATATAGTTTTCTTGATTAAAATTTCTAAAAAGCACATAAAATGAACTATGGGAGCCAGTGGGAGACAGAGAGAGGAAGATTGAGAGGTGCTTCCTAGAGGAGAAGGTATTTGAACATTTTCTTTAATTCCTGAGTTCCAGTCTCCCCTTTCTCCCCATAGACTCACATGACAGACCTCTCCGCCTCACAGAGGCAGTGCATAGGAGGCCACAAAGTGACCGTTAGACAAAATGCTAGAAATCCATGTGGGCAAGAACTACCCTGAGAACTTGGGTCCTGTCTCTGTGTCCTATCCCTTGGGTATGCTGTGTGTGGGGGCACCTAAGACCTCCAGGAATAAATACACAAGTGCTGTCTCCACGATCCCTACAAAGAGAACCCATAATCAGTGGATGGGAGCTGTAGAGACATTGATTTCAAGTGTGATAAATGGAGTTATTCAGTTCAGTGCCTGCTGGACTCCAATCTGGTTTTGGAGAAGGAGAGTATACAGAGGATCAGTGCATGGTCCATTTCTGTGGCAATTACTGTGTGTACCATGCAGCCACTACCTTCCCCAGCATTTCCTCATGTGTACAGGAAATTTTCAAGCCAGCTTCACATTCAACATCCCTTAGATAAAGGTGACTAAATATCTTTCTTGCCTAATTCAAGTCTTAGTTTATGTTTGTTGTGACAGTATAAGCATCACTATCTCTGTTTTCATTTCATTCTCTAAGAGTCCTAGTTTAGCTGATAAATTCTTCAGTTACATGACTTACAAGTGTTGGGGAGTATGGTGTCCTAGAACGCCTGAGTTAAAATCCTACTTCTGCTACTTGTTATCTCTCCAACCTAGACAAATTACCTAAATTTTCCCTTCCCTGGATTCTTAATCTATAAACTGGGATGCTAATAACAATACATACCCCACAGGATTATTGTGAAAATTAAATGAATCATTACAAATAAAATTCTTAGAGTGGTACCTAGCAGAGTAAGGACTGTGCATTTACTATCAGTATCAGCTTGCATTGATCTCTGTATTGATTTGCTGCTGCTGCTGCTGCTAAGTCGCTCCAGTCATGTCCAACTCTGTGTGACCCCATAGACGGCAGCCCACCAGGCTCCGCTGTCCCTGGGATTCTCCAGGCAAGAACACTGGAGTGGGTTGCCATTTCCTTCTCCAATGCGTGAAAGTGAAAAGTGAAAGTGAAGTCACTCAGTCGTGTCCCACTCTTATCGACCCCATGGACTGTAGCCCACCAGGCTCCACCATCCACGGGATTTTCCAGGCAAGATTACTGGAGTGGGATGCTATTGCCTTCTCCTATTGATTTGCTGGTTGAATATAATACTTTAGCACTGCATTATATTCCTTGTCCCTTGTATGAGTTCTAGAGGTAGGAGAGAAATGCATATTGTTTTCCCCAGTTTACATCTCAGGAAGTTGAGATTACGAAGGGGTAAATTATGTACTTAACATTAAACAGCTAACAAATGGCAGGGTGGGATTCAAGACCAGGAATTCCAGTATATACAGTTATTGCCCAATGTTCAAGTATGTGTTGCAAAGGATTCTCCGTTACTAGGAGAAGTTTTAGTCTAGGTTAGCATTCCTCAACAGACAGATAGTAAAACCTCCAAGATTGGTGTTGCTGTTTCAGGATGTCAACATCATTAACGGTAGATCTGGGATCTGTTTCCATTGTTTTGTTTGTTTTAATTAGTAAGTTAACTTTTAATAAGATAACTTGACCTTTTATTGAAATGGGTCAATGTCCACATAAATGTTGGGCATCAAGGAAGGATGTTTACAATTTAGCTTTCCTTTGGTAACCAGATTAACTCACTAGCCACCTTCAAGATAGGTTTGACAGTCAAACACAATTTACAGTGGTATTTATTCTTAGTCTCATGTAAGTATAATAGATAGTTGGACAAATACAGGAAGCATAATGAGCTCTCATGTTAAAAACAATTTAATAAAAGCATAAATGTAATTACTCATGCTATAACTTTGCCTCATGATGCTATTTACTGGATTTGTTCATTGTATTCATCTTTGCAAAATTCTCATCAAGAAGTCTGCACTCAGTTCAGTTCAGTCACTCAGTCATGTCCAACTCTTTGCAACCCCATGAATCGCAGCACGCCAGGCCGCCCTGTTCATCACCATCTCCCGGAGTTCACTCAGACTCACGTCCATCGAGTCCGTGATGCCATCCAGCCATCTCATCCTCTGTCGTCCCCTTCTCCTCCNTTAAGCACTTGTACATTTGGATCTTCATTAAAAAATCTGCTTAGGATATACTGTCATCCCTGTTTATAGACCAGGAGAGGCACAGGTCATTAGCCCAGCTGGTAAGTAGAAGCGTCAGTACCCCAAAACCCCTGGAGTTTGACTCCAGAGCTCATAGGTTACACTGCTACACTACACTGCTCTCACAAAACACAAATTGATTTTGAATATCTGATTCTAGAATTTCCCTGGTGCCTCAGATGGTAAGGAATCTACATGCAATGCAGGAGATCCAGGTTCAATCCCTGGGTTGGGAAGATCGCCTAGAGAAGGAAATGGCTACTCCTCCGGTATTCTTGCCTGGAGGGTTCTGTGGACAATGGAGCCTGGCGATCTACAGTCCATGGGATCACAGAGTTGGACATGACTGTGACTGACAAACACAAATATCTGATTCTATTTTTGCATTCTTAAAAAAAAAAAAAAAACTTTTCCTTATTTAATGTAATACCCAGTAGAGCTGAGTCTTTGTTTATTACAATATATTATCATTATTATCATTCATTATTATTGTCATTGCCTTAGGAATTTCAGATATGATGTCAATTTGTTTTTGGAGCAGAGTTTCTATATTTGGAGGGAAAGAACCAGAAAGGGCTCTTTGGTTGCATAAATAAAAAACACGTGCTCTTATTTTTCTTGGAAAAAAAGTGGAGCTATCATAAACCCAGATATAGATTGCAGCCCATCCTATTAAATTCTGTTTTGTAATAGAAATGGAATGTATTTTCAGGATGACTGTATCCTTACAGAACTAGAAAAAAATTTTTGGTCCCTTAATATGGACAGGAATTGCGTGGCTGGAATAACCCACACGGTATTGTAAAGATTGGATAACCCACGACGTGGAGGGCAAACATCACTCTCTGGAGCTTCTCCTGAAGAAAACAGTTTCCAGTATCAGTTGTTCCATGCTAAGAAGGGAGCAGGAGAGCAGGGGAGAGACCTGGAGATATGAGCTGGGCTCTGAGTTTCTGGAACAAGGCTAGGAGCTGGGGGTGGAGGGGTAGGGCAGTGGGAGTTCAGAGATTGCAGACTGGCCTGGGAATTCCCAGNAAGGGAGCAGGAGAGCAGGGGAGAGACCTGGAGATATGAGCTGGGCTCTGAGTTTCTGGAACAAGGCTAGGAGCTGGGGGTGGAGGGGTAGGGCAGTGGGAGTTCAGAGATTGCAGACTGGCCTGGGAATTCCCAGTGCAACCCTTCGTGGTATTAACTATGCTACTTTCTGTTATTCTTGGACTATCCCTAGGCTTTCAGCTAATCCTCTGAACCTGGTTTTAACTATGCTTTGGACATTTGAAAAAAGGATCAGTGCTCACAATAGGAGCCAGCGTTGGCAGCCAGTGCCCTGGGAACACACGTGGCTGTGCAGGAAGGCTGTGGGCAATGCATGGGTGTGTCGGCATGCCCCCCGGGGTCCCAGAACCCGCAAGAGGAGAGGTGCCCAGCAAGAGAAGGATGACCCATCTGAGAAAGAAAGAAGCTTCCGCTTTGGGAGTTTGGATATTGCAGGACATTTAGTCACAATTTAAAGATGTCTGGAAGTAAATCTGGTTTATGCTAATATAATTTCCACTCTGAACAATAGCAGAAGAACCAGCTTGATATATAGGAGAAGATGTTCATTTTACTAGTCAGGAAGAGTTCATTTTACTAGTCAGCTTCCTATAAGGAAGCTTTGTTTTCTCATTCAGGAGAAGCAGACTTCCAATTGAATAATAATAAGAATAGTAAATTCTGCCAACGAGCAATCCTCAAATGCCAACTTTGATGATCGACCACTTATGACCACATTAAACTGTCTTATATGGTCAAAGATGAGGGAATCTAATACAGCTATGGTATGAATCGAACAGAGCATTTTCCACTGTGGATTTCACCCTCACTGACTGCAAGGTGGTATAAACAAAGAGGCTGTCTGAGTAATACATTTGCTCACTACCTATGTGAATACAGTGCTCTCAGCACAATGCCGCTTCCGCAAGGCTGTAGGCTTGGGCTAATTTAATTTCCCCACACCTCCATTTTTTTCTATTGCAAAGCTTTCAGTGTGCCATGTCATTGTCCACTGTGTGATGCAAATATGAACAAAAAACAAGACTGCAAATGCATGCACTGAATGTAGCAATAACAACATTTCATTACTATGAAGTCAGTACAGACTAAATGTTCATGTCCTCCATGAAATTCATACATTTACACTCTAACCCCCAATCTGACGGTATTTGGAGCTGATGCCTATGAGATGATGAGGGTGGGTCCTCTATGATGGGATTAGTGTTCTCTTGAGAAGGAGAGCCCAGAGCTTTCTCTCTCTCCACCAACTGAGAACACAGAGAGCAGTCGCTGCCTACAGTCCTGTAGAAGAGTTCTCACCAGGAACTAAATTGACCACGGGTTGATCTTGAACTTTCCAGTCTCCAAAACTGTGAGAAACTTGTGTTGCTTAGGCCACGCAGTCTATAGCAGCTTGTTATGATGGCCCCAACTGACTAAGATGGTGGTCATCAGATGATTCAGTAGAGATTTAATTTTATTAAAGGACTATCATTAAAATGATAACCACCCCCCCCCCCCCACTAAATTCTTGAGCAGAATAGAGAAATCCTCAGGAATTCATCTGCAGGCGCTAGTCGAAGAACCTGAGGGGCTGTGTGTGTGTGGCAGGGGGTGGGGGACGGGGAGTGGCAGAGGACCGAGGCTTCCTAGGCTGCTGCAGCTTGGGTGTAAGAACAGGACTCCGGTAACAGCCACGGAGCGGTGCTCTTCTGTCCCTGCCTCCACCTGCACTGGGAGGATTCTAGCCCCTTCTCAAATTCCTTGAAAATAATTCTGGGTATCCATGGATGTCTCTCCTGGACTCTGAGAACTGGTTCTTACAGCCTTCATGTGCTGTTGGCCCTGCCCCCACTTTGTCTGTGGCAATAGCTCCGGTCACTAAGAGGAAGAAAAGCCTCAGTTCTCTCTTTTGATGTCCGCTGAGGCCGCCCTCTAAGCTGTGTCTGCTTAGTGAGGGCCTCAGTGCTCTATCTGCATTACCACTGTGTCAGTGCCAAAGCCGGGGCCTGAGCGTGAGTGGCTGAGCTGAGTCCACTGAGGTGGTGGGACACAAAAGGGTCTCCGCGTTGCTGCCATCAGAGCTGCTGATGCCTTCACCTCTCCATATCCCACGCCTGGGATATGGGTGGGATGCCCATGAAGGCATAGCTTACCTTGTCATTCCAGGGCTCTCCAGAACTCTGCCCTGTGATCATGAGTCTCTCCAGACTCTAACCCTGTCTCCCCCATTCAGGGCCTCTCCCTGTGCTGTGGCCTGGACACTCTCAAGGCAGCTGCTGGACAGCTGTAAAGCTCACCTGATTTGGTTCTCATTTCTTAGGGGTCACTGTCTTTCACTGTCTTATATTTACTGTCTTAAAAAACATTATTCATTTAACTTATCAGATTTTTTTCAAATTTTTTTTTATACATGCAGGCAATCTCAGTCATTATTGCTCCATCTTGGCCAGAAGTAGAAACTCCTGAACTGTTTTAGACAGTAGTAGTGATCTATACCCTTAATCACATTGTACAGGCATTGCTATTGTTCTACATCCTCATGAACTCTTGATATTTTCAGACTTTCTAATTGTGTTAAGAATTAAATTAGTTCACATAAGGGATTTAATGTGGTTCTTCTTACAAAGAATGTAAAATTTAAAAGAGAAGGGGCAATGTTTAATCTAAAGGAATGAATCTCTCTTATCATGAAATTTCAGGCAGTAAGGGTAGTAGGTGGGACTGGGGTATACCAGCACCAGGGAAATTTTGTCCTATACTCTTTACCATTAGAGTAATTATATTTATTTAAGGTAAGCAAAATTGTTAACTCATTAAAATTAATAGTTCTGTGACATAGTGGTAACATTTAATGCCTACTATAAATCATAAAAAATCATTGAATTCTGTAAACAAAGAGAACCCTACAGATTCTTGACAAAAATTTTCTACTTAAAGTCCAGAGAAAGACACAAAGATTAAGTGTACACTCACTCACACACACACACACACACACACACACACACACACAGGTTGTGCTGGGTCAGAGGAACAACATCAGCTGGCCATTTCAGTCACTTTGTAAACGCTCCTTCCCTCCCCAGAGACTGTGTAGCCACTGTAAAAGGCAGTTATAATTGTTTCTTTGAAAATGACCATATTCTCCAGAGAAACTCTGAGGGAAGAAATCTAGTTATCTTGAAGTGATTGAATTCTCTTGGTAACAGAGTCTTTCTATTTCATTTTAAGAAAGGTTGTTTGATATTGTTCCTAATGGACTGCTCACCCTCCCTTTTCCCACCACTGTTTGGGGGAAGAAGCAGTGGAATTCTTCAGTTCTTGCTCTGCACCTGGACCTCATCAGATTCTGCAAACACCCAACACTGTGTAGAAACGCTTGGTTTAAAAAAAAAAGGGCAAAGCTTTAATAGTAAACACACTCATTGAACTATAAAAAATGTCTATAATTTTCATTTTATTTCATTTTTAGTATTTCTCCATCCATAGTCTCCATTCTGAAATAACATTTGTTTTGTGGCTGCTGACGGATGTGATGAAACAGTCCAAAATCTGCATTCCACAGTTCTTTACAACAGACCAAAATAGCATTCTTGTTCACGCTAGGATACCCCAGTGTTGGCGTACATTCTGGCCAACTAGCAGAGGGCGAACAGAAAGTATTTAATTCCTTGGTGCTAGAATATTCTCTTGGTAGTAACAAAATTACTTCCTCCAAGGAAGAAACAAAGCTGCTTTATGCCACTTGTCTCCTTGGTCTAACTTGGGGGGTACAAGAAGTGGGAGACAAGGGTGATCACAGGCATTCATTTCTGGAAATTAAATGTTCTTACTTCCTGGTAAATGTGAGCTCTAGGAGTTCACTGATGAAAATTAAGAAAATGTTTTCCACTAAAGAACTTTATTTTGGAGGCTGTAAGACTCAAACTGCCAACAAGGCTTCTACATAATAAGCCCTATTTTGAAGTTTCTCAGATTTTTAGAGAATGGTAAACTAGGTCCTTTATGTACTCCTCAAGAAACTCTTGTAGCAGGAAGCAGTAGCTCAGAGTTGGCTGGCAGCACTGGAGTTGTGTCTCCCACTCACTACTGATTAGACAGAAGGAGCCAGGGAGGAGGCCCAGGGGATAGTTGAAGCAACCATTCATTCCTATTCTGGATCCTCCCAAATCCAAAATCAAGAAAGATCTTAAAAATGAATCCTCTAATCATGGCATTTCCTTTCTTCATGAGAATCCAGCACATTCCAAACTTAACTGCAGAGTCCTTTATTAGAATGAAACCACTCATTCTAAAATCTAAAAGAAACATTCTTGTCAAATGGATCTGGGCGCTCAAGTATTACTTATGTCTCACAGCTGCTGGAAGGAATAGCTCTCAGTGTATCCTTCCCTTCCTCCTACGTTCAACCAGTGACAACCCGGCCTTAACACTGTCCTGTGCTCATTTCCATCATGATCTGCTTTCCACAGGCCCCATCATCTCTCGTGTGAAAATAGGTCCCGGATGGGTTCCCCTACTTCCGGTCTCTCTTTACTCCCAGCAGTGTTGCCAGATTGACCTTTCAGAGCTGCAAACCAGCACTGGATTCCTTCTGTGCACAGGGGTCTCTTCCTTTGTTGAACAGCTGGACTTTGTAGGGAGCACTGAGGGCTGTGCAGACTGAACGCCAAATCTCCCTCCGTCCATATCACAGGAGCTGTTCCTCATCTATCTCTTCTGTGTTTTGCAGCCTGGATGAAAGATTTCATCGAAAAGGAAGCATGTTCCTTGAACAAACAAGCAAACCAAAAAACTCTACAAACCCCTGACCTTAAGATAAAACCCCAATTCATTTTCGTGGCATTAGAAAGCCCTCCACAGAAAGTCCTAACCTTTCTAGGAGCCTCAGCTCTTGCCATTTCTCCCCATAACCTCAGCTCTAAGCCCTCATCAAAGGCATAACCTCTGACATACCAGGGTTCCCATGCCCCTTGTTGGAACTACCTTTCTGAACTCATCTCTCCCATAAAGGACTTGTACACAATCTTGAAGACATGGCTCATTTGTTACTTCCTCATTGAATCTTCCACAGTTTCCCCAGATAATTTTTCCCATCTTCATGCTCCCACAGTATTATTATCCTTTGTCGTCATCATCATCATCATCTACATTTTCACAGTCATTTTATTTTTCTTCCTGGAACCGTGTCCCACTAACCTCAGCACTGAGAAAGCCTTTCTTGGCAGGTAGGCATTCTCCAGGTAATTCATGCTGTCATGCTGTATAAAACCAAATATTTTTACCATCAATTAATGCCTGTATATGGAACCTAAATTCAACCCTTAAAAGCAAATAACCAAACAAACAAACAAACAAAAAACCAATCTGCTACAATATACTAGAGAAAGAAAAGAACTTTGAAGAGGGAGGGGGGAATGTGGGGTAATTGAACAAAGCTAAGAATCATAGCTGATTAACTGAGTTCTGAGTATTGCAAAGATCTGCTATTTGTGCATATGTGGAAACTCCTGGAACTTGTAGGCACCAGGGTGAGTCGGTTTTGGAGGATGAGACTAACACTTTCCCCTTCATTTTATGTACAGTTGAGTCTCATTGTGTGTGTGTGTGCTCAGTTGCTCAGTCATTTCTGACTCTTTTAAGACCCCCTGGACTATAGCCCACTAGGCATCTCTGTCCATAGAATTTCCCAGGCAAGAATACTGGAGTGGGTTGCCATTTCCTCCTCCAGGGGATTTTTCTGACCCAAGGATCAAACCCTTGTCTCCTGCATTGAAGGCAGATTCTTTACTACTGAGCCTCCAAGGAAGCCCCCAACTAATTCAGGCTAAAGTGTGAGATAACTGAATTAATGAAATTCTATATCATAAGATGTTTTCAAAGTCACTGCTTTTTTTTTTTAACACACTAGACTTAGTTTAATAAAAGCACAGAATCATTTCAAAGTATACATTCATCATACACAGTAAATTGTTGATTACTTAAGTTTAGTGTTTGTATCATCAATTCCATTACAAACATTGTTTTTCAAATATAAGTCAAAGGGAAATCTCATGACACTTGGTCAGATGATCATAATTCTGTAGTAGGTTCAGATGAATTATTATCATTTCAACATCATGTCATTCATCAGCAATTATGCATTAATGCATTGTATTCCCAAGACTGGAATGAAGAGCTAGGCTAGGGAGGGGCCATTCTGTACTCACTGCATGTTTCCAAATTATTTTCATGGTGAATTTAGCCAGTTTTCCATGGCTCACAAAACTCCAGGCTGGCTTGAGTTTTCTGCTTCCTTCTTTGGCAAGACTACACCAAACCTTTTCAAGAGATGTGTTCTTACTTAGAGGAAAGGAAATATCAGATCCAAGCCATTTTACATGTACCAAATGCCAAGCACCAAACAAAGCAGCTCAGCCCTTCAAAGACTTGATATCTTTAACTGCAGCCACTTGAGTAAAAGCTCAGTTCTGGAATGGCCAAGTTAAATAAGGCAGAATTAGGGCTAAATTGAACTCCACTTTAGTCTTTGTAAATCTACATGAAGAAGTTGTGAACCAAAGAAAATAAATTAAGAGTGTGTAATACTGGTTCATGTCCAGTGGATCTGTGTGTTTTGGTGTTGCTGTGAGAACTGTCTCTTCTCAAGGCACGTTGAGTTTGATTGTGGAGGTGGAACCAAGAAAATGTTGGATTCCAGAAGACAGCACTTCAGGAGATCGAGCGCTTGGAATTCTTGTCTCTCAATAAGGAGAAGGGAACAGATTTCATAGATGCCTTGAGAGTCATTGTGACATCAGAGTGGCTCTAAGAAAGGAAACACAAGAGATCCACTACTCCATCTATTACTGGATGTTCATCTTAGGCGAAAGAACTGTAAAGAATCTGACGTGTCATTGATTTGACATATTAGTGGGATTTCTGGCCCCAAATAGAGGTAAAGAACCCACCTGCCAATCAAGAGACACAGATTTGATCACTGAGTTGGGAAGATCCCCTGGAGAAGGAAATGGTAACCCACTCCAGTATTCTTGCCTGGAAAACCCTATGGAAAGAGGAACCTGATGGGCTACAAATCCTTGAGGTTGCAAAGAGTCAGACACAACTGAGCAACTGAACATGCACATAGAGGGAAGTTACTAAGGTGTAGAAAGTGAGAGGGTTTTATTAACATAGAGTTTGACTTTCTAGCAACTGTAGTTGGTTGGGTCTTTACAATAAGTGCTGTTTGACCATAGCTGACCACTGCTCATTGCACACCATCAATGGGCGTCACACACACATATAATATAATGTAAGAAATATCCCCTAGAGTTGTGCAGTGCAGAATCCCTGCCCATGGTAGCATATGAGCCAGCCTTTTTGGCTGCAGTTGGAATCTCTGGACTAGGGATGAATGAATGCTTGGCCATGCTGAGCCAATCAGATTCTTCTTTTTTTTTTAGGAATTTGGAATTTGAATTGAGACATTTCCAATAAATTTGTTTCCTTATATGAAGACAAGTAAACTTTCATTCAGTTGTGTCAGTCATGTCCAATTCTTTCAAGACCCCATGGACTGTTAAGAGATTTCCCAGGCAAGAATACTCGAGTGGGCTGCCATTTTCTTCTTCAAGGGATCTTCCTGACCCAGGGATCAAACCTGTGCCTCCTGATTGGCAGGCAAGTTCTTTACCACTGAGTCACCAAGGAAGCCTGGGCAAGTAAATTTTAACCTTCTGGAATAGGATGTGTATATGTGTTGAGTGGTGGTTGAGAAGGAATAAGCTTCTGTCTGAGGCTGAATATGCTGAAGAGAGCAAAGAATGGAGACAACAATTAGGAAGAAGTAGCATCAAGAGACAGAGATGGGCCTCTGAAGGCTCCTGACATCTTCTCTGCTACTGGCTACATACCTTTCTTGAGGCTCACCTACATTTCTGTTCTTGAGCTCCATGAGATATCTATATCCTTAAAACAAAGAGTGATACCAAAACTCACTTAAATTGGTGGTAGTTCCCATAACCTAAAAGTCCCAATAAACATACTAAATAAAATAGTAACATGGTAAAATCGAACCTTGTTTCTAGAAGAATCTGCACTTCTTTATAATCAATGCTAGGCTCAGCAAGAACTCCATGTAGTTCACCAAATCAGGCTTCATATTTTCAAGCCCTCCATAAGGACTTCTAAAAGCAGCCAGACTAACAGTAGAATCTGGCTTGATAGTTAAAATTTCTTTCTGTGGTGAAGTTCTTTAAATTCAGCCTATGTGCCACTTGATGTAGTTTCAACCTGTGTTTCAGCCTCCTTACTGGTTCTCATCTAAGTGGATTTAGAGAATAAATGACAACCAACCATTCTTGAAATAATAACATTAAGAGCTAGACATAGAAATAGGCAGTCATCTCAAGCTCACTTGATTCAACCCTCTAATTTGACAAATGAGGAGTGTGAGACCACAGAGGCTTATGTGATTTGCCCAAGGTCACGTGTGGAATTGTGGCAGAGCAGGGACTGGCACCCAGATTACAAGCTTTCATCAGAGACAAATGCTGAAGGGAAAGGCAGTCAATTTTCTGGTCGTTAATTTTAACTTCCCAGTCATATGGTCTGGGTAGTTCCTAACTCTGGGATGCTTTCAAGATGCAAAATTCCTTGGCAAACAATTGAATGATTTCTCCATTTAATTACTGACTCAAGAGTACATAGCTAAGTCATAGGGCTTTTAAGATCATCTTGATGATTTTATACTTGTTAGAAAAAAAAAAACTTCTGTTGCCGAGATACCAGTCAAATTTCAGAAATATATGTGCTACAGGAGGTTAAAGTTGTTTTAAAAAGGAAGAGGAAAAGAAAGAAGGGAAAAGCATACATACTTAACTATGTGTTAATGGTGTGCTTGTGAGTCATAATGAAGTCAATTTTCAGCGTGAGTTATGAGTGTGAATGGTTCTTATTATTGCTATTAAATATGATGTAGGTTTCAGGCAGAGTACAGAAACACAAATATGAGGTCATCTAATCCTGCTAAGTCTATAATGCTTCTCTAACATTGCATTATTCAGAGAAAATGCTGAATTCTAGTAGTTAAATATATTATTCTCCTTTTAAAGAAATGGATGGAGTATTTTGAGCTTTTGAACAATTAAAATCCCCTTCGTTTCAAATCAGTATGAATTATTGCATTGAAGACATTTTTAATCAAAGGAAAAGAAGAAAAAAATATTTAACAACATTCAGAATACTACATGCAGTGTAAAATAGAGAGAAAAGACAGAATTACTGTTGTGACCTATATGTGTGTGTGTCAAGCTGGGTCTTCATGCATGGTACCTACCATAAGATAAGTGCTTGGGCTAGTGGATCATGGCTCTGATTCAATAGTAAAAGGTAGAATTTCTAGCATAAAGAGAAATGAAAAGGAAAATATTCTAAGTAAAACCTAGCATGGTAGAAAAGAGAGAGAGAAGAAGAAGAAATAAAGAAACAAAAAATAAAAAAAGGACAGAGGGGGAGGAGGAAAGAAAGGAAGGAAGGTAGGTAGGTAAGGGAGAGTGAACAACAGACCAAAATTAAAAAAAAAAAAGAACCTTACTTTCGCCACCTTGCTAAGAGTTTACTGTGTGATCTCTAGCTACCCACTTCCCTTCTCTGGGGGAGAGAGAATACTTCAGGAAAGTTGAGTAAGAAAGCCTGAAATCTCTACCAGTTCTGTAATTCTATGATTCTGTAATGTATATCCTGAAAACAAAAAAGATTAGTGTTTAAGAAAAGCCATCTGATAAAAAGAAGGCGCTATCCCCAAATACAGTTGGACTATTGTCCGTGACATAGTAAACCATCTACCAGAATTACATGTATTACACTCACTGGACTTCCGTCTTTAACCAGACTCCTGGTCAATTTGATCCTGACTTTCAAAATGGATGATAGGAAATGAATACAGGTCAAAACAACCTGAAGCTTTCCCTTGAGTTGTATATCTTTATGAGAAACTCGTGGCAAAGAAATCCTCAGTGATGTACAGCAGTGGGTGTCCGGAGAGAGTGTACTCAAGCACACTGCTGGATGTGGGGCTCTCCTCTCTTCAGGATAGTGACCAGTGCAAGGTCATTGACACTTTCACCTGCTCTAGCCCAGATGCTGACTACTTGTAGCTCAGAGAGCAAGCTGAGCTCTCTAGGACTTCCATCCCTTCCATCAGCCCTTCTTTCTATCTCTCTCTCTATCCTCACCCCAAGCCCTCCCCTTCCGTAACTCACAGATCCATCATCCTCCAGGTCTCAGCTCAGTCATCCTCATCTCTCAGGAGCCTCCTTGGGAACTTCAAGCCTGGACTTGGAGCCCTTCCTAGACTTGTCTTCTCTGGACCTGGTATACCCGTCACTTTTGACTGCACACGCAAGTAATCAAACACAACAAAAAGCACAATTTCTGACCCATCCCTTGGCAGGATGGCTGGGGCACTCCATGCTCCATGTCTCCTGCAGAGTGGCAGTGACTCACTAGGACCCATTTTCCTCATGGTCACGCCTAAACTCAGAAACTCAAGCCCAACTTCCACTCTAAGCCTCTGTGTCCCATTGGCCAAAACAAGGCATGGGGCCAAGCCCAGAACCAAGGATCTGGGAAGTCCATTCCACCTATGACATCACAGAAAGGGTGAATATATAGTATTAATGCTACAGGGAAGTGAAGAATTGGAGCCAACCATTCAACTGCTCCACCTATATTAATAGCACCTACTACAGTGTATTACCATTATCTGTGTGGAGTCTTCTCTAGACCGAACCTTCTTAAAAAGAGGAACTACATTTTTTTCATCTTTGTATTGATAATATGGTATATAATAGACACTTGAAAACATTTGCTTGAGTTAATGAATGGAGATAGGCAATACTATTCCAGGCTCTCTGGTCCTTCACAATGCCTAATCCATGGACCCGCTGAATATCCTTACTCTGGACACCAAAGTGCAAGTGCAAGTTGATCAGCTGTGTCTGACTATTTGTGACCCCATGGACTATACAGTCCATGGAATTCTCCAGGTCAGAATACTGGAGTGGGTAAGCTGTTCCCTTCTCCAGGGGATCTTCCCAAACCAGGGATTGAACTCAGGTCTCCTGCATTGCAGGCATATTCTTTACCAGCTGAGCCACCAGGGAAGCCCAGGAAAGCAAAATCACTTCACATGGGATCTGGTTCCTGCTGGAGTCGAGAGCAAGGGAAAGGGTCTCCCAACTTAAGTCCCTTGACCAACTTTGGTCCATGTCCTTGATGGTCATTGGCATCCTCCCTGGAAAGAGTTCTCATTGTGTCTGACCCAGCTGGGTCCTGATGTCCCACCAGATTGCAGAGTAAAGCAGTAGGGCTCTAGAACACATTTTTAAAAAGTATTTCAGAATCTGATCTGCTACTTGGCTATTTGATTTAGAGCAAATGGAGGAATGGAAACATTTCTAAGCAAATACTTCCCTGATTACTTACACATGCAAATTCATGGACTAAATTTAGAGGTGCAATTAAGCATCCAGTTATTTTGGAGTCCACACTTAGAAGCCAAATCAGATGCCCAAAGGAGACACATGGTTGGTTTATTCCTGTGTATTTGCTTGCATCCTTAACTCTGGGCTCTCACCTGAAAAGAAGGCACTGGCTCACAGGTCTCAGTGACCCAGGGTGGGCCTAAAGGAACGAGGTGGCTGAAGGGCATGCCAAGTTTTGTGATTTTTAAAGGAGACAGCCGCTCAGAATGACATGTCTTTGGGCAGAGAAATGAACGTGATGCTCTCCTCTTAGAAAACTGGAAATAAGGACAGAATAGGCACCATCCTCAGCACAGCTGTCACTCTTATAAAGAATAATTCATGGTCCGCTAGCCAAAGCTAGCATTGGTTTCCCATGTGGCAATTAGCATTTTACATACTTTCGTGATTCTTATGAAACTGTTAATGCCGCGCAATTTTGTGCCAAATGATGTGTTCAGATGCCAGTTTTACACATGGAAAGCAGATGAGTGGTTTGGAAAGTTTGTACTCATTGTTACTTTGCAGGCAAATGGCATCACCCCCTCAGCTCCTAGTTACAATGACCAATGGTTCAATTTTCTTTTTGCCTTGCCTATAAAAGCATTATTTGCTTAAGAGTTTCTTCACAGAGCATTCACAGATCCCATTTCCAATACAAGCAGGAATTCTTGACTGGGAACTTGTCAGTGATAGTTAGCACATGCCCATCACGGGCGCTGATGGCAGAGGGTGGTTTTGGGATGATTCAAGAGCGTTGCATTTATTGTGCATTTTATTTCTATTATTATTACATCAGCTCCACCTCAGATCATCGGGCATTAGATCCTGGAGGCTGGGGACTCCTGCTCTATCCAACTTCCCCATGGCTTTCCCTGCTGTAAGCCACCCATGGAAGGTAGTTCTATCACTTAGTCTCTGCTAAGTAGGAAAAGAGGTCTCCTGTGCTGAGAGTGTGGAGTTAAGAGAGTGCAGAGCCCCTGTGGTATGTATGGGTGATTGTTTAAATACCACTCAATGGGAAACTACCACATGCCAGGTACTGCCCTTATAAACATTAGTGTGTTTGCTCCTCAGGAACAACCCCAATGACTCTACAAGATATACATTATTATCTCCATTTTTTGGATAAGCAGAAGCAGTTTTTCCAGGTCCCAACTAAATAGGAAATCTGGGATTCAAACTCAAGCCTCTCTAAATGTAAATCCCAGGCTTTTTACCAATTATTACAAGTTTCCCCTACTACCCTATGGATACCACAGTTCAGTTCAATTCAGTCACTCAGTTATGTCTGACTCTTTGTGACCCCATGGACTGAAGAATGCCAGGCTTCCTTGTCCATCACCAACTCCCAGAGCTTACTCAAACTCATGTCCATCAAGTTGGTGATGCCATCCAACCATCNAGGTAGTGCCCTGTCTGGCCTCAGGTGGGAGGGTGTTTCCCAGAGTAGGGGTGGGGGTTGATGGAGAAGGTGCACACCTGGGCAGGTAGAGCAGTCACTTTATTAGCATAATGATGGCAGAGGGGCGGGGCTTTAGCTGTTGGCGGCAATGGTCTCCTGAATCCAGTCCACGTAGTTGCAGACCTTGGTGTAGACCCCAGGCTTGCCCTTCTGGGCACAGCCGTAGCCCCAGGACACAATGCCCTGGAGCTCTCCGTTGCAAGCCACAGGGCCGCCAGAGTCACCCTGGGGAGGAAGTGATGAGATAAGCTTTATAAACAGAAGAAAAGGGAATGGGAGCCACACACAGTCCGAACCTCACAAGACCCTGTTCCCATTGGCTCTGGGCCCCACGCCCTTCTCACTGTCAAGAGAGGCCACAGCCGAGGCTCCCTCATTTCTCCAGGGGACGGACTATCAGCCTACCGCCCTGGGCGTTCACATCCTGCCCCCAGGGAGGCTGCCACATCTGGGCAGGCGTCTCACCTGGCAGGAATCCTTGCCTCCCTCCAGGAAGCCAGCACAGATCATGTTGTCGGTGATCTGTCCAGGGTATGAGGCTTCACAGTCGGCGTGACTCAGCAGCGGGGCCTCCAGGCATTGCAGCAGTTCCGGGTAGTTGACTTTGAGGAACAGGAAGAGATCAAGGAAAGGAAAATGTGGGTTAGGATGGGACGGGGGATGGTAACCCAGGGCTGAATGCTGAGGGCGGCCAGGAGAGGTCCCCAATGAACACTGAGTTTCAATTCCCAGCAGGCTCGCTGTGGACCCCTCTCTAAAGGTGCCAAGAGCAGGGGCCACATCTGTCCTGTCTTTTGATTCTCGGGCTCAAGTCCGGAACACTTGCCCCTCTCTGGCACCCAGCACAGAGTCCTGTATGTGTAGTAGGTACTTGATGGGAATTTGTAGATTGGAAGCAAAGACTGGAACCAAGCTCAGGCGATGCTCGGTTCTGGGCAGTGTGGGTAGGTCAGAGGGTGAAGACGTGAGGGTCCCACTCACCGCCACTGCTCAGGGTGTTGCCCCAGCCGGAGATGAGGCACTCGGTGCCCGCGGAAGCACAGGCACTGGGCAGAGCCAAGGTGGACACCCGGGCATTGATGACCGCAGGCGTGGAGAGTTTGATCAGCAGGATGTCATTGTCCAGAGTCCAGCTGCTGTACTTGGGGTGGCGGATGATCTTGGACGCGTCGATGAACTGCTCACCCCCCTCCACGACGTCAATGTTGTTTTCTCCCAGCCTTACCTGGATGCGGCTGTTGAGGGCAAGCACAGTTAAGGCCTTTTTGTCCACAGGCCCAGGTCTCCTATGGGTTTTCCCTGCTTGCAGGTGGGGGTGTAGGAATGTCAAGGACAGTAGAGGGGTAGTAGGTCAGTGCAGGCGTGAGACAACAACCTCCGTGCTTCAGGGGCCCTGGCAGTGGAGAAGGGATGCGGTGAAGGGGTCCGGCTAGGGACCACCTGCTTTTCCAGCCGCCTTTCCCACACCCCTCATGCATTCGGTGCCCAGCGCCCTGGGGGCAAATGCACCATTTCAGCTTCCCCAGACATCCCTCAACCCCTGCAGCCTTGCAAACTATGTGCAGTCACTTTTGCTCCCTCCTTTCTTGATTTGGTAAGGGCCACCATCCTGTGTGATCTGATTTGTCTGTCTGTCCATCCTAAGTCTTTCACTCGTGTCCGACTCTTTGTGACCTCACGGACTATAGCCCTCCAGTCTCCTCTGTCCATGGGATTCTCCAGGCAAGAATACTACAGTGGGTTGCCATGCCTTCTTCCAGGAGATCTTTCTCACCCAGGGATCAAACCTGCATCTCTTACATCTGCAATGGCAGGTGAGTTCTTTACCACTAGCGCTATCTGTGATCTAATACAGCATTTCTCAAAGAACAGCCACAGGACCTGCACCATCAGTCACCTGGGAACGAGTTAGCAACTCAGATTCTCTCTTCTGCCCAGACCCTTACATCAGGGTTTCTGCATCCGAAACCCTTGAGGAGGGACCCAGCAACATGTGTTGTAACAGGCCCTCCAGGTGATTATTATGTGCATTCAGGTTGCAGAACTCTTGCTTTTGGCAGTGATTCTCAGTTCTGCCCGNCCCAGACCCTTACATCAGGGTTTCTGCATCCGAAACCCTTGAGGAGGGACCCAGCAACATGTGTTGTAACAGGCCCTCCAGGTGATTATTATGTGCATTCAGGTTGCAGAACTCTTGCTTTTGGCAGTGATTCTCAGTTCTGCCCGGAAGTGTAGAATTGCAAGAGGCAGAGAGTGTTGAAAACTCACCAATATTCAAACTCGTCCTAAGAATTCTGAGTTAAATGGGAACTAGGAATCATAATAATTTTTTTAAACAACAAAAAAAATCTTCCAAGGTTTTAACATGTAGCCAACTGGCAAAGATTATTTGTGTGAGGTCTTTCCCCGCTTTTCCCACCTTCAAAATAGTCTTTGCCTACTTCTTATGGGACTTTCCAGATGGCACCAGTGGTAAAGAACGTGCGCCCGCCAATGCATAACACCCCGGGTTTGATCCCTGGATCGGGAAGATCGGAGGAGGGCATGGCAACCCACTCCAGTATTCTTGCCTGGAGAGTCCCACGGACAGAGGAGCCTGGCAGCTGCCCCTCTTCACCCACAGCTCCTGCCAAGTCAGCTGCCGTTGCCCACTTCTTCTCTTCCCCATCAACATTCTGAGCTCTAGACGGATCCCCGCTCTTCCAGAGGGCCCTGGGCAGCGGCTTAGTCATCAGGGGCCCAGCACTTACTACTGGTAGCAGTGAGCCGCAGACACCACCCACTGGTCACTGATGAGGGAGCCTCCGCAGAAGTGGTAGCCAGCATTCAGGGACACTTGGTAAGGGATGGAATTCTCCGCGCAGGTGTAGCCCCCAACGATCTTGTCATCGTCGTCCGAGGGGAAAGCCACTTGAGTGGAAAAAGGGGAGGAGAGGATGATTCAGCAGGAGGGCGGAGCCCCGANTTGTTGTGATCCACACAGTCAAAGGCTTTAGCATAGTCAATGAAGCAGAAGTAGATGTTTTTCCGGAATTCTCGTTTTTTCTATGATCCAATGGATACCTAGAGAAGCCTTATAAGGCCCTAGTCCAGTACTGAATCAAAATAATACTTGCTAATAATTTCTTCCTTGCAAGACATTTAATTTCTATTTCTATTTCTATTTAATTTCTATTTCTATTCAATTATTGCATCTGGAAAAGCAATATCCTCAGTTTGGCTGGGATATTTTCTGAATGTACATTTTTCATTGAACACCCAAAATCAAGGTTGTAGATCCCTGCTTGACTCTCCTTCCTCCCAAGGTAAAATAGTATGGGACTCCCCATGTGGTTCAGTGGTAAAGAATCTGCCTGCCAATGCAGGAAACGTGGGTTTGATCCCAGAGTCGGGAGGATCCCCCAGAGAAGGAATGGCAACACACTCCAGTGTTCTTGGCTGGGAAATCCCATGGACAGAGGAGCTTGGTAGGCTATGGTCCATGCAATCTCAGAGTTGGACACAACTTAGGGACTGAGCATGCAAGCAGGCAAAAATAATATGACCATGTTGAAATCTTATGTTCTCTTATCTACTGCAGTGTTAGCAGGCAGAAGAAAGTACTGTGAGAACCATGGATTGTTGTCTCCAGATGGTATGGTGCATGAGGCTCAAAAACATCAACTAGTGTCTTAAATAAACCTCTAGAGAGTTATTCCTAGTGAGTTGAGAATGAAGCAGAAGGATACAGAATCTGTGACTTTTCAAAACACGTCTTGTTTCAGACAAGAGGGTTCTGTGCTCGGTTTGCAACTACTATCTCTGGGTCTTTTAGAGCATCCTTAGCTAACATAAGGATCCCTTGGGTTCCCAACGTGATGGAATAGTGGGAGGGGCTGGGCGCATCCCATGGATGTGCCGGGAGGATTTACTAAGAGATGGATGATGGAGACTGCTCCCCAGGAGCCTTCAGAGTTGCTAAGAGCCTGTACCCCATGCTTGTCAGGTAAAGAGTACACTGTGTACATCTGTCACATTGGGGAAGGGGAGAGGAAAGGTGGAGAGAGTCGGGGGCAAATGTCCAGTGAAAGTGGAGACAAAGTGTTTGTGGCTGAAAGAGGCATCCAGATGACTTGGCAAGGATCACCGTGCTGCCTTTTGTCAGAGCTCTGCTTTCCCTTCGTCTCCCCCATTCAGGGGTTGGAAACAGGCCTGTCTGGCTGTGACTGTTCTCAGAACCCCTGGGAAGGCTCTAACTCCTGAGGCCTTTTGCATTTCTCACATCAACAACTCCTCCTCTTGTTGAAGAGAAGTAGCTGAGACACTTCCTGGGTGAGTGGCTGCATGGCCTGGGTCTCTGCTGTCTCCAGTAAATGGAAAGGCTGTACCCACCCCTCCCATATAAAAGTGTGAGCAGCACAAACATGGTGCGCAACGCTCTGTTTCTGAAGATAATGTAAAGGATTAATTTAGAGAATGGACTATAGACCAAGGTGGCCATTGCACAGCTTCTGGAGTTAAAAAAATTTTTTTCCCCTTTATTACTTTAAGCTTATCTTTTAAGCCCAAATGTTCTGTGCCTCAAAATTTTATGTGTCCAAAAGTTGGTAACTGAAACGTAAACAAGATTAGCTTGAGGCCCTCGGGGACAGCGAAATCAGGTGATACATCTGTTCTAAGGCTTCGACCCAAAATACACCATACTGAGACTGCTTGGGCTCTGGGTTTTCTCACTTCTGCTTCCAGAAAAATTGTTCCGGGACACTGTCTGCTTCTCATCAGTAACATTTCCATCGTGGGTATTACAAGCTGATAAAAGGCAGTGCTCGGGCTTGCCACCTCCCCTGACACCCCCTGGAATTTCTGTTGGCACCAAGGTGCTAATGGTGAACATATCTCCAGGGTGTTCAAAGGGAGGATCAGCATGACTGCCATCACACTTATTTTTTCATCATAAGCCTTTCTAATTAACTTCCAGCTTTTTCAGGAATTTGCATAAGAAGAAAGGCATTAGGAATAAAAAGCCTTCTGTGGAATATTATTTCTCATTCATTCTCATTCTGAAAAAAAAAATCCTGCACAGTCTTCAAGGCCTAGTCTCAAATTTCACCTCCATCATGAAGTCTTCAGCAATATTAAAAGTCAGAAGTTTGTTCTTTTGCCCCAGGATTTCCCTGGCCCTTTGAGGGTAACTCACAGCACTCATTACATTGGGTCTAATCTTTTAGTTCTTAAACTATGAATCTGCCTCTATACTGTAAACCCCTGTTTGGCAATAGGTCCTGTTCTACTCTATATATTGTGCATCCAGCATGATGCCTTACATGTAATAAGTTTTCAAGATGTTTGCCGAAATGATTGAATCTATGAAAATGTCTTTGAAATATCGTTATCCAGAGATATTAAAATGAACTGTTTTAGTGCCTCTGAGACTTTATCATGCATCAGGATGACGTGGAGGGCTTGTTAAACCCAGACTACATGGGTCCCACTCACAGAGGTATGTGGTGCTGCTGCTGCTGCTAAGTCACTTCAGTCGTGTTCGACTCTGCGACCCCATGGACTGCAGCCTACCAGGCTCCTCCATCCATGGGATTTTCCAGGCAAGAGTACNACCCAGACTACATGGGTCCCACTCACAGAGGTATGTGGTGCTGCTGCTGCTGCTAAGTCACTTCAGTCGTGTTCGACTCTGCGACCCCATGGACTGCAGCCTACCAGGCTCCTCCATCCATGGGATTTTCCAGGCAAGAGTACTGGAGTCGGGTGCCATTGCCTTCTCTGAGGTCTGTAGTAACGCTGGGTAATTTGCATTCCCAACAAGTTCCCAGGTGATGCCGATGATTTTGACCCAGAGACCACTCTTTGGAGAGTGCCAAATTATTTTTTTCATGTTTCAATATCTCTGACATCAAGCTATGTCTTAAATTTGTTGGCATGTCAGTTTAATTGACAAATTTTTTTGCAGTAGTATATAAAAAATGGTCTTACAATCAACAGTATGTTACATTAAATGAAATCTAAATAAATCTTCTCTACCAGGTCTGACTCTACTTTATAAAGCATAGCAATGAAATGTTTAAAAACTGCAGCCCAATACTAGTTCTAGAGAGCACATACTTAAGATTGTGGTGCTTAATCTTTATAATGGCAACAGAATAAATCATCTTTAGGGCCTTGTGTGAGAGACATAGAATAACAAATTAGCTCAATCTAGCCAGGAACATTGAGAAAGGTAGGCATTTTCACATAAATTTTTGGTGACTGTGAAGGCCAGTCTCCTTCTCTAAAGTAAAATTTCATGAGGTCAGAGTTAATATCTGGTTTTACTCATCATTGTAGCCCTAACTCTAAAAAACTTCCTGACACAGCACTCAATAAATATTTGTTGAATGAAAATGTTTATTTTAAAAAGCCAGCATTTCAGAGTTTCTTAGTTGCTGTAAACAAGATGAATTATGAGATACGTCATGGTTTATTGGTAGAATACTCACCAACCAATGCCTGTACTATTGACTTTCTTCTAGGCAAACAGAACAAATCAAGAGCTTAACAACCAAGATACCCACTAAATTAAAAGTATTTCAGTTAAGCAAGTGTCCCCAGGTCACAGACCCAGACATTTTGTCCCAGCTGCAATTCTTGCAGGGCTGGACCAGATTTGCCATCTTCCAGAAATGCTGTTTGTTGGGAAGCAGTAGTAGCAGAGGGAAAAGAATTCCTTCTATGGGGGGTTTTGCCAAGAAGAAGGTTCCAGCCCAGACTGATCACTATTCCCATAACCTTACTGGACTTAAGCCTAAAGAAACTTTGGCATTTAATGTCTGAGTCAATAAATATCATCATTCAATCCTTTTCATGAGTTCAGAACCAACTAAGAAATAGACACAGGAGTCAGATAGGAAATCTCAACACAGCAGCACCAGTGATAATACTGTTTGGAGGATGCAGTTTCAGCACAGAACACAAGCTTGGTAAATGAGCCACTTCCCCTGAATTAAGCAGACCTACCCACTGTGTCTCAGCTACTGGGTCACAGCCAGCCCTGGACAACTGCCACCTCCACACCAGGGCTACAGCCTGCCCTACTCTGCTCATTCTGTGGCCCAGAAAGCAAACAGCAGACTTTCTGCAGGATCGCAGCTCTGAAGTAAGAGAGCATGGAAGTGGCAGTATCACATATGTCTTGATTCTGCTGTGTCTCAAATGGAAAGGTGGGCCAGATTGTTTCTGACAGAGACTCCCCAACGTGGAAACACAAAACGTAGGCAACGAGCGTCCTCTCCTAATGGACAGTCTCTCTTCATATGCCATAGGTGCCTTAGAAATATAGAACTGGCTGGTAGTGCTCAAATAATGTGTCTTGATTTCTGCAAAGCATCATAAAACTTCAATTTTTAAATTATTTCGATGAATATTCCTTGAATGTCTACTACTACCAAGCACTGTATGGGACTTCCCTGGTGATCTAGTGGCTAAGACTCCAAGCTCCCACCACAGGGAGCCCAGGTTCAATCCCGGGTTGGGGAACTAGTTCCCTTGTGCAGCAGCTAAGACCCAGTGCAGCCAAATAAGTATTAAAAACAAACAGACAAACAAAACAAGGCACTGTAGTCTTTCCTAGCATGGTCTGTAAGGTTATCCCGGTCAGATGAGCCTATAATCATCTGCACCATGGAAGCATCTTCAAGCACCCAGACAAGTTCTCCAGTAATATCCCTAGGAGGCTGCTGCAGTAGTGGACTGTGCGCTGGGAGGGACTTGGCACTTTCAGGGTTGATGACACTGTCGGGTCTGAGATAGGGATGGGCCAGCATCAAAGAATTAGAGAAAGTGGGGAGAATGACAGATGGCTTCTCCACTTTAACTCTCTCTCCAAACTAATGATCGTACATGGACAAAAAGAACAGGAAAAAAAAAGGGGGGGAGGGAGAGAAGTTAATGAGAAAAAAGAAGGATCAAAGAGACCAGGAAAGAAAATATCAGTCATTTCCAGGAAAACAGCTGTCTCTGTGATTCGAAGCCTGCAACATTGAGATCAGACCTTACTCAGGCCATCTGCTCTATAATGACCTTGTTACAAGGGATCGCCAGTCCAGAGGAGGATTGCTTTATCTAAGTTTCGGTATTTATCCCTGAGGGAAGACTTTGGTTGTTGGTTTGAAAGGCGCAATCAAAGTTCATAGTGGGTCCCCTCTGGCTCTCCTGCCATGGCTTTGCCCACCCCACAGCTTGTGGTCTGCATGAGTCTGTGAACTCCTCTTGCTCAGCCGTGGGCCCTCCGAGGGCTTTGAGATAACACACACCTCTATGTGGTGACCCTGTTTTGACTGTGGTTCTGAAGTGAGTTGTGATCTTCTCTGTTGGTGGCAGCACTCTTATTAAATATCTACCACAGAGGCCTTTGTGCTGTTTTGCAATAGAAAATGAGGGAACGTTTGGGCAGAAGGGTGCAAAAGTCTAATAAGCACCACACCCTGTTGGAGGAAAACCTTGCTGTAGCAGCTTCTTGTAAGGGCTCTACTGTTCTTGTGGTTTTCCATCTCGGGGCAAGACACTGTTGCTGGCAAATGTCATGTCAGAGCACCCTAAGCCCACACATCTGTGTCATTATGACGTGAAAGGACCTGGAAGCTGGGAACTTATGAAAGCAATGGAAATGGATGGTGGGAGATGCCTCAGTCCATGGAATGAGAACTCTGCATTATTTGGTTAAAGCCAGGCATGATATTTTTGAGCAAACTATGTCATCAGTGGATTCCTTGTATGTATTTCCAATCTCCCCTAGCTAAAAACTGGTGTAATACAAAGATTGGATCCATGCTGGCCTCTTCCTGGGATGCCCAAATCCTATTCTCCCTCTCCTGAATCTTCCACAAATTTCTTTTCCATAATAGTCTGATATCTTGGCATCAGGGCCTTCCTTACTCTTTGTTAAACATTCTAATTTCAACTTTTGACATGCTGTGACCTATTTCTCTGAGTTAGGAGGTGCAGAGGGCCAGTTTCCCTTTCACTGTATATAGCTTGTCCTACAGCTTTCTCTCTTGGTCTGCCTGAATATTTCCCATACGGTCTGCTGTTTCTGGGTTTTGTTCTGATGTGATGAGAAGGATATCTTCCAGATGATGTTGTGACTAAGGAAGGTTCTACCACAGTACAGGAACAAGAACAGCGGCGCACTGCCTGGTCTGTGAGTAGATACCCTTCTTGGTCATAGATGCTCAGCAGAGCACTGACAATTCTTATCTGTCCTCTCATCTGTGAACTATGTGAACTTTAGACAAACTGTAAAGGAAGCATGGAACTAAAGCATTTGGGTTGATCATTAAAAATCATTATGAGAAACTATTAGAAAATACAGCTCCATGTAGGGACTGAGCATGAAAGTGGAGCTTCGAGAAAACTTAGAGGAGCAGCTGAGAACAACTTTAATGCATGAAAAGTGTGAGCCTGTCACTCTGGGTGGGTGGGGGGTATTCCCAGAGTCCCATTTTAGGGGAGAGTCAGGCTTTGGGATGGAGAGAAGCCAAAGGAGAATATTAGAAATCAAGTAGATGGAATGAGGGACAGTCTCCAACCTTGAGTGCACGTGTGTCACAAACAGTTGTAATTATTACTGGAGTGTGGAAAACAGTGTATTATCTATGAAAAATCTACTCTCAAATCCAAAAGATCTGTGCACCCCAAGTAGGATAAATGCAGAGATAACCAAACCTTGGCATATCATAGTCGCGTTGCTGAAAACCAAGACAAACAGCAAATGTTAAAAGCATCCAGGATGAAGAAGGAAAAAAAAACATTAAAATGAAGGATGATTTCTCAGAGAAACAGTGGTGCCCAGAATACAGAATGCAGTTTTTAAATATTGAAAGGATAAAACTATCAGGCTAGAATTCTACAAAACTACCCTTCAGAATTAAAGTAGGATAAAAGACATTTCAGAAAGACAAAAACTGAGAGGATTCATCTTTTCACATCTGTACTACAAGAAGTAATTAAGGGAAAAAATGATAAATAACAGGGTAAACACCTGGGGAAATACAAAACAATCTTTTCCTTTTATAATGATGTAGATAGATAAATGATATTTCCTCCTAAAATCAGGAACAAGATAAAGAGGTAGATAGGTAGAGCTATGTAGAAACAGGTGTACATAGATATTCATGTAGATATATATTATATATAAAAGATTATTAACTGAAGCAAAAATAGTACTGTATTGTGGAGTTTATCGCATATTTGGAAGTCATATATAAGAAAACAACATCACACAGGGTGGGAGGAATCTAAAGGAAATATGCAGTTGGAAGATTCTTATAGTGATTTAAAGTATATTATTGAAGTTAAATTATGATAATTTAAGGATATATGCTACTAAAACAACTCCAGAAAATTACAGAAATATTACAAAGATGTAGAATTTAAAAGTCAGTACAGGAGATTAAATAGAATATTTAAAAATAAGTAACTCATCTAAAGAAAGTACAATAAGGAAACAAAAAGCTGGAAGAGAAAAAATAGCTTCGAAATCTATGAAGTAAAACCAGATAGAACACGGTATAAATGGCAGAAAAAGACTAATCTGAAATCATCATCAAGTATTTTAATATCACTTCCTCAGGAGCTGATAGAAAAAAAAAAAGTAAAATTTTAAAAGTTTAAAGAACATTATCAAACACCTTGACCTAATTGACATTTATTCTCAACAACAGCAGAATATACATTCATTTTAACTGCACACAGATCATTAACCATTTAGAGAGATGAAATGCTGAGCCATAGAGCAGGACTCATTAAAATGAAAAAGACTGAAATCAAAGAGTACTACATTTTATGACCTTAATTGTATTAATACAGAGATCAGTAACAGTGAGATATTTGAAAACAAATACCAACTATTTGAAAGGTAAACAATGTATATCTAAATAGACTGATCAAAAGAGAAATCACAAAAGATAGAAAATATTTTGAACTGAATAATTTTTTTCACTTGCTAATTTGCTAATTATTTATTTATCAAGAGAAACTATTCCTTAGCCCAGATATTCATAGTTCATAGTTGCATAGTTCAGGAACACAGAACACACAGTTCAGAAATGCATACAAACATTTGTGCAATATAGGTAAAGGAGTGTTTAGAGGCAAATGTACAGCTTTAAATTCTTCAGGGAAAAAAAAGTAGGGTATGGAATATGATGTAAGCCTCCACATTAAGAAGCTAGAAAAAGGAGAACAAATTAAACCCAAAGTAGAAAAGTGAGAATGGCAATTGATGAAACAAAACTGACAAACAAGAAAGTCAGCAAGATTTTTTCCCCTTTTTTAACAGGTTTTTTGTTTTCCCCCTCAAAAGATTAACAAAACCTCAGACAAGACATTAAGTGAAACAGAAAATATTATTATCATCATTAGGAATCAAATAAGGAAGCATGTCTACAGGTACTACAATCAAGCAAAAATAGTTTGGAAATATTATGAACAACTTTGTGTTGATAAATTAAACTATTTAGATGAAATAGAAACATAATTGAAAAATATAACAAACCAAAATAGATACTAAAATAAATAAAAATTCTATGTCTATTCAAATAGTTGAATTTATTTTTAAAAATCCTTATGCAAAGAAAACTTGAGACCCAGGTGATTTTTTAGAAAAACTTTTAGCAATTTTATTCATTTTTTATAGTTTTACAGTATTAGTAAAAAATAATGGTCATTGTAAATAATTATAAAATAGAAGTTGATGGGAAAATAGTGCCAAGTCTTCCTTGTCTCCCCTCCCCCAAAAAATAGCTGCTGCTGCTGCTGCTAAGTCGCTTCAGTCGTGTCTGACTCTGTGTGACCCCATAGACGGCAGCCAACCAGGCTCCCCCGTCCCTGGGATTCTCCAGGCAAGAACACTGGAGTGGGTTGCCATTTCCTTCTCCAGTGCAAGAAAGTGAAAAGTGAAAGTGAAGTCACTCAGTCATGGAAAATATCCTTTCACACATTATCTTTAGGCGTATATTCACTTTGTGGTGGTGCATGGTTTAGTTGCTAAGTCGTGTCTGACCCTTGAGACTCAATGGACTGTAGCCTGCCAGGCTCCTCTGTTCCAGTAGAGACCCAGGTGATTTTACTAGTGAAATATATCATGATTTAAGAAAGAAATAGTACCAATTCAACAAGCTCTTTCAAAAATAGAAGAGGATAATTTTTCCCAACTCATTTTATAAAGCAAGCATAATCCCAATATCAAATACTGACAAGAAACAACAAAAGAAAACTACAGGCAATATTTTTCATGAAGTAGATAAAAAATTCCTAGCAAACCATTAGAAAGTTAATCCAGTTGTATATTTTAAAAGAAAATATGTCATGACTAAGTGATGTTTTCAAGGAACACAAGGTTGATTTAAAATTGGAAAATTATTCAGTGAAATTAAAGAATAAAGGGAGAAAACTATATGGTCATTTCAGTAGATGCATTTGCAAAAAGTTTTTGACAATTCATGAAAAAACTCTGAGAAAATTATGAATAGAAGGAACTTCCCCAAATCACTTAAGTGCTTCTCTGAAAATCTATAAACAGTATAATACTTAATGATATTTCTTCCTAAGGTCAGGAACAAGTCAAAGACATCTACTTTCAACCATTTTTCTGGAGGTTCTAGCCTATGTTAATAAGGCAAAGTAAAAAATATATACATATACATCTGTATATATATAAAAGACACAAAGAAAGAAGTAAATTGCCATTCTTTGCAGACGATATTGTTTATGTAGAAAATACTTTGGAGTAGAGAAAACAACTATGAGAATTATTGAGTGAATTTAGAAGGGTTGACATACAAAAATTAATTGTATTTCTTTATACTAACAATAAACAATTAGGAAACAAAAATTTTAAAAATAGCATTTGCAATAATATCAAAAATATCAAATGCTAAGAAAAATCTAATAAAAGATATACAATTCCTGTACAATAAAAACTATAAAACATTGCTATGATAAATTAAAGAAGATCAAACAAAACAGTTATGAATTTGAAGACTCAGNATTTTAAAAATAGCATTTGCAATAATATCAAAAATATCAAATGCTAAGAAAAATCTAATAAAAGATATACAATTCCTGTACAATAAAAACTATAAAACATTGCTATGATAAATTAAAGAAGATCAAACAAAACAGTTATGAATTTGAAGACTCAGTGTTGTTAAGACATTCATTCTCTTCAGATATATTTATGGATTTAATATAATTCTTATTAAAATATCAGCAGGCTTTTTTTAAAAGCAATTTACAAGCTGAGTCTAAAACTGATATGGGAATGTCAAAATAATTTTTAAAAAGAATAAAGTTAAAAGGCTAATAATACTTTGTTTCATGAATTCCCTGGTGGTCCAGTGGTTAGGATTCCATATTTTGACTGCAGGAGGCCCAGTTTCATTCCCTAGTCAGGGAACTAAGATACTATAAGGCATGGGGCATGACCAAAAAAAATCCCCCAAAACCTAAATATACTACTAGATAGATCAAGACATTGCAGTGTTAACACTGGAATAGGCAAATAGCGATAGAACACAATCCAGAAATAGACACACACACATAAAGAGTCGATCAACTTTTGACTACAAGTCAAAATTATTATTTTGATTATCTAATCAAGATAGTTCAATGAATAAAGAAGATTCAACAAATGGTGCCAGAACAACTGGATAACTATATGAAAAACAAAAAATAAATTTGACTTTTATCTCACCCTATACAATAATATCAGTTTGAGATGGATCATAGAACAAAATATAACCTAAAAAAAAAGTTTCTAATAGAAAATATGAAATAGTATATTTGCAGCATTGGGATAAGCAAAAAATACTTATAAAGATACAAAAAGTGTTAACTATTAAAAATAATAACTAGCTTTCACCAAAATAAAAATGTTTTGCATTTGAAAACACACCATTATTTTCTTAAGAAAATAAATAGGAAAACCAGTTACATATATTTGACCAAAGGTTTCTTTCCAGTATATATAAAGAATTCCTCCAAATCAATAACAAGACTATAATATAATCTTTTAAGATAAACAAGAGACTGGAGCAATCATTCCACAAAAGAATGTAAAAGTATGACCAACAAGTGCATGAAATATTTCAACATCATTAGTCATCATGATATGCAAATTAAAACCACAATGAGATATTTTACACTTATTAAATGTCTAAAGTTGAAAATATGACAATACCAAAAGTTGTTGGGAATGTGGAGAAACAAACTCTCAAACATTGCTGGTAGGAATGCAGAGTGGTAGAATCACTTTGGAGAACAGTTTATTAGTTTCTTACTAAATTAACCTCTACATATAACTTACGACTCAGAAAGCTCATACTTTATATTTCTCAAAAGAAATGAAAACATATATCTACAAAGAGATTAAGCAAGAATATTCAAAGGAGCTTTATCCATAATAGCCCCAAACTAGAAATAGGCCAAATGTTTACCAACTTTGGCCACCTCATGTGAAGAGTTGACTCATTGGAAAAGACTCATGCTGGGAGGGATTGGGGGCAGGAGGAGAAGGGGACGACAGAGGATGAGATGGCTGGATGGCATCACCGACTCGATGGACGTGAGTTTGAGTGAACTCCGGGAGTTGGTGATGGACAGGGAGGCCTGGCGTGCTGCGATTCATGGGGTCGCAAAGAGTGGGGCATGACTGAGTGACTGAACTGAACTGAACTGAACTGACCAACAGGAAATAAATAAACATATTGTGTTTCTTTATAATTGTGTACACTACATTCAGAAATTGCAATAATAATCAGAAATAAAAGGGGAACATGACTGATCATGTAACAATATCAATAAATCATAAGACTTCCAGTTATGCTAAATGAAAGAAGCTAACCAAAAAGCTGTGGAGACTTCCCTGGTGCTCCAGTGGCTAAGACTCCATGATCCCAAAGCAGGGGGCCCTGGTTCAATCCTTGGTCAGGGAACTGGACCCTGAATGCCGCAACTGAGAGTTCACATGCCGCAAGGAAGAGAGAAGATCCAGTATGCCGCAACTAAGACCCAGTGCAGCCAAACAAATAAATAAATTTTTTAAAAAGAAGCTAACCAAAGGTATGTACTGTATGACTCTATTTTTGTGAAGTGCAAAAATAGGTAAAATTCATCCATGGAGGAAAAAATACAGAAATAGCAGTTATCTCGTTTGGTGTGTTCAATTGTCATCATATATTCAATGGTCAAAATTATTGAACAAAATGTTTAACACTTTTTGGTGGATTACATATAAAAGACAGCTCAATTAGAAAGAAAAACAACTACATTTGGTGGGTATCAACTACATAAATAACTACATAAAGTTTGTACATCCAACAAACATTATCAATAACTTATTATGTATTAAGTACCATGCTAACCTCTGGAAATAGCAAACTCAATTAGGCATGATTCCAACACTGAAGAATACATGGATTTAGGGGTGGGGAGTCAGATAATTTCAAAATGTTGGACCAGGTGCTTTAATACAGCCATCAACGAAGGCTGAATATGGGGGCACAGAGCAGCGAACAAGATAATACATGCCAGGAGAGTGGTCTCTTGTCTAACCATGGTACTGAATCATGACCTGAGAGAATAAGATGTTGCCTTCTATGTTTTGGCCTGTAGAACTTGAAGTGATAGTTTAGCAGAAGTAAGGACTCAAAATAACAGTTCCCTACACCCTGGGAACAAACTCCTTTCTGTAGTGGGAGAATGCAGAGACTTTTTCATCTCGAGGATTAACAGGAAAGGGCCAAACTCTTCCTGAGTATGAGGTTCAGAGAGAAGCAGGGCTCTTGAGCCAAGGTCCCTATGCCACGCTGCAGAGCAGCCCACAAAAAACCCCGGAGGATGTGGCTTGCTGGCCCCACCCCTTGGGTCATGACAGCCCTGCCAAAGAATGTAGGGCCCCAACAAAGAATGTCCTGAAAGCCAGTTAGGAGCCTTCCAGGAAAACCACAGCCGGCAATCTACCACTTGCAATGTGTGTGGGTGGGCTCCTTTTTCTCCCTCTCTTTCCTGGCATCCCTGAACTCCCACCAAATCCCAGGTCTGCTCAAAAGGAGGTGCAGGGCCAGTACAATTTGCTCGCTGATGGTGTGGAGGACAAAGCACCTGCTTGAACATCTCTAAGGACAGCCCTGGGGAGCCTGCCTTCAAGATCTCCTTGCAAAGCTCCAGCTCCTGAAGGACTGGAGGTGTGACTCCGCAGATGGGCCACCCAGAGAGAGGTGGCTGTGGGGAAGCTCCTCCATGCCCCTTCCAACCCAACTGTATCAGTTTCCTATTGCTGCTATGACAATTGCCTCAAACTTCGAGTTTTAAAGTAACACCAACTTGCTATCTTTCTGTTCTGGAAGTCTCAAATCTAAAGTGGACCCATAGGACTGCATTCCTTCTGGAGGTTCCAGGGGAGACCCCGTTTCCTTGCCTTTACATCTTTCAAAGACAGCCTACATTTTTTGGTTCATGGGCCCCTTCCTCCATCCTCAAAGCTAGCATCTTCAAATCTTTTTCTCTCCCTTTGCTTCTGTCNAGAACTGACTCATTGGAAAAGAGACTGATGCTGGGAAAGACTGAAGGCAGGGGAAGAAGGGACGACAGAAAATGAGATGGTTGGATGGTATCACTGACCCAATGGACATGAGTTTGGGCAAACTCTGGGAGGTAGTAAAGGAAAGGAAAGTCTGATGTGCTGCTGTCCATGGGGTCGCAAAGAGTCAGACATGAATGAGTGACTGAAAAACAAAAACAACTATGTGCTAGGCTCTGCACCTAAGACTAGGAACACACTCATAAGCAAAGCAAACATGGGGAGATTTTAGAGGCAATTATGCACAAAGGTAGGATGACATATTTGATAATTCTGATATTTTTCTTTGTGGATGTGTGGTTTCAAGTCTCGTTTTTACCTTGGGAAAATATTAATTAAGGGCATCCTGCCTCTAACAGGTCTTTGATTTTCTGTTCTTCTCTTGAGCTGAATGAAGGCCTAGAAGGCTAAGGTGACCCTGACATTGGATCATTCTCTGCTCTTTGTCTCCCCAGTACCTGTTCAGATATTTATGAGCTAATCTCAGGCTAGAGATGTGGCAGGTGGTGATATTTAGGATTGTTGCTTTGGAACTTGGGAGTTTGGGCAGACTTAGAGGTTGTTAAATAGAAACTGATGATGTAAGATATTAAGATGACTCAATTTTAGATATGCCTGTGGAGAACCCAGTTGCCTATCTCCTGTCCTGGTAATTTTCCAGCTACTGCAGATGTCTAGAGGATACTGAATCATGAGTCAGGGTCATAGGGAATGTCAGCACAGTGGGCGATGGGACATTAGGATTACACAGGAGGGATTTCAGAAGAAAGAGAGTAAGTGTGGTTGTCATTAAGTTGCTGAAAGGAGAGAGTATTGATAATTTGATAAGGATTGGCTACAGAATGTGATGAGAAGATAAAGATGAGAGTTTAAAAGATAGTGAAGGAAGCAGCAAAGTTGATCATGATAAAGACAGAGAAAGCAAGAGCTGGTGATGAATTCTAGTTAGCCAGCCCTGTAGAAAGAAGGGCCATCAAGACAAGCACATTATAGGGAAAGTTTTTAGAAGTTAACTCTGGGGCTTCTCTGGAGAATGAGAATCTGCCTGCCAATTCAGGAAACAGGGGCTTCGATCCCTGATCCTCAAAGGTCCCCCATACCCCTGGGCAACTAAGCTCGTGCACCACAACTACTGAGTCTGTGCGCTAGAACCCAGGAACCTCAACTACTGAGCTCACGAGCCACAGTCACCGAAGCGCATGTGCCCTAGAGCCTGTGCTTGGCAACAATAGAAGCCACTGCAGTAAGAAACTCGTGGACTGCAACTAGAGAGCAGCCCCAACTAACTGCAGCTAGAGAAAGCCCGTGCGGCAATGAAGACCCAGTACAGCCAGAGTAAAAACATAAACAACACCGAAGAGTTAACCGTGAATGTGTGTTCTTCATTCCATGGAGGGATGGGAGAAGGAGGTGTTTCTTGATTACAGACACAGAGGTTTAGAATTGGTAAAGAACATAAAGTTCTCCAAGCACATGTAGGCAATTAGACAGTGCCCTACTCACACAACCCTGGGACCTTTTAGTGTTGCTCAGGAGACTCCTCACTGCCAAGATCTACATATCTGTGCTTGAAAGCTCTCCCAGAACTGGAAAAGGCCTAAGAGCTCACAGCAGACAGGAGCTGCCAAAGAAGCACTTTCCAGAGAGTTGCTTAATCGATGACCCTAGAAAGTAGGTATCTAAATATTCCAATTCTCTCACTGCTCAGGTGGGATAATTTTGAAGTGTGTGGTTTGCACCCTTTCCGAGAGTGTCCCTGTAGGATGAAGCTCTAGTCATCCTCTATGCTAGCCGACTTTGTAGTGTCCCTTCTGCTGGTTGCCCTCCCTTCTCTGCATCACTCCTCACTTCTCTACCCAGGCTCCCTATACTTTCATCTTTGTCTAAGGATCTGGTCTGGAAGAACCTATGTTAAGACATTAGCTTTCCATCTAGAGTAGCACAACATCCTTGGTGATGGTTCTAATACAATCTTGAATATATCTAGTACTGCTTCAGAACAGCCTAATTGCCTTATAGATAGTTTTCTTTTTGATATTACATGGAAAGTTGCTTTCCCTAATCTTTTAACCTCTTGTCCATCTGTCTTGGCTCTGCCAAATATTGGTGAGTGTATATATATATAGTATGGATGTGAGAGTTGGACTGTGAAGAAAGCTGAGCACTGAAGAATTGATGCTTTTGAACTGTGGTGTTGGAGAAGACTCTTGAGAGTCCCTTGGACTGAAAGGAGATCCAACCAGTCCATTCTAAAGGAGATCAGCCCCGGGATTTCTTTGGAAGGAATGATGCTAAAGCTGAAACTCCAGTACTTTGGCCACCTCATGTGAAGAGTTGACTCATTGGAAAAGACTCATGCTGGGAGGGATTGGGGGCAGGAGGAGAAGGGGACGACAGAGGATGAGATGGCTGGATGGCATCACCGACTCGAGGGACGTGAGTTTGAGTGAACTCCGGGAGATGGTGATGGACAAGGAGGCCTGGTGTGCTACAGTTCGTGGGGTCGCAAAGATTCGGACACAACTGAGCGACTGAACTGAACTGAACTGATACACACACACACACACACACACACACACAAATAAATAAATAAATAAATAAATAAATATAACAAATGGGATAGAGAAATCTCATAAACATGTTTGACAAAGGACTTGCTGACCTAACCTGAGGTCCCTTAAAACCTTCAGTTTGATAAGGAGAAAACTGGTCAGCAAACATATTGACATCCAACACTATGCTGCTAAGTCACTTCAGTTATGTCTGACTCTGTGTGATCCCTTAGATGGCAGCCCATCAGGCTCCTCTGTCCCTGGGATTCTTCAGGCAAGAATACTGGAATCCTATAAATATGATGGAGACTTACTAACCTGGGCTTAGTAACCAATGCTTCTTAAGAGACATGGAGTCAAAAATCAGGAAGATCATAGCCCCAAAGAGGTTTTTAATGCATTAAGTATGGTTACAAATAATAAAACATTAGCACAAAGATATATATATATATATAAATTTCAATAATTACCAACACTTTGTGAGTGAGATCTATGTTTATAATATGGAGGTAGAGCAAAATATATGATTTGAGCTGTGGGGAATTGAATTATAAGTTAAGGAGTTGCCACAAGTGGTAAAGAATCCACCTTCCAATACAGGAGACACAAAGACACAGCTTCGATCCCTGGGTTGGGAAGATCCCCTGGAGTGGGAAATGGAAACCTGTTCCAGTATTCTTGCCTGAAAAATTCCATGGACAGAATAGTCTGGTGGGCTGCAGTCTGTGGGGCCACAAACAGTCAGACATGGCTGAGCAACTACACACACACACACACACACACACACACACACACACACAGATTGAGGTTATAAATTTATAAATCTGCGTATCTGAGTGACAAAGAACCGTAAAGAATATTTGTTGGAAGATGAAGGAATAAATTTAAGTGACACTGTGAGAATGTCAACTAAACCATCCATCTGGCTAATAACCAAAGAGTCTGTCCTAAAATGTGATACAAAACCAGCGCAAAAGCAAGATAAAGTAGTGTATTCACCTTAAATTCTTTTGGGAATAAGCAGGACATGCAAACAAATTAATAATTATGTTGGAGAATTTCTATTCTTCCCACATTTATACATATTTGTTTCTTCACATTGTGTTTGACTGTAAATTCAGCATAGGATTAACTCTTCATTTATCTTGATGGAATTTTCCTTTCTTGTTGGAAGAGGCGATAACTTCTACTCTGGGTCTAGTTCCAGACAGTGGGGAGGAACTTACAAGTATAATAGGAGTGATGGAACATTAGAAGACTGTAATCATGTTGCTTTGGTTGTGTACATGAAGCTAGAGAAACAGAGTTCAGGAAAGTATAGAGAGAAGGGGATAGGTTTTGCGGTGAATGCCTCTAATAAAGAAACAAGGAGGCAAAATAAAACCTTTATTGTACAATTAAATATGAAAAGAGGGAGGCTACTAAAGTCCAGTGTGGTCACAGGTCTCTTCAATACATTCAACTTTTAAAAGGACATGTTCAAAAGCTGGGAGGAAGGACACGTGGGCAAGGATGACTACAAAGACCAGATGCCCTTGTAGTGATCTTATCAGGAAGGCTACAGTCCAGAATACGCTATACTTGCAAGATTACTAGGAAGAGTAAAACCTTTCTTCAATCACATTGAAAATAGAATGAATAAAGAAGAAACATGCTGTCTCACGGCTTGGAGCTAAAGCACAATGTTTGCAGCTGAAGAGACGAAGTAACCTTATTTAACTCTTGTGTGGCTTTTGTCTTTTCCAAGGAGTTACACTGTCTCTTATTACTACTTCTACTGAGAGAGGAAATTATCCTAAGTAAATAATTTTTCACATGTTAAGATTTTAGCAGAAATACCTTCTTTGGAAAGATAACGTTGAGGTCCAGGGTAGATAAGGAGAGAAGGGGTTATACTGGTCATGTAAATTACATTCAGAATCCTGGATCTCATGGTGCTCATAATAACAAACACAGAGTTTTTACTATATAAATTCTTTCCAAGTGCTTTACTTATATTAGTTCTTTTAAATCTCACACAATTCTGTAAGGTAGATGTTCTTATTCTCCTTATTTGACACATGGAGGTGGTTGAGACCCAGAGAGGCATCCAAGGTCTAGCTAACAAGTGGTAGAGTCAGGAATTGAACCCAGGAAATCTGAGTCCAGATTCTCTGCTCTTGACTACTAGAAGATGCTGAATTTTAGGTAACTAAAAAGGCAGAGGATGTGACTGCAAACTTTCCCCTCAGCATTCTTAGAGGAATCAGAGCTTGACGGGATCGCTGAAAAGTGGAGAGGGCATGTCTTGGATTTCATAAACAAGAAGACAGGTGAATCTCAGAAGTAGGCTCTCCCAGGGCCTGGCATGGATACTAGCAAAGTTAACTGGAAGCAGATGGGTTGTGAATGCTCAGAAAAGGGAGCTGGTGATCCTTGGGAGCCAGCACAGTGTACAGCAAGAGTAAGTCAAGCCCAATTAACTTCATGTGATGATTGAAAGAAAACACTAGCTTGCCAGAGTGCTGAATCTGTATCTTAGCAAAATGTTTGATCAAGTCTCTACATTTACATTCTTCTTTATAAGCTGGAAAGCACAGTGTTAGCTGTAGGTAACACCACAGTAACATGGATAGGAGAGAAAACCCATCTGAGATGTGTTGATTTATCAGTCACTTTCAGTGCTTACTTAACACTGCATCTGGCATATTGGAGACTCTTGATAAATAGATATTAAAAGAACGAATCATGGAAGATGCCTCTAATTCTGTACTGACCCTTTACTTAATATTTTTATTCTATCCATGACAAAGGTAAAACTCAAGAAGACAGGTTTATTAAGCTTGCTGGTGATGTGGTTAGGGCAAATTATTTCCCTGAGTGAATTCATTTTAAAAACTGTCTCAGTATGCAATAAAGATAATTTTTAACTGACTAAATATATAATAAAATCCTGCATTTAGGTTAAAACATCAATTAGGCAAGTATAGAAGGAAGAATACCTTGCTTCATGTGAGAAAAAAATACCCTGATAGTTTTGATCGGAATTAGGTTTATTATAAGCTAAGAGCCTTCTAACTGTTCAAGCTGTAAAAAGAATCTTATACCCCATTAGTAAGTGTCTGCTTTACAAATGAAGCAGACAGTGGCCCTACACTGTGTATTAATCAGAGTACACCTGGAGCTCCATTGTCCATTCTGAGAGCTACATTAAAAAAAAAGAAATATAGACAGAAAGAGTATTGATAAATCTCAGAAGTGAGACAGTGTTTGACTCAGCTAGGTCCAATGGGTCACGGTTAAGGTAGTTTTCAGTTCAGTGTAATGATTTGAATGGTTTGTAAGGCAAATGCTTCTTTGAAAAAGAAGTATTCCTACTATCCTTGGAAGTACTCAAACAGGTTTTACTAGGGCTAGCAACGAGAGATGCTATTTCTACCAAAGAAGTTCAAATTTAAGTGGAAGCTTGCAATCAGTCAGTTCAGTTCAGTTCAGTCACTCAGTCATGTCCGATTCTTTGCGACCCCACGAATTGCAGCCTGCCAGGCCTTCCTGTTCATCACCATCTCCCGGAGTTCACTCAAACTCACATCCATCGAGTTGGTGATGCCATCCAGCCACCTAATCCTCCGTCGTCTCCTTTTCCTCCTGCCCCCAATCCCTTCCAGCATCAGAGTCTTTTGCAATGAGTCAACTCTTCACACGAGGTGGCCAAAGTACTTGAGTTTTGGCTTTTTTTTAGTATCATTCCTTCCAAAGAACACCCAGGTCTGATCTCCTTTAGAATGGAATGGTTGGATCTCCTTGCAGTCCAAGGGACTCTCAAGAGTCTTGTCCAACACCACAGTTCAAAAGCATGCAATGATGACTTTAAATTCTCTTTCACATCTAACTTTCTGAATGTTTCAGTTTATGACACTCTCTACCTTTTTTCCCCCTCCACATTTTAAAAGCTAAAACGATAACTATAGAAAGATAATGGATGGATAGATAGATACTTAGGAGCTGATAGAATGTTTTGGTTTTTATATTAATGAAAAGACAGCATTGGATCAAGTAAACTATTAATGGTCTACAATAGCTCCCTGCCACTAATACACACACACACACACACACACACACACACACACATGCTAGTATATATATATATATATATATACACACACACATACATTAATATATATATACACACACATACACTTATATATATATATATATATATATAAAATTTAAAATGTCAGTTTTAATCCCATAATACAGTAAAACTAAAAAAAATAAAGTAGCCTAGAGATTTTGGTTTCTTAATAGTAAAATAAAAATCACTCATGACTTTTTATCATTTTTACCCCCTTCAAGTCCTATCATTAAGAGGGCCTGAATCAAGGTCGTGAAAACTCAAGCTGTTTGATTTGGAATGAAAGAAAATCAAAGAGAACAGATGATACATGGGATGTGGAAATGACTTTCAAGTTGGACCAAAGCCCAGTTTTTCTGTAATATCCAAGTTGATCATTTTTCTCTTTTGACTTAGAAGGGNTTTGATTTGGAATGAAAGAAAATCAAAGAGAACAGATGATACATGGGATGTGGAAATGACTTTCAAGTTGGACCAAAGCCCAGTTTTTCTGTAATATCCAAGTTGATCATTTTTCTCTTTTGACTTAGAAGGGAAGTTGCTATACATTAGATGTTCTTTGACCTTTGCAACAATTTTGACTCATCCAGTTGTCATGCTCAGGCAGCTCTCTAAAAAGTTACCCTAGATTTATAATACTGTAGGGCTTATGGCAATCGAATTTAGGCAGACAAAGAAGGCATGGTGGCACTAAATGTTTTTCAAGTTTTTATTTCTTGCTGCAAAAGTGCAGTAGTCAATATTTCATGTCATTTTCCCCTTAATGGAATCACAGTGCAATCTTAAGATTTTAAAAAATAATCGAAGATTTTAAAAATATTGTTATAGGAAACCTATAAGCATAGATTGGCATTTACCTGCCTGGTGCTGGCCAACTCATGGAGTAAGCTGATGTGATTTTCATCTTCAACATGGACACGGAACACCTTGTCACTGAACAATGAGATACAGAAGAAGAGAACATTTAAAATTGGGTAATGTGTTCAAATTTTTTGGTTAACAAGGAAGGACTTGCTAATTTAAGCTGTAGGCTACTTACCCTTCAAAGTGCTCACCAGGAAAATGAGCAGATGCTAGGGTCACGGTCACGAGAATCAAGAACGCCAACATCATGCCTGAGTAGGTCTTTTAGGTAGGTTTCACCTGCTTTTATAATCCGGGGTGTTCTCTGTGTTCTGATTGCAAATAGGCACTGTCAAATCTTGATTAATGGTTTTCCTAGCGTTGTTGCCTTGGTAGCTGTGTAAAGTTTAGAAGTCTATCTCTCCCAACACCTGTGGAAACAGAGCAAATAATATGAAGTTCAGCCTATCTAATTTGGATGTCAGACCTTGAATATCTGGAGGAAAAGGAGCTTTTTACATTTTTTAAATAAAACACTATTCTAATTTTATTATTTCTGAACACATTGGGTCTTTGTTGCTGTGTGCAGGCTTTCTTTAGTTGCAACGAGGTGCAGCTACTCTCTTGTTGTGGAGCACGGGCTGTAGGTGCTCCAGCTTCAGTTGTGGCACACAGGCTTAGTTGCCCTGAAGCATGTGAGATCTTCCTGGACCAGGGATCCAACCCATGTCCCTTCATTGGCAGAATGAATTCCATTCATTGGATTTTTTGTTTACTACTGAACCACTAGGGAAGTCCCAAGAAGTTTTAAATAAAATTTATTTTGTAGCCTTTAATTTTTTTTAATTTGAGAAGTACATACAACAAATTCTATAGATTTAAGTATAAAGTTTGGTGAGTTTTGACAAATATATATACCCATGTTATAAACATCCCAGTATCCCAGTCAAGGTATAGAACATTTTCATCACCCTAAGAAGTTCCTTTGAGCATCTTTTCAATCTATTTCTGTACTCCCCTCAGGCTACTATGGTTCCTATTTCTAGCTTCACATATTAATTTTGTCTATATTAAAACTTGATATAAATGAGATCATATGGTATATATTTCTATGTGTCTGGTTTCTTTCATTCATGATATTGTTTTTGAAATTGATTAGTGTTTTGTTTTTATTATTGTTTTCTTTCTTTCTATCAGCAAGTTATATTTTATTGTACATCACAGTTTATTTTCCTGTTGGATATTTGTATTGTTTCCAATTTTGTATTGTTATGAATTAATCTGCAAGAAACCTTGTATGCAAGTCTTTCTGTAGGCATGTGTTTTCATTTTGCAGGGGATAGGTTACATAGCTATTGAAGAATGCGCTGTGTGCAAAGTCACTTCCCTTGTGTCCGCCTCTTTTGCGAACCCCTGGACAAGCTACTCTGTCCATGTGGTTCTCCAGGCAAGAATACTGGAGTAGATTGTCATACCCTCCTTTAGGGGATCTTCCTAACACAGGGATTGAACCCATGTCTCTTACATCTCTTGCATTGGCAGGCGGATACTTTGCCACTGTCCCTTGGACTGCAAGGAGATCCANGCTAGCATCTTCAAATCTTTTTCTCTCCCTTTGCTTCTGTCATCACATCACATTCTCTCTAACTTTGACTCCTGTGTACCTCTTAGAAAGACCCACAAATTTGCATAAAGCCCCTTGGCAATCCAGGATAATCTCCCCATCTCAGAATCCTTAATATGATCGCATCTACAAAGCCTCTTTTGCCTTATAAGGTAACATTCACAGGCTCAAAGGATTAGGATGTGACCATCTTAAGAAGATCATCATTCAGCCTACTCTTGCAACTCTAAGGGCTTCCAAGGTGGTGCTAGTGGTAAAGAATCCACTTGTCAATGCAGGCAATACCAGAGATGCAGGTTCAACCCCTGGGTTGGGAAGATCCCCTGGAGTAGAAAATTTCAACCTACTCCAGTATTCTTGCCTGGAACATCCCAAGGACAGAGGAGCCTGGTGGGCTATAGTTCATAAGGTCACAAAAAAGTCAGACATGACTGTAGTGACTAGACAACAACAACAGAAAGCAGATAAAATTATCCATTTCTGGGACTTCCCTGGCGGTCCCGTGGTTAGGACTCCATGCTTCCACTGCAGGGTTCCATCCCTGGCTGAAGATCTAAGATCCCGCATGCTACACAACATGGCCAAAAAAAAAAAAAAAAAAAATTACCCATTTCTCCCAGTAAATGAAACTTGATTTTCCATAGCGTCTTGTTCCTTTTCCTGCATTGTCTTGCTTCCTGTCTTGCTTGTTTCTACTTTTCCCTGTTGTTCTCAACTTCAACAGAGAATGCCTTTCCAAGCAGAACCATTCACCCACCTAAAATCTTCCCTTCATTTTTGGAAACAGTATCTCCAAATAACTCATCACAAATTATTCAAGCACCCTGAAAGGTGAAGTCCAGAAATACCACAGCAAAGGAAACAAAAGTGGTAGCTGAAGAGCATAAATCCATCACTGTGGCTTAAAAATAAAATAGAAATCAGTATCTCGTAAACCAAATGTGAATGAAGAGTTACTTTAACAATATCAACCTGGACAGCACCCATTCCCAGTATTCTTCAGTGAGGTTTATTTTTAAATATTTTAACATGAGTATTAAATCAGAATCATTAAATTTTTAGAAGACAGAATCCCTTTCTCTGAGTTAATCCTAAATTGCCATCCTAAATGGCAATAGCTGATCTGTTTATGAGTCTGTCTCCATGATAGTTAATATCGCTCTATTGAGCCTTTTGTTGAGGACAAGAATGAAATATGTTCCTGATTTTTATATGCCTCTGACATTGCCAGATCATGTGCTTTGGGGATTCTGGCTCACATGGTATCGATTTTTTTTTTTTAATTACTGCCTTCCCCACAAATGGTTCCTCAGTGTTTATTGACAAGCACAGCCGTATTAAAATCTAGATCATGAATGAGTGATGTCAAATGAAATTAGGCAAAGCAGAACAGGAGAGGCAGGAAGGTAATGAATCAAGTGTTGGAACTTTAACGCCCAAGATGTCATCCTGGTCAGGTGAATATACCAATATTAGCCCTGCTGGGTACCTCCTGGCATCTGACAGGTACCCTCTGCCCCTGGATACCCAGCCTTGCCTTGTCACTTGGACCTCTCCCCCTCCACCTCCACAGCAAGGACCAGAGCAGGACTGCCATGGGTTTGCGTCAAAAATAGTAGAAACGTCTGGTTTTGTGATGAATCATCATAATTGAGAAATAGGTTCTTCAGATTTTTATCTTAAATAATGCTTGGAATAGATTTAATCATCAGAGGATTGGGTGATAAGTGAACATTTTTAAGATTTTAAAAGGAATGTCTGTGTGGTTTTAAGATTATCAGAGGCTGTTCATGCTCATGCAATACTATTTTCACTTAAATCTTTTCATACTGGTTTCCCTGTAACATGTTTGCATTCCCCCAAAGTGTTCTTTCCCAGACTGCGATGCTGGGAATAACTGAGGGCAGGAAGAGAAGGGGACGACAGAGAATGAGATGGTTGGATGGCATCACCAGCTCAACGGACATGAGTTTGAGCAAACTCCGGGAAACAGTGAAGGACAGGGAAGCCTGGTGTGCTGCAATCCATGGGGTTGCATAGAGTCAGATATGTCTGAGCAACTGAATAACAATGTATTCTACTCTGAAGTCAGATTATTGTTTCAAAATGCAAATGTGAGGCCTTCCTTGGTGCCCCAGTGACTAAGATTCTGTGCTCCCAAAGCAGGGGGCCTGAGTTTGATCTCTGATTGGGGGAACTAGATCCCACATACTGCAACCAAGAGTCCACATGCCATCCACTAAAGATCCCACACACCTCAGAGATGGAGGTTCCTGTGTGTTGCAAATAAGACCTGATGAAGCCAAATAAATTAATTAATTAAATATTTTAAAAAATGCAAATGCGATCAGACCATCCCTTCCACCCCATCTCTCTCTCTCTCTCTCTTTCACACACACACACACACACACACACACACAAACACAGACACACACGCGCGCATGCGCAAACACTGTTTACTGTTCATCTAGTTATCTCCACCTCCTCTTCATCTCTGACCTCAGATTATATCAACACTTCCTCCAAGAAGCCATCTCTGATCCCCTAAACTGGGTCAGGATTCCAGACACATGCTCACATTGCCGGGTGGTCCACAGTGTCTGGCATAGAGGAGGCATGTGAGAAATATTTTAGCACTAATAAGTTAGCAAACAAACTTCTTCATTGACGCCAATTTATCACGAGCAAGTCAGACAGAGGGCTGTGGTTTTGAGCCCTGTGAGTGAGTGGGGGAAATGTGGAAGAGTGATGATTTCCCTGAGGTGGCTGTGAAAGAATGTTAGAGGAATTCAAAGGTAGATTTGGATTGGTGTAGAGGTTATCTGAGGTGAAAGTCACTCCCTGAACTTGAAATGACCCAGGAAAACAATGAAGGGGGGAGATGGGGGCGGGGGAAGGTGTCTTTGGCTGCTATCAGCTTAAGAGTTTGCTTAGAAAAAGCAAAGCAATCAAGGGAAGGGAAGGGGAAGCAGAAGCAACTGGCATTTGATAAGTTTTTTCATGTATTTCAATCTTGCTCCCAAAGATTTTAAAGAACACTTACAAAGATGTATGCAATACAGTTAATAAAATGTAACTCAAATAAATGATAAAAAGGAGGAAAACAATTTATATGTATGAGATTTCCAAAGAATCTCTGCAGTAAAGTTATAAAGCCACAACCACTTCAGTCATTACCTTAATTGAAAATATGAAAAATATGTCATTGCTTCTAAAGAAGCTGCCTGAAGAGTGTGGGAGTCCATATTCATAGATACTGTTTATGTGAATATGGTAAGTGTGTTTGAATGTGTTTTAGAAGTATGGAAATGATGTGGAAGGAACACATCAAATATAACTGTGGATACTTCTGGCAAGAGAGAGACGGCATGAGAACTGGGATGTGGAAAGATTTTAATTTTTAACTTTTGCTTTATGTATGACGGAACTTTGTGCAGTTAGCTTACATCCAGGAGTGGCATTTGTAATTTGAAATAGTAATGATGATGATAATAAAGGCTCTACAAAGAGGATGATATTATTTGACACTGGAATTTGAGAAATATTCCATTATATATGTACTTAGTCATTCACTGAGATCAATTAACAACAACATTCAAGGACTTCCCTGGGGATTCAGTGGCTAAAACTCTGAGTTCCCAATGCAGAAGGCTTAGGTTCAATCCCTCGTCGGGGAACTAGATCCCACATGCTGCAACTAAAAATCCTGCCTGCGACAACTAACTGGTTTAAAAACAAAATTCACAGCACTGCTCAGTGTTCAGAATCTTTACATCTATTATTGTAGGGCATCTTCCCAATAGTCCTCTGAAGCAGGCAGGGCAAGGCAAGGTCCCTATGTTATCATCCCCACTTTAAAAAATGAAGAAGCAGAGGCAGGAGCAGAACGAGGCAACTGGTTCTGGCCATGAGATGGAAAGAAGCCGAGTTTGCAAAGGGACCCAGGCCTTCCAACTCTTTTCTTTTGTCCTTGGTTCACAGTGTGACTGAAAGTCTTAGCATTTCCAAGCTGAAATAAAGAAAAATCTTTTGACTGCTGCATTTGATGGCTCATAAAACTGTTTCATTGTAAATACTGTTCTATAACTTCTGAATTATGCTACATAAATGGCTTGACGTTTCTCATTATTGCAGAAGAGGAAGATTTACTGCTTTCATTTAAAGTCTGAGCACTCTCTAAAGAAAAGTTGCAGTAGCCAAATGTCTTTATTACACTATTACCCTCAGAGCTCACGTCTTGAAAAAGCTTCCTGGGTGCAGACAACAGTGTTCAGAGGACGGCGTTTCTTGATTCAGAGACTTAAGGTGACAAAGCATACAGCTGCCTTACTGATGATAACCCAAATAAATCATATTTCGGCTTAGTTGCCTCCTTAGTAGTCTCTGACAGCTAGGTTTACCTTCAAGATAGACACACGCCTCTCTGGCAGCATTTCATGTATTTCTTTGTGCCTTAGTCAGTCAAGACACTGAACAGCCTTTCTCCTCCCTGGCGTAGCTTGCTTGCAAAAGGATTGCAACCATTGCCGCATCCCTGTAGCTGCACACCGCCACGTCCACGTAGAGCTGGGATCTATTTTCCCTCCCTTTGAGCTGGGCTGGACTGTGACTTGCTTTGATCAATAGAATGTGATAGAAGTAACACCTTGCCAGTTCCAAGCCTAGTCCTTAGGAGCTGGCAGTTCTATCTTTGCCTTCTTGGGTCCAGCCACTATATAAGACTAGTACTGAATGATTGAGGCCCCATTGAGAGGAGCCCTGGAGGATGACAGGCCATCTTGGGTGGGGCTCTCACTGAGTGCAGCCTTGTCAGTGGCCCCAGCCAACATCACATGTAGCAAAAGGACCACCTGACTGAGCCCAGTCAATCCACAAGATAAAGAGAAACAACCACTGATTATTGTTTTAATAAGTGAGTTTTGAGGTCATTTGTTACACAGCAATAGAGAATTAAAACATGAAACATCCTCTCTTCACTGCCCTGCCTTCCCCTGACCAACTTATACATCCCTGACCATCTCTTATGCTCCTTTTCATCGTTTATATCTGAGGAAAAAGAAGCATTCTTCTCAAGTCCTCACTCTGAGCTGGGGCACTGTGTGAGCCTTTGGCAACGGGGAAATGGCTAAGCATAGGCCCCTCTTCATGTGACCCTTATGTCAGTGGTGGAGATGTGCAAAAAAAAGAAAATAATAATAATAACCCTCCTAACTCACACCTGCCCCTCCCAGCCTGTGACCCCACAATTTCCTCAGGGTTAACTCTTGAGTCTCCAAGGCTCATGCAAGTGGGCAGTAAAGAGAGTAGCCAAGTATTTTAAGCACATTCGAAAATGTTACAGTTTCTCTCTATTAAACAATTATAAAGATATCTCTTATTAGGAAACTAATATATGAAAATTAAATTTTACAAAACAGATAAAGGGATAATTATTCACTTCATAAAATTTGACCTTTCATTTATAGATAAATTCCTTTAAATTACCTGTTGCCTAATTTATAAGACACTGGTTGGTACAGGGGAAGCATTTTCAACTGGAAAGCAGGAAACCTGAGCACAAACATTAATTCCATTCCTAAGGGATTATCATTTAATTAAACCACGTAACTTTTCTATCTCTTTATTTTAAAACATCAAGAATTTTGACTCAATGATCTCTAAAATGCTCTCTAGTCCAAAAGTTTCTGATTATGAGATAGCTTAAAGAAATGGGGCTTTTACCCGGTAGCTCAGATGGTAAAGCATCTGCCTGTAATGCCGGAGACCCAGGTTTGATCCCTGGGTTGGAAAGATTCCCTGGAGAACGGAATGGCTACCCACTCCAGTATTGTTGCCTGGACAGTTGAGTCTGGCAATCTACAGTCCATGGGGTCGCAAACAGTCATACACGATTAAACTGCTAAAACGCGTGCGCGCACACACACACACACACACACACACACGTGTTTAAAGAAATGGAAGTGAGAGAGACAGAAAGTATTATCATAAAATATTAGGCTCCTTGGACAAATTGAAGCTAAACTGCAATATAAAGCATCCCTGGGATAAACCGAAGCCAGGGAAAAGCAGGACAATATCCTTTGAGGCCCTTCCCCCTGTGATTCATTCCCTCACTCCAAAAAGAAGCAGAGACAGAAAATGAGGATATGAAGAGCAGTCTTGAGACTGAGGGAGGAGGGAGGCTGGCTCCAAGCAGCAGAAGACCTGGAAGCAGGCAGAACTTCCCTGCCGTTAAGCATATCATCATATGGGACTTCTTAACCACTGGGTTAAGATTCTGAGCTTCCAATGTGGGAGCCATGGGTTCAATCCCTGATCAGGGAACTAAGATCCTCCATGTTCTGTGGCAGCACCAAAAAAAAAAAAAAAAACAAAACACCTGGTTTCAAAATTAATGCTAGATGAATCAAGACAATGTAGTGCTGACACGAGAGCAGACAAATACTTGATTGCCTCTTACACACTAAACTTCGATCAGTGTCATCTTACCCAGAAACTGTTTCTTACGTGGTCACACCAAACTCAGTAACCACACCACCACTACCACCCCTGCACTCTCCCAGCCTCATCTGCTTGGTTTGTATTAACTATATGTGTATGTTTGCATCTTTCTTCAGTAAATATTTTCCTGGAAGTCAGAGATTGAATTTTTCACTTTTTTTTTTTAAACATTTCCTTCTGTGGATCTAGCAAAGTGACAAGAATATATTAGGTGCTGAATAAATATTTGATGCACCAAAATAATTTCCACTAAAAATGAATTTGTCAAGTCCCAGTGGCCTTCATGCCTGTAGGCTTTCATTTGTTCAACAACAGAACATCTACTAAATATTTATATCCTATTTATCTAGCATCCTTGACCTCTTTGCTATTTAGATATGCTGAAACTTCTTGAAATGTCTCAAATTCAGTTTCACTCAGAAGCATTGTCTCATGTGAACCACAGTATCTGGTGCAAAATAACTGGTAGGGGAGATCTGAGAAGCAGCAGAAGTATGATGGCCCAGGTTCCCGTGAATTTACAATCTGATCTGACTAAAAACATCTGCGATATGTGACAATATATAATTTTAAAAAACCTTTCAACAAATGTAAATTAATAAAACATAAACTAAATAACTACATGTCTAACGAACTTGGAGAGAAAAAATATTAGAACTAGGTGAATTTAATGAGAACCAGCTGTAGAAAGCAAGGTTTGTCTTCAATATAAAGACTCAGTGAAAACGAATGGCTTAAGAAAATACTGTTTCAGATTAAATGAATGACATGAGCAAAAGCAAGAAGATTAAAGGCCTATTGAGAAAACAGCAACCCCATTTCCTTGATGGAACTATGGGATCTCAACTAGGATACGGGAATTGATGCTTAACATGCTGCTGCTGCTGCTGCTAAGTCGCTTCAGTCATGTCCGACTCTGTGCAACCCCATAGATAGCAGCCCATCAGGCTCCACCATCCCTGGGATTCTCCAGGCAAGAACACTGGAGCGGGTTGCCATTTCCTTCTCCAAAGTATGAAAGGGAAAACTGAAAGTGAAGTCGCTCAGTCGTGTCCAACTCTTAGCGACCCCATGGACTGCAGCCTACCAGGCTCCTCCGTCCATGGGATTTTCCAGGCAAGAGTACTGGAGTGGGGTGCCATTGCCTTCTCTGGCTTAACATGCTAGTCCTGCAGAAAATAAGTCTATGAAGCTGAAATCAATCTTTAGAGCCAATTGTGCGGGGAGTCACCAAATCAATTCCTTCCTCCCTTCTTTCCTTGGGGTGACAGTGGAAATGGCTATTTCTNTGGCTTAACATGCTAGTCCTGCAGAAAATAAGTCTATGAAGCTGAAATCAATCTTTAGAGCCAATTGTGCGGGGAGTCACCAAATCAATTCCTTCCTCCCTTCTTTCCTTGGGGTGACAGTGGAAATGGCTATTTCTCCTATTATGAAGCAAAGACTATTCCCCTATCCCTTGAAATCCAGAATAGCCTTGTCACCTGCTTTGACCAACAGAATCTGATGGAAGTGACACTGGGCTACTTCCACCGGAGGCCTGGATGCTCCTCTTTGTTTGTTTGTTTGTTTGTTTTTTCCTTCTCAGAATCGTGTCATAAAGAAACTCAGTCTTCATCATTGAAGGAAGGAAGTTCACATGGAGAGAGATCTGGAAAACAAAACACCGTCTTAGAAGGACTGTCCAACCTCCAGACGAATGAAGTTGCTAAGTGACCTTAGCTATACCAGCTAGATCAGAAGAACCACCAGCAAGCATAGGCTACTAACAGAGTTGTGAGAAATAAATTGCTGTTGTGCTAAGCAATTAAGTTTTGGGCTTATTGTTACCCAGCAATAAATAACTGAAACATCAGCCCATTTCTTTCATTTCCTCATGTCCACCCAACTTCAGACACCCTGAGTCCTCCTGCTGTCTAATAATCATCATAATCATAATCCAATCTGAACTTCAGAACTTACTATTATGCCAGACATCACAGTAAATGTTTACAGGAATGCTCTTATTCACAGAAAACCTTAAGAGATGGTATAGTGGGTTGAATGGTGCCACTCCCCCCACCCCCCACCCCCAATATATGTCCCTGAAAACTGTGAGTGTGACCTTATTTGGAAAAAGGATCTTCACAGACATAATTAAATGAAGGATTACAAGATGAGATTATCCTGGGTCATCGGGGTGGTCCCTCTATTCAATGGACAGACAGAAGAAAGAACAGAAGCAAAGAGAAAGCCATAGGAAGACCAAGGCAGAGGCTGAATGTGTAATCCCAAGTCAAAAAATGCTATCGGCCACCAGGAGCTGGAAGAAGTAAATGTGGAATCTCAAGAGCCTCTGGAGGAAGCATAACTTTTCTGACACCTTGATTTCAGACCTGTGATCTCCAGAACTGTGAGAGAACACTTTTTTGTTTTAAAGCCAAATGTGGTAATTTGTTACAGCAGTTATAGAAAACTNACCAGGAGCTGGAAGAAGTAAATGTGGAATCTCAAGAGCCTCTGGAGGAAGCATAACTTTTCTGACACCTTGATTTCAGACCTGTGATCTCCAGAACTGTGAGAGAACACTTTTTTGTTTTAAAGCCAAATGTGGTAATTTGTTACAGCAGTTATAGAAAACTGAAACAGATGGATTCTCTTTTTAACCCCATTTTATGGATGAGGAGATTAAGCTACTTAATAAGAAGATTAAATAATTTGTCCAACATCACATGGTAATAGGCAGAGGGGTCAGGCTTGAATATAGGCAATCTGTAAGTCTCTTTCACATCAGTTACCTGGATCAGTCCCATCTCCTTGCACTCTGTACCTATCTTTCCAGCCTCCTTCTGTCAAAAACGCCCTGCATGCAGCAAAGTGTCAGGAAAAGGTCTAATAATTAATTCATATAATATCTTATTAATTCTCAATGCCAGCTTTGTGTTTGAATCCTTCTGGGACATGGTAGTAATTATATGTTATTGAAAGAAAGAACAGAGTCCACTAGAATGCAATAAAATAGTGAAGCTTTAAGTCTCAACTACAGGCAGATGGTGGAGACATTTGGCAACCAAAATTTTTGCCTTTGTGTCTCTTAATTTAATATGTAATATCTTGCCTGGAAAATCCCATGGATGGAGGAGCCTGGTAAGCTGCAGTCCATGGGGTCTCTAAGAGTCAGAGACGACTGAACAACTTCACTTTCACTTCTCACTTTCATGCATTGGAGAAGGAAATGGCAACCCACTCCAGTGTTCTTTTCTGGAGAATTCCAGGGGTGAGGGAGCCTGGTGTGCTGCTGTTTATGGGGTCGCACAGGGTCGGACACGACTGAAGTGACTCAGCAGCAGCAGCAGCAGCAGCAGCAGGTCTCTAAATGGGAGACATTTAGAATCCACGAAAATGTAAGTTTTTAAAGAGCAGCATTCAGGTTTAATATACAGTAATTTCTGCTCTGATGCAACAAATACATAGCTTAAAAACCCAAAGTCTACCAAAATTACGCACAAAAACATAACATTATGGGAACAGCTAGGGAAATTGTGACCCAAGGAATGACATAGAAGTGAGTTCCCTAGGTTTTCTGTTTACTTCATATATCCCAGACGTGGAGATGAAGAAGCCAGTAGTCCCAGAAATGCCAGTGAGTGCAAAAAATGCCAGTGAGTGCAAAAAAATCTCAAACAAAAACCTACTCTTTTGAGCCAAAGGACCAGGAAAGAAAAAACCTCCAAAGAGAGAAATTTAAAATGCAACGCTACTTACAATTGTTCAAAAGAGTGAAAAGCTTTGGTATATAAATATAACAAAACATGCATAGCAATTGTATGCTGAAAACTACTAAATGAAAAGAATCAAATAAGATCTGAATAAATGGAAAGATATACTCTGTTCATGAATTGGAAGTCTCCATGCAGTACAGATGCTAATTCTTCCCAGCCTGATATACAGATTTAACACAATTTCTATCAAAATTCCAGCAAGTTTTTTTGTAGATATACTTAAGATTATTCTAAAATTTATATTCAAAGTTAAAGCAACTAGAATAGCTAACACATTCTTGAAAAAGAAAAAAAATAGGAGAAATAAGTCTAATTGTAAGCTAAGTAATCATAGCCACAGTAACCAAGGCTGTGTGGCGTTGCTAAAGGGACAGACACACAGATCAATGGAACCCAATAGAGAACTCAGAAACAGACTTGCACAAATATGCCCAATTGATTTTTATGAAAGTGTAAAAAAAAAAGTCAATGAAGAAAGGATAGTCTTTTCAACAAATGGTACTGGAACACTTAGCAAAAAAAATGAAACTATATACATCGGCCAAAAAATGAAACTATGACATAAACTTCACACCTTATATAAAAATTAACTCAAGATGGATCACAGGCCTAAATGCAAATGTAAAACTATAAAACTTTTATTTAAAAAAACATAGAAAATCTCCAGGATCTAGGGACAGGAAAATAGTTATTATACATGACTCCAAAATGCAATCCCCTAAACAAGAAATTGAATAATAGAACTTCGTCAAAATTTAAAATGTTCTCTTCACAAAAACTGTTGAGAGATGAAAAAAACTACAAAACTACAGATCAGGAGGGAAAAAAACAATTTTAAAAATGGCAAAAGATGTGAAAAATATTTTCACTGAAGACATTCAAATGACAAATAAGCAGATGAAAAGATATTCGATATCATCAGACATTCAATTCAGTTCAGTTCAGTTCAGTCACTCAGTCGTGTTCAACTCTTTGCAACTCCATGGACTGCAGCACGCCAGCCCTCCCTGTCCATCACCGACTCCCAGAGTTTACCCAAACTCATGTCCACTGAGTTGGTGATGCCATCCAACCATCTCATCCTCTGTCATCCCCTTCTCCTCCTGCCCTCAATCTTTCCCAGCATCAGGGGCTTTTCCAGTGATTCAGTTCTTTGCATCCGGTGGCCAAAGTATTGGAGCTTCAGTTTCAACATCAGTCCTTCCAATGAACACCCAGGACTGATCTTCTTTAGGATGGACTGGTTGGATCTCCTTGCAGTCCAAGGGACTCT
>SJYV01024327.1:386895-402391 GCA_006410875.1 Neotragus pygmaeus | reverse complement strand
GGAATCTGAATGAATGAATACATGAACTGAAGCCAGAGGTATGCGGATAAAATTGGAAAATCATGATTGAAGAAGATTCAGCTAGTGGCTTACTGTAAGCTGTAAAACATAAAGCAGAGACAGAGAACATAAAAGCAGTTTTTTCAGTTTTTTTCAAAAAGCAAGGTTTTTTCTTAAAGTCTAATTAGGGATATCAAAGGCCTGAATAGGAGTAAAACTGTAGGACTTTAAATGAAAAGGAACCAGCGAAATTAGTAAGGGATTGGATGCAAAAAAGGCCCTAAATTGGGACTCCCCTGGTGGTCCAGTGGCTGAGACTCTGTGCTCCCACTGCAGGGGGCCTGGGTTTGCTCCTTGGTCAGGGAACTGAGCAGATCCCACATTCTGCAACTAAGACTGGGTGCAGCCAAATAAACAAATATTGAAGAAAAAAGGCCCTAAGTTTTTATTTAGGACACCAAGAAAATCCAAACGGTTCTCTTGACAGTAATGAAAAAAGTCTTTGAAAGGTGGCAACCAGAAGAGAATTATCTGAGTTTATTTAATAAGCTAAATACCATGTGTAAAGATATTCAAATAACGTTGTCCTGCAGACAAATAGAGATGTGGGGTTAAAGAAGGGGCATGAGATAAAAGCCACTTAACCAGTGGTATTAGTTAGTGCTAGAGATGAGGAAAAGCTCCCAAAGCAATGATTCATCCATCATCCTAGATATGGGGCGTGTAGGACTGGATTAGGGTTCAGTTCCCCTCCCCAACAAGAAGAGAAGGTTTTGATAGAGTTGAACTCATATAAGATAAATTACCTCATTTTTTAAGGTTAGAGGAATAGAGGGAGCAAAATGCAACAGAAATTTAAAACAACATTTCAAATGCAATGCAATTGATGCCAAATTCCCCATCTTTCCCCTTACCAAGTCTCCTGCCTAATTATATGATACAGTTGGAAGTATTGCCAAAGACTTGTTCTAATTTTGCAGTGACAACACTATCTCAGGCTCTGCTTCCTCTCCTCACACCCGAAGTGGTTAACTCTTACTTTTGCGGCTATCCTCTCTCAAAAATAGATCCTTTGAGACCACCACAGCTACTGAAAAATTCCTCAACTAAATGTAACACCTACTACAGCAAGTCCATCCACAACATTCTCTAGATAATTAGTTTCATGGAATTCTGTTTTTGCTGGAACATTCTGCCAATAATTCCAACTTGCCTAGTAAAGAAATAAAGAACAAGTGTTTGTCTTGCCAACACTCTCACCACAAGATTATTTTAACAATTAATAGAAAGCAAATCACAATAGTAGTATCCATATTTTTCCACTTCATCATAGTAACTGATGAGGTAGAAAGATTTCCCAACTGGGCTTCCCATTGGCATTTATAGGATTCCTCTGATGGACTCCTCCTGGTTCCCACCCTCTCCTTTCACCTTCAATCCTTTCAGGATACAGGTATAGCATTTCTGAGAAAGCCACGCATGCTGCTCAGGTGATAAAGAATCTGCCGCCAATGTAGGAGACCCGGGTTTGATCCCTCAGTTGGGAGGATCCCCTGGAGAAGGAAATGGCAACCCACTTCAGTATTCTTGCCTGGGAAATGCCATGGACAACAGAGGAGCATGATGGGCTACAGTCCATGGGGTCACAAAGAGTCGGACACCACTGAGTGACTGACACATGCGTGTATACACGTGTACTCAATGACCTCCAGTCCTGAGAAATCTGCTCTTCCAACATCTTAATGGAGGGGCAGGTAGAAAGCCTCCTTTCTGTGATTTGTGTGGACACTTCTGTTACACATCACTCCAATTCTCATCTGCTTTTGAAGTGGTCCAGCACTGTGGCTTGCCTGTCCCAGATGCTCTGGCTGCTCACTGCCGGTTCTCCACTTAGGTTCCCAGGGGCTCTGTCCTCTCCCAGAGGGGATGCTGGACACTGACTTCAACAGAAGGTTACATGCCCCTCTACTGTCACATCTTCAATCTACCCCATTCCATCAACAACACAAGCTTTGTACTTGACCGAGGGTTGGGAGATGGAGATGAGAATAATTTTAATACTAAAAATAACCCTACAACTGATTCACTTGGCTGTGAACAGAAACTAACACAACATTGTAAATCAACTATGCTAAGTCGTTTCAGTCGTGTCCGACTCTGTGCGACCCCATACACAGCAGCCCACCAGGCTCCCCCGTCCCTGGGATCCTCCAGGCAAGAACACTGGAGTGGGTTCCCATTTCCTTCTCCAGTGCATGAAAGTGAAAAGTGAAAGGGAAGTTGCTCAGTCGTGTCCAATGCTCAGCGATCCCATGGACTACAGCCTATCAGGCTCCTCCGTCCATGGGATTTTTCCAGGCAAGAGTACTGGAGTGGGGTGCCATTGCCTTCTCCGAAAATCAACTATAGTCCAATTAAAAAAAATTTTTTTAAGACCCTAAACATCACTGTTCTCAGAGTGTATGCAAAGAAGTAAAGATCAAGTTAAATTCTTCACATAAATTCTCTCATTGGGTCAACTAGTTCCCAGCCTTGCTCCCCTGTCCATCCTCAGCAACAGGAAAAGAACATTCTTAAATCCACCATGATGCAAAATTTTCCCTCCCTCTAGGAAACTTTATCCCTCTACTTAAGGAGGTTAATCTTATTCTAAAATATGATCCTCCACTTCCAATTAGGGAAACCCATAGCTCAAGTAAGATCTCCCTGCAAAGGCTGAGTTGTTCAATTTGGAACAACACTTTGGACTTTCAGCCAAACAATGTACATGCTCATCCTTCCCAGAACAAGTGTAATCAAAATTCCTTTTAAAGAAAAGAAACGTTTCCCTCAAGGCAACAAGATCTGCAAAGCTTGCCCCAGGTCACTAAGGAGATAGCATTTTCATGCTGTTAACAAAGATATGAATCCCCCTTTCTCAGTCTCCTGTTCCCAGATCTTATCTAGGCTTTTCTCTTTGTAAACCAACCAACCTGCCAAGGAGACCCTGACAGCACCTTTGAGAATAGTACCATCAACTTAATTGCTACTCTATAGCTCTCTTTGTTGTTGGTTAGTTGCTAAGTCATGTCTGACTCTTTGTGACCTCATGTAGCTTGCTAATTTGTCACAGATTTTCCAAGCAAGAATATTGGAGTGGGTTGCTATGTTCTCCAGAGGATCCTCCTGACTCAAGGACTGAACTCTCGTCTCCTGCATTGGCAGGCAGATTCCTTACCACTGCACCACCAGGGAAGTCCCATCCTTATTTTGGATGAAATCTTATTCTAGCCAAGATTTCCTCCCATTCTAGGACAGTGTTCCTTGGTATCCTTGAGGGATTGGTTCCGGGACCCCCCGAGGAGACCAAACTCCCCAGATGCTGAAGTCCTTTATATAAAATCATATAGTATTTGCATATAAGATACATACATCTTCCTGTATACATTATATCATCTCTAGATTACTTGTGATACCTAATACAATGTAAATGTTATATCAAAAGCTGCCAGGGCAGCAAACAAATTTTGCTTTGGGGAGCTTTATGAAAATTTTTTTCTAAAGTATTTTTGATCCCTGGTTAGTTGACTCTGTGGAGGAAGAACTCACAGATGTGGAGAGTCAGCTACACTGAAATAGAGCAAAGACTAACATGGAGGTAGATATTCAACAAAGCCACCTATTTTTTTCTCTGTAGTTTTTTCTTATTTTACTAGGATGGAGTAAATGTACCTTCCCTGCACAGCTCTTTCTCGTTAGTCCTCAGATCTCCCATCTTCCCTGCGTTGTACCTTGTCCCCCATTAGTGAGAATTTGTGGCTAAACTGTTAGCCTACTGGTTACTCCTAGTTAGAGTGAAGTTACTTGTGGGAGACCCAGGTTCGATCTCTGGGTTGGGAAAATCCCCTGGAGAAATGAATGCCAACCCATTCCAGTATTCTTGCCTGGAGAATTCCATGGACAGAGGATCCTGGCCCGCTACAGTCCATGGAATCACAAAGTGACTTTCACTTTCACACAAGCTTTTATCAGTATAACTTTTTCTTTAGTGTATGTTAGTTGCTCAGTCAGGGGATCTTCCCCATCCAGGAATTGAACCCCAGCCTCCTGCACTGCAGGCAGATTCTTTACCATCTGAGCCACCAGGGAAGCCCATAGCTTTTCTTTATTACATTTCTCTAAAATTGAAGTGGTTCCGTCAAAAGCCATTCAAAATCTTCTGCCAAAGTCGTCTTCTGTTTCTCACATTATAAATCCCTAACCTTCTAAATCCACACTCTCTAAATCCCTTTATTAGTTCCCATTTCCTTGTCAGATTTTACTTCCCATCCTCAGATAACTGATTTCTTCCACCTCCTCTGCTCACATCATTTTTTGTTCCTGGGATTTCTCATTTCCTTTCCTTTTTGTACTCCACATCTGCACATTTTTTCAAGCCACCTGACCTCTCACAAGAATATTCTCTCACTTCTCATCTGACAAACCAGCTCTTTCAGCTATTAAAATATGGGAAATTTTCCAACAACTCCTACATACTCTAGAACCTATAATGACAGATTCACTACTGCTGTCAGGAGACAGTTCTCAGGGCTCAAAATAAACACTCCTTTTTTGATCAAGAACTTGATGATTATGTTGCAGTCGCATAATATGTGCATTACTTCAGCCACCTGATAAACTAGAAATGTACTCTAATGACATTGTTAATTAAACAACTTTGTGAGATAACTCGAGAATCTAACCACCATTTATAACGTTACTTATTTGTGAAAATGAGGCCTCCATTCTAAATAACCACAAATGAACTTTTGAAGCATGGATGTTCCACACCTGGCATCGGTAGACATTGCTGTAGTTTGCCATCCACGTGCAAGCTTCATCTAGTGCAGGAAGCCACAGCTTTTCTGTTTCAAGGACCCAGAAGAAACACATTGCTGCACACTGGAGGAAGCACACTTGTTGATGACAATAACAGTAAAACATTTATTTCTGTATATTTTTAATCACATCTAATTTTTTAAACCTTAAGATTCTTAGAGCCAAAAGCACAGATTTGAGCAAAGAGCAAACTATTTGGAGACAAGTAACCTAGATGAAGGCCTGACTTTACTGTGTATTAGATACCTAATTGGCCAAGTCACTTAATCCTTCTGAGCCTAGTTTCCTTAAGAGTAAAGCAACAGAAGTAACAATACTATTTATGCTATCAAATGTCATGGCTCTTCAGTAAGGCATGGCATCGGGACTAGTTGTGAGCAGGGGTGGAACTGCTGGGACAAGTAGGGTCTAGGGTGACCACAGAAATTCAAACAAACAAGTAGGGCATAGCAACCAAGGGAATGAAGCAATGCCCAAACATAAGGCAGACAAACACCAAGTTAGAAGGCAGAAGTAGCAGGATGTCCTCACCTGTGTTCAAAATCTGGTGAACAAGACTGAGTGGGTGGTATTCACCATCCTAGGATTCCACTGAGGTCTTTATCAAAGCCAGTTTCACTTCCTTGGGAAGAGAATAAAGCAAGCATTTAAAGTTATAGGGAGATAGAATGTGAATCTAAGGGAAGCCCAGTTCTATGCAATGAGCGGGGCAACAGACTCTTGGAAACAGGTGGCAAACTATGATGATACTGTAGAGTGGCTTCACCAGAACTCAAGACAAAGGATTCTAGTAGTCATCCCTGAGATGCCATGCCCAGCAGCAAAAGAATCTTGTAGCATGACACTAAGGTCACACATTATCAGGGAGAGAAATTTTTTTTTTTAACATTTCAAGTCGCTCAGTCATGTCCAACTCTTTATGACCCCATGGACTGGAATTCTCCAGGCCAGAATACTGGAGTGGGTAACCTTACCTTCTCCAGGGGATCTTTCCAACCCGGGGATTGAATCCAGGTCTCCCACATTGCAGGAGGATTCTTTACCAGCTGAGCCATAAGAGAAGGCCAAGAATACTGGGGTGGGTACCTATCCTTTCTCCACGGGATTTTCCCAACCCAGGAATCGAACCAGGGTCTCCTGCATTGCAGAGGGGATCTTGATCAACTGAGCTATCAGGGAAGCCAAAAATCTGACACTTGTAGTTTATTTCCTCCTGCTGCTTAAGAGAGAGATAAAAAATATCTGATACTTGCAGACTATTTCCTCCATTTGGAGACCTCTAACCTTCCTACCTGTTTCTTCTCATTCCCTCCTTTTCTTTTAGGAGAATTACGTTGCCTAGGGAAAGGGGCATCGTCCCTAAATTGGTGAGGCAACATATTCCCCTAACCCTCATATTGAGGGTCTCTGATCCAGGGGCCCCAAGTAGTATTTGGAGGAAGCTGCCGCAGTGGCAGGAGTTTGAGCAACCATTTGTAACTTCACCTATAGCAATGTACACTAAGGGGACATGGGGCGGGTTGACAAGAAACATCTTCCAGTAGGATTAAACTTGACTTTAGCTCAGTTGGTTCAGTGGGCTGGGACTTGGTGTGCTTGGTTTTGGGGCATTAGAGCAGGTGAGTTCCTCTCACTGCCGTGTGACCACAGGCCTCTTCTTTGCTTCTGTCAGTTAAACTGTAAATGCTGGGTGCCAGAGCACCATGGGGGTAAGTTAGATTGGAACCACAGCTGATGCTCAACAAGTGTCAGAAAAGTACATGGACCAAGGACTGAATAATGAACTTGTTGTTGATTAGTTGCTAAGTTGTGTCTGACTGCAGCACACCAGGCTTCCATGTCCTTCACTATCTATCACAGTTTGCTCAAAGTCATGTCCACTGAGTCAATGATGCCATCCAACCATCTGATCCTCTGTCGTCCCCTTCTCCTCCTGCCCTCAATCTTTCCCAGCATCAGGGTCTTTTCCAACGAGTCAGCTCTTTGCATCAGGTGGCCAAAGTATTGAATAATGAATGAAATGCCTCAAGTTAAATTGGCTTCCCTCATAGCTCAATTGGTAACGAATCTGTCTGCAATGCAGGAGACCCTGGTTCGATTCCTGGGTTGGGAANTTTTCCAACGAGTCAGCTCTTTGCATCAGGTGGCCAAAGTATTGAATAATGAATGAAATGCCTCAAGTTAAATTGGCTTCCCTCATAGCTCAATTGGTAACGAATCTGTCTGCAATGCAGGAGACCCTGGTTCGATTCCTGGGTTGGGAAGATCTGCTGGAGAAGAGATAGCCTACCTATTCCAGTATTCTTGGGCTTTCCTTGTGGCTCAGCTGGTCAAGAACCCGCCTGCAATGCGGGAGACCTGGATTTGATCCCTAGGTTGAGAAGATCCCCTAAAGAAGGGAAAGGCTACCTACTCCAGTATTCTGGCCTGGAGAATTCCATGGATAGTCCATGGGGTCACAAAGAGTCAAACATGACTGAGCGACTTTCAAGTTAAAGTCCATGAACAAGAGGCGAGGATTCAGACATAGGAGCATTTTGTACAAAGAGCCTATACTTTTTTTCTCCTCCACAAGAACTTTAAGGACAGTGTCTCATTCCTCTTATTAATAATTAAGCCTGCAGACATCCTTAGTCCTGTGCTATCTTCACTTTGGAAGATAGAATGCAGCCCTCTGAATGCATTTTAAGAGCTGTGTAGGAAAAGACAAGCTAGAAAAATTCAATAAAAGATGAGAAGCCACTTGTTGACAAAATTCAGCATTCCTGATTGAAGCCAGGCAAAAGCACTAAACAAAAAATGCGTTAGGCAAAGTGAGTTAATCATTTAGTAAATACTTTAACATCCATGTGGAAGTGCCTGATGTATTTAAGGAGTAGTATAATGTAGGGTGCAGTCCAAGGTGATCTCGGCTTACTGGTGATTGTGTGAAGCGTGCGGTCTAGATGGGCAAGCTCTGCCCTGAGTGCATGACGCTTGCTCAGTCGCTTCAGTCGTGTCCGACTCTATGCAACCCCATGCACTGTAACCCACCAGGCTCCTCTGTCCATGGGATTCTCCAGGCAAGAATACTGGAGTGGGTGGCCATGCCCTCCTCCAGGGGATCTTCCCGACCCAGATCGAACCTGGGTCTCTTACATCTCCTGCATTGGCAGACAGGTTCTTTATCACTAGTGCCACCTGGGAAGCCCAAGCTCTGCCCTACAGCCCTGCAAACCCGTGTGTGAGCCTCAGGAGTCCCCACCACGGGGAGAGGCATGTGGACCTGTGTTTCTTCGGCTCTCATCCCCAGCAAAGGGACCTTCACATTTCCTAATTAGGCTATATTCAATGTTCACAGGCTGCTGATGGATGAGATACTGAAGTGTAATCACAGCTGATATTATTCATGTCCCAGGAATGTGCAGCCGATGCTGCTCCACTTGCTCCAGCAGGAAACAATGGTGTAATTGACAGGGCTTTTTAGTTTCAGATTCTGGTCTGACTTTATTCCTTCTGTTTGGTCATGATTGCAGAACAGGTATCTAGAGGGGAGAAGTAAACATGCTGTGAGTTCCTTTTCCTTGTTGTTTGAAGCTCATTGAGTCATATACAGACTGGCATAGCCTGTCCAGAAATGGGGCCAACTGGGGAAGCTTTGAGTTGTTGCCTAGAGGCCACAGTAACCACAGGACAACTACCTTAATCAACAGGTGTTGTGCCAGGCATTGTGCTAAAATAAAAGGTGAAGATAAGCTGCCTGAAAAGGTTGGCAATGAGGTGAAAAGGCAGGCAAAATATGCCACAGTTAACACAAGTCAGATGCAACTCAGTGCTGTGACAGAGGAAAAAGTCTTAATGACTCACCGGAGCAGGGGAAGATGAACTCTGACTAAAGGGAGATATTCTACCAAAGGAGACTCTTGAAGGATGAGTAACAGAACATGAAGGAGGTGTGGGGTACATTCTAGGAGTTAGGAAATGGGGCAGAGTCGTTTGCAAGAAGCTATAAAAACACAGAAGAGGGACAGTGGCCCAGCCAACAGGACCCCAGAGCATTTGACAGAGGCTGGGGGCCTTGAAGGGCCTGGAGGTGCTAGTCAGGTGGAGCTGGAAAGGATATTCTAGAAAGAAGAGGCAGCGCTGCACATACAGAGCGGTGAGAGAATGTGGTGGCTTTGAATACCACAAATCACTCAGTTTGTTTGGAAACTGAGGAGGATTTAAAAGATGAGCTTGGAGAAGTAGGCAAGAGCCAGGGCATAGCAGAAGTTATTTTTAGCCAGCTGAGCACTTTATATTTTATTCTGATGGCTATGAGAAACCACATAAAATGGTCCAATCTTTCTGACTCAGTGACAGAATGGATCTGNTGAGGGAGACCTGGGTTCGATCCCTGGTTTGGGAAGATCCCCTGGGGAAGGAAATGGCAATCCACTCTAGTATTCTTGCCTGGAGAATTCCATGGACAGAGAAGCCTGGCGGGCTACAGTCCACGGGGTCTGTAAATTTGTTTTAACTGGCTATGGTAAGACATGCAGACATGGGGGAAAAACCTGTCATGATAATTTTATATACATAGACCCCCTAGAAACAGGAGCTATGGAACACCATGCAGACCCCATGGGGAAGCACCAGGGCTCAATAGAAGAGGAACCAGGGTAAAACATGAGTAAAGACTATATCATGGTTTCTATGGGAAAGACAAACAAAGACAGGGTCAGCAGGTTTAGGATCAGCTAGTTTGAATAATTTCAGTGGGCTCTGGGTTGAGGGTTGCAGGTCTTGTCATAACTGATCAGGTGATTGGGGCAGGGGATGATGGGTTCCCCACTGAGAGCCCTTGGTGAGCCTGATATAAAAGAGGAGGCTGAGGTTGGCCATCAGATTGGTTGGTATCCATATAAAAGAAACGTTCTCATGCAAGTTGTTTGCTGGCTCTGGGAATTAGCTAACCTGGGAGGGACAGCCCCTTCCAGCATCCACATAGCCCCAAGATGTCAAAACATCAGAATAAAAAAAACATGCTTAATACACTCCACCTTGCAAAGTCTTTATTGCTGGGTCTGTTTTCACTGATGTTGCCTGAGACTGTCTTCAGTCTTTTCCCCCTTGACCTCCCTGCTTCCTGAGGTCTAAGCAAGCTAAGAATCTGCTTAGTCTCTCCAGATTCTTGGGGCAACCTGTCCTTCAAATCCTAGTAAGATGAGGCTGCTGCTTCTATTGATGGCTCCTGTGTTCCTGTTTTGAACTTCATGCTTTGCAAGTCATATCAACTGTACCTGTTGTGTGGCCCCATGTGAATCCCCTGGAGGTGAGTGATTCTTCTTTTCCTTTTACTCCCACTTACCATTTCTCAAAGGATCTTCCTTGGTGCCTCAGATGGTAAAGGGTCTGCCTGCCAATGCAGAAGACACAGGTTCGATCCCTGGGTGGGGAAGATTCCCTGGAGAAGGGAAGGGCTACCCACTCTAGTATATTCTTGTCTAGAGAATTCTACGGACAGAAGAGCCTGGCGAGCTATACACTCTATGGGGTCACAAAGAGTTGGACACGACTTAGCAACTATCACATGCACACACCATTTCTCAAATCTTTCTGCTTGCCTGAGACTCTAACTTACAGATCTTCGTTATCCATTTATTATCCTCTGTTTTTCTTTTCCCAGCTGTATGGGCTATTGTTCCTCCTGGGTCACTGCTGATACTTCATTCATTCAACACACTTTTGTTGCACATGGTGTCTGTGACAGGGACGGTGCCAAGTCCTGGTGACACAGAGACAAACAAGACTATCTACCATTGGAGGTAGGAAAAGCACTTTGAGATTTCTTTCTTTTTGAGGTTTATACTTTTTTTTTTTTGAGGTTTGATAATGTCCGTCACATTCATAAGAATTGTTTCACTTAATCTTGATTCCCACGCTCACAGTGACTTCTATACTAACTTTCCCTCACCACCACTGTTCTTATAGATAAAGCTCTAAGTTTTAGAGAACTTAAGCAGTAGCCCCTGAGTCACATGGCTAGCCCATGGAGAGCTGGTGTTTGAACCCAGGTATCTGACTCCAAAGCACACAATTTTCATCTTGACGCCATGGGTCCCCCCAAAGACATAATTCATAGCCCTCTCCCATCATGATCCTTGCAGGATGGGCCTCTTTGTCCAGTTAAAATAAAAATTATTTAGCAAAAAGTAATAATAATAATAGCAACAACAACAACTTTTCTGGACTTAGAAGCCTTTGCCATTGAGTGGATGATTCTGAGAAAACCACCAACTTCTTCTAGGCTTCCATCTCCTCTGCTATAAAATAGGAGGGCAGAACTAGTGACTTCTAAGGTCTCATAAAATTCTGATGTTCTTTGAGTCAATCAGACATGTCTGTAGCACTGTTTGGAGAATTGCTTTGAGATTGAGGAAGAATGCCAGGAAAGGCCAGGTACTCACCCAACGACGAGAAACATCTCAGAATCATCTTAGCTAGTGTTTCTCTGTCAAAACATGCTTTTTAGTATTGCAAATTCAGCATATTAAAACCATTGTGTGCTGAGACCAAGCGTAAAAAAGAAGCAAGCCAATGCATTTTAAAGACACTTGTGGAAAACAAACCCTTGCTATGACTATGGCACTGTCGCCCTGCTAGCTGAACTTGCAAGGGAAATCTCAGGGCCCATCCCACCTTGGCACCTTCATGCCCTGTTGCTGGCTACCCCAAGGTCAACCGCAGCCTGGTAACATAGCTCCCAACAGCCAGCCAACCTTGGCTCCATCATGTTCTTGAACTCGGCCAGGTTCCCCTCTGCACCTCTCTCATGCCATTCTCACTGTCGAATTAACCTCCTTCCCGACTTCACGTTTGTATAAGTTTGTTGACGCTGCTATAAGAAAACACCCCAGCTCGGGTGGCTTAAAAAAATATGCAGCTGTTTTCTTACATCTTAGAGGCTGGAAGTCCAAGATCAAGATGCAGGCAGGGTTGCTTTCTCCCAAGGCCTCTCTCCCTGTTCAGCAGATGGCTGCTGTCCTACTGTGTCTTCAGAGGGCCTTTGTTCTGCGTGTGGTCCATGTCTTTTCCTCTGAAGGACACCTGTCATATTGGATGGAGAAGGCACTGGCCCCCCACTCCAGCTCTTGCCTGGAAAGTCGCATGGACAGAGGAGCCTGCAGTCCATGGGGTCGCTAAGAGTTGGACACGACTGAGCAACTTCACTTTCACTTCTCACCTTCATGCATTGGAGAAGGAAATGGCAACCCACTCCAGTGTTCTTGCCTGGAGAATCCCAGGGACAGGGCGGAGCCTGGTGGGCTGCCATCTATGGGGTCTCACAGACACGACTGAAGCAACTTAGCAGCAGCAGCAGCAGTCATATTGGATTAGGGTCCACCCATATGATATTTCATTTAACCTAATGACCTCTTTGAAGGACCCATCTCAAAATACTGTCACATTCTGAGATTTGGGGAGTTAGGACATCAACATATGGATTTTGAGGGAGCACAGTTCAGTCCATAACAACTTTGGAATCCTACCCATTCTTCTAGTCCCACCTCATGTGTTTTCTCTTTGAGAAGCCTGGAATGTAACCAAGTGGAGTCTCTCTTTCCTTGTAACAACTTTGCTCTAGTCCAGCCCTTAACAAAAGACTTGAATTGGCTGTAAACTAGCTGTTGAACAATAGAATGATGTATGTCTTATGTTATTATATGCTCTAATCGAATATAACTTAATGCTTTAATCAGAATAAAAAAATCAACATATACTCAGTAGGAGAATAGATAAATTGTGGTATATCCAGACAATGCAATATTATTTAGTGCTAAAAGTACGTGCATTATCAAGCCACGGAGAAAACTTAAATTTATATTACAAAGTGAAAGAAGCCAATCTGAAAAGGCTAGGATTCCAACTATAGAATATTCTGAAAAAGGTAAAACTATGGAGAGAGTAAAAAGATCACTGCTACTGCTACTGCTAAGTCGCTTCAGTCGTGTCCGACTCTGTGCGACCCCATAGAAGGGGGTCCACTGTCTCTGGGATTCTCCAGGCAAGAACACTGGAGTGGGTTACCATTTCCTTCTCCAATGCATGAAAGTGAAAAGCGAAAGTGAAGTCGTTCAGTCGTGCCTGATTCTTAGCGACCCCATGGACTGCAGCCTACCAGGCTCCTCCATCCATGGAATTTTCCAGGCAAGAGTACTGGAGTGGGGTGCCATTGCCTTCTCCAAAAAGATCACTGGTTGCCAGAAAAAAAGGGAGAAGAGAGGGATGAATAGGTGAACCACAGACGATTTTTAAGGCAGTGAAACTTTTGTGTATGATACTACAATAGTAGATTCAGGTCATCATGCTTGTCCATACCCACAGAATGTACACATCAAGAATGAACTCTAATGCACACTGTAGACTGTGATAATGATGTGTTAATGTAGATTCACTGATTCTAACAAATATACTGCTCTGCTGCAGGACCCTGGTAGCGGGGGAGACTGTACGTGTTGGGGGGCAGACGGTATATGGAAACTGTATGTACTTTCTGCTCAGTTTTGCTGTGAACCTAAGACTGCTTTAAAAAATTTCAACAAGTATATTTTTTTAATCGAATTGAATTTTCTGCACAGTTCTCACAAACCTGTAAGTCTGGGTATGACTTCCATCTTTCTATAGAAACCCTGCTTCCCTTTATAGCTACCAGCCAGGGTTCTTGGCCTTCCCCAATCCATAGAAATTGACTAGAGGCCAGAAAAGAAATTCAGGCAAGGTTTTATGGAGGCCTCTGCTCCAGTAGGGGCAATGAAAACAGACACCAGGTTCCCTTACTTGCTCACTTCCCGAGGGGGGCAAGCTTGTTCTTTATAAGAGGGAAAGACTGGGGTGTGCCCAGGGCTTGGGCAGAAGGGCAGCTTAGGTGTGTTGCCCACCCTCTGCTAAGGTGTTGAGTGCAGAGGGCATGCTCAGTAGCTGCTTTTGCTCTATTTTTCTCCAGGCTCCTCAAAAGTGGCAGTTGTGTTTTTTGGTCTCTTTGTATCTTTTGGGTCCAGAATTTGCCCTATCTGCACCTGCACGCCGTTATTTTTAGTCCCCTACAGCTTCTTTGTATTTTGTTCCTCAAGGAGAGGTATGTCAAGGTACAATCAGGGCAGCCCTGCAGCAAAGGTTCCCAGGTCCCAGGCCTGTCTTAAAGCTAACCAGGGCTTTAGCCTGACAAGAGATAACAAAGCAATTAAGGAAGAGAATGCTGTCTGAGATTTGGTCATCCCTCCAAATCCTAACATTTGGTTATTGCAAGACAGCATGAAGCTTGGAGTAGGCAACCCACTTCCCAAGCAAGGTTAACTCTACTCCGTGTGTGTGTGTGTGTGTGTGTGTGTGTGTGTGAGTGCATGCTGTATCACTTCAGTCGTGTCTGACTCTGCAATGCTATGGACTATAGCCCACTAAGCTCTACTGTCCATGGGATTCTCCAGGCAAGAAAACGAGTGGGTTGCATGATCTCCTCCACGGGATCTTCCTGACCCAGGGACTGAAACTGAGTCTCCTAAGTCTCTTGTATCGCTGGCAGATTCTTTACTGCTGAACAGCTACCAGGGAAGTCCAACTATACTCCAAGGTGCAATAAAACTTCAGTTAGTCATAATTAGCTATGCAAAAGGACTAGGGTTCTAGATCACTGGTTCTACGGCTCCTGAGTGGGTCCTTCCTCCCAAGCCTGCCCACCTTGAAAGAAAGCACAGCATTTCCTGAGGGTGGTAGTTTCATCATTATTGCCTTGAACTGTGTATCTGCTTCTGGGATCCAGTGCTAAAGAAATAAATATTAGATTCCATTGTAAGTGTTGCTGCTGGCAAAGGACAAATATCCAGATAAGCTGGGCCCCTGAGGTGACAAAGGAACAGCATAAAGTTTCCTTAGAGGAAGAGGAGGAAGAGCAAGGGAAAGGTCAGAGGAGGCTAGAAATGAATTTCAGATCCTTCACCATCATGAAACTCAATAACTTTTTGGAGGGGCGGAGTGCACATGACCATGATGGGATCAAGTGTGGGATCTTCCCTCACACTGTCTATGAAGGCTGTTTCACAAGCCATGAAGATACATGCCCTGGCTAGATGCACCCAGACCACATGACCACGTACTATACAATGCAAAGTCTAATGATCAATTTGCACGTAGACCGACTTCAAACGCCACCTCCTCCAGCAGGCCACCTGATCAGTCCAACCAGAAGCAATCTCTTACTTCTTACTCATCATCTCTCCATAGTCTCCATCTCTCCATAGTTTCCACTGTGTTTCTTGGAGCCCATAAGAGTCAGCAGGGAGTTTCAAGTTACTTTTTAGTGAAACGGTAGAGGACTGAGAGGGGAGGGACTGCTCACTGTAGCTCAACCAGAATAACTACACTTTTGCCTATGATATATGCCAATGTCCTTCTTACAATTCTATTTAAAAAGGAAAGAACTTTAAAGCCACTAACATAGAGTGAAATAGCAGTATTACTGACTGTTCCCCCAGATAATCCAGATGATCTCAGTTTAAATACATATTATCCCATTGTTGGATAACATAGCAAAATCAGTTCAGTTCAGTCCAGTTGCTCAGTCGTGTCCCAGTCTTTGTGACCTCATGAATCGCAGCACGCCAGGCCTCCCTGTCCATCACCA
>SJYV01024327.1:367790-385842 GCA_006410875.1 Neotragus pygmaeus | reverse complement strand
ATTTGGGAGCCCAAAAAAATAAAGTCTGACACTGTTTCCACTGTTTCCCCATCTATTTCCCATGAAGTGATGGGACCAAATGCCATGATCTTTGTTTTCTGAATGTTGAGCTTTAAGCCAACTTTTTCACTCTCCTCTTTCACTTTCATCAAGAGGCTCTTTGGTTCCTCTTCACTTTGTGCCATAAGGGTGGTGTCATCTGCATATCTGAGGTTATTGATATTTCTCCCGGCGATATTGATTCCAACTTGTGCTTCTTCCAGCCCAGTATTTCTCATGATGTACTTTGCTGCTAAGCTGCTAAGTCGCTTCAGCCGTGTCCGACTCCATGTGACCCTATAGACGGCAGCCCACCAGGCTCCCCTGTCCCCAATATTTTCCAGGCAAGAACACTGGAGTGGGTTGCCATTTCCTTCTCCAATGCATGACAGTGAAAAGTGAAAGTGAAGTCACTCAGTCGTGTCCAACTCTTAGCGACCCCATGGACTGCAGCCTACCAGCCTCCTCCATCCATGGGATTTTCCAGGCAAGAGTACTGGAGTGGGGTACCATCGCCTTCTCTGCATGTACTCTGCATATAAGTTAAATAAGCAGGGTGACAATATACAGCCTTGACGTACTCCTTTTCCTATTTGGAACCAGTCTGTTGTTCCATGTCTAGTTCTAACTGTTGCTTCCTAACCTGCATATAGGTTTCTCAAGAGGCAGGTCAGGTGGTCTGGTATTCCCATCTCTTTCAAAATTTTTCACAACCCTATTTGGCATTTGGAAAATATCATAGAGTTGATGACATTGATCATATATTGTCTTGTATTATAGTTACTTGTGTACTTGCTTTATCACCTCTACAAAATTTTAAACTAAATTGTGAGCCAGGCCTGGGGCGGAGGACCCTTTGCTGCAGTGCTGCAATGCTTTGCACCTAGAGGCAAAATATACCTGCGGCACCTAAAGCAACAAAATACAAAGAAACTGTATGGGACCAAAAATAACCACGCAGTTGGAGCAAATTTTGGACAAAAGATACAAAGAGACCAAAACACCCAACTGCCACTTCTGAAGAACCCAAAGCACATGCCCCCTACACACACCACCACCTGAGAGGTGGGTAAACCACCTAGGCCACCTTCTGGCAGGACTTCTGAACCAGCTACTGCCCTCCCCCAACATAGGAACAGCTTGCCACCTCCCCCACCCCCAAGAGAATCAAGCAAGCAAGGGAACCCACTGTTTGTTCTCACCCCAATAAAGCCTTGCCTGAATTTCTTGTTTGGCCTCTGATCAATTTCTATTGATTAAGGAAGTCAAGAACCCTGGAGGGTAACGAGTGTAGGGGGCATATTCTTCTTTGTACCTGTCACAGAGACCTATACTCTTGTGTTCAACATGAACAAGTTGTATAACAATAAGAATGTAAGGTCATATTCCCTAACAAGCAGTCTTATGCAGCAGGTCCTGAGAGTTACAACATAATGAAACGATGGTCACAACTCTCATCTTTGCTTTCTAGACAGATTCACAACTAGAAACAACTTAAAATAGGACTTTACACACCAAAAAGGAAGTCTTAGACCACTCTAGGAACAGAGATTGGGCTTCCCTGGTGACTCAGTGGTAAAGAATCGGCCTGCCAATGCAGGAGACCCAGGTTCAATCCCTGGGTAGGGCAGATCCCCTGGAGAAAGAAATGGCACCCACTCCAGTACTCTTGCCCAGGAAATCCCATGGACAGAGGAGTCTGGCAGGGTAAGATCATGGGACTGTGAGAGTCGGACACAGCTTTGTGACTAAACCACCACCACAAACGAGACAGCTACCTTTGAGAAAGCTCAGCATCCAATGTTCGCTTGTGTAAGTCTCACAGCATTTCTGGGATTAGGTACAAAGCATAGGGGCACCATGTGTTGATTCTTGTGTGGGTGCCTAATTTGTATAACATGTACTTCTGCCAGACAAATGACTGGACCCCAGTCAAGGGCATCTAGATGTCCCAGGAAGGTTAAGGTGAAGGCCTTTAGAACAGTTTTCATATTCACTCAGGCAGGTTTAGAAAGGTGAAGGAAATATAGGTCAGCCTGAGAGCAGTGCCAACGTTATTGCCCCAGTTCCTTGGCACAGGCTGGGCCCCCGATAAACTCGTGTTGAATGTGTGAAAAGGCTCCCCTTTCCTCCTGCTCCGGTTCAGTCGGCAGTCAGGCAGCTCAAAGCACTCTCAAGGCTGCATCTTTCTATTATTATCTTCTTTAAGGAACGATTGTTTGTAGAAGGTTGAGGACAAACTCTAATGACTGGGCTTCAGAGCATCCACAATGGCAGGTGGGAGAGATGTGCTGACGAGTCCAGCCCATCAGCGGAGTGAGGTGTGGCAAATGGCCCTGAGCCTGAGCCTCAGTGACCTCAGGGTCCTAAAAGAGGTTATTGTCAGCTGTGGTTTTCAAATGTCCTGATGGAATGTTCTCTGTGAAGTAAACGCAAGGAGAGTCCTGGGTGTCCCCCATGGCAGATTTCCTGGTTTTCTGTGTAGGAGTCCAAATTCAGTGACCTGCAATAAACCTCTAGAAGTTGGTCTGCCTTTATGCACAGGACTTGTGACACTGAGTAAAATAAGAAAGGTGATAGAAGAAAGACAGGGACAGTGAGGACGCCAAGTCCCTGGAAGGCAGGAGGATGTTTAGTGCCTGTGCTGGGGAGAGGTATATGGGTACCTGTTCTTCCACATAAGTTCCTTACTGCATGACGGGAAGCAGGAGAAATGGAGGCATCATTGAAGACCTCTCTCTTCCTCGCTCTTTTTTCATTTTCTTACTAGCCAGGAACATTAACAGACAAAATGTTCCTTTCTACTCACTTTATAATCATTATCATAGCCGTACAATATTCATTTGGTGGGTACCAAACTGGATGAAAAAAGAAACTCTGACAATACAACAGTTNGGACTCCTCGGTCCAAAGCCCCCCCCCCTCCACCCCCCCATGGACTGCCAGGCTCCTTGGTCATGGAATTCTCCAGGCAAGAATACTAGAGTGGGTTACTATACAACACTACATCAAGTGAACTCTGAGACATTAATAGGATCAAAAAATGGTTCTTTGGGAAACCAGTCTGATAGAGGTCCCTCTGTGCAGGACTTTTCAGAGCATTTAATGTCACTGTGTGCAGTCAATCTCCACAGGGAGGAGGTATCTATCAAATCATTTTGCCCAGAGAGCAGCTGGCAGAACTAGTCTAACAGGAAACATTCTGGGAACCATGAAGCCAGAGGCAGAAGCCACACGCTGCAGCCTGCCTTCCAGCCTGTTCAGGGGTACAGGAACAGAGCCACCGGAACACACTAGAAGATGCCATTCTGCTATTTGATAAGACTCGTGCAGAATTAAATAGAGATAATCACAGAGGGATTGGAGATCAGAAAGCATAGATTCTGTCATACCTCTGACCCAAGTGGAACTGTGACCTTTCAGGGTCTTATTCTCAGCTCTAGGATGAGACATTTGGTACTGGAGCATTTCAGATCATCTCTGGCTTCTAAAATCCAGTGAGCCAGGATTAGTGACATCTATGAGCATAGCAATCTTACTATTATACTAACCATGTAAAACCCTGTGTTGAAAAACAGACCCAGTGCAGAGCAGCCTGAGCCAGCGTGGAAGGCAGAGAACTTTAAAGTCAGTCCTCTATTTAGACAGCTTACACATTGGGGAATCCGTCACATTCTGATGACAACCTGAAGGTCATATTTGTAGACACATCATGCCAGTGATAGATGACTGTGTGTTTAGTTGAAAAAGACCTTTTCTGTTCAAAACCATTATAATCATTTATGCTACATAGAACTTTTTAAACAAGCAAAGACATTTTTTGGTGAAATGTGGCCTTGCCATTTCAGAATATATGTGAATTCTTTCCCTTTTTAATATACTTATTTTTTAAACTTCTTAAAAAGACATGTACCATTGGTCTTTACCACAGCAGGTGAGGTTCTAAGCCCTTGACTGGCCAGCTGTGTCGCAAGGCAGATCCTTGCCCATCTCTGGGTGAGTGATGTCTGTGAAGATGTAGAAGGGGAGGGATGTAGAGGAAGCCATTGAAATTCTCCAAGCGCTCTCCTGGCTCTAAACAGCTGTGATCCTATTGTTTTTTTCCCCCTTGTATCTTAGGCATTTTCCATAGTGTCTTATACCTTTTCCTATTTTAACACTTAATATGTTTAAACTTTCATTTATTGATCCTTGTGACCACCTAGAATATTGGCTTCATAAAAGTAGGGACTGAACCTAGTTTAGCTTGGCACTCATCTTTTTTATACTAGGAGTTAATGAAAAAAGGAACAATCTAGTCCTACTCATGTTATTTTCTCTTAGAGGTTGCCAAGCCAGAAATCTTTTTCAGTTACCCACCTTAAGTCTGACCATGGTAAAATAATTTCTTCCTAGGCTACCAAATGTTCAAATTCCAAGGAAGCACCTCTAGCCCATCCAGGGTACTTTGAAATTCAGACCACCACCAGAACTTCCTCAAAGTCTTCTTGGCCAGGCCGTTGCAACCTGCATGGAAGCTTTCTCGTGCCCAGGTGTAATTGCAGTAACTCGGTACCATGTGTCCACTCAGAGCACAGGCTGGGCAGCCCCAGGGATGGAAGGATGAGGGTTGTTTCCTAGTGCACACCTAGACTGCTTAGCCATGCCTACATCAGCCATTCATCATTGGTATGCTTACTGATCATCTATCTCCACGCTGGGATGTCATCTCTGTGAGCACATCATCGCGGTAGTCTCAGTTTCTGGGATACTGCCTGGCGCTCCGTAGGTCCTCGGTAGATGTTTGTTGTTGAATGAATGTTTCAGAAGGTGAGTCACTAGCCAGGAACTGAATGAGGCAAGTGGAAGGCTCTCTCCAAGGCCTGCTCCTCGCTGAATGATTCAGCTCAAGCCACATGTCCTGCTGTGCCTGGCATAGCGCCAAACTGGAAACTCTTTCCCTGCCCTCTGATGACTTCACAGCGACATGTCTTTCAAACGAGGGTTGATTTTTGGCCATATGTAAGTTTCGTAGAAGTTACATTCATGAGTAGACTTTGTTCTGCATTCCTCTTAAAGAAGCCCTTAAGCTGTGGGCTCAGCTGACAGGGCAGGTGGTGCCCTCCTGCCAGCCCATTGAGCTCCGTCTCGGGCAGCACAGGGAATGGAGCCACCAAAGTGAAACTTCTCAGTCGTGTCCAACTCTTTGCGACCCCATGGAATTCTCCAGACAAGCATATTGGCGTGGGTAGCCTTTCCCTTCTCCAGGGGATCATCCCAACCCAGGGATCGAACCCAGGTCTCCTGCATTGCAGGCGGATTCTTTACCAGCTGAGCCACAAGGNCAGTCGTGTCCAACTCTTTGCGACCCCATGGAATTCTCCAGACAAGCATATTGGCGTGGGTAGCCTTTCCCTTCTCCAGGGGATCATCCCAACCCAGGGATCGAACCCAGGTCTCCTGCATTGCAGGCGGATTCTTTACCAGCTGAGCCACAAGGGAAGCATAGAGCAGTGATGTCTTCCTGATTCCAGTTTTTTTCTCAGAAGGAGGAATTAAGACAGTTGGCTCTCTGTATCTGTGGGTTCTGCATCTTTGGACTCACCCAACCACAGATCAAAAACTTGTGGGGGGAAATAAAAGTTCCAAAAGCAAACCTGAATTTGCCATGTGCTAGCAACTACTGACATTGTGTTGGGCATGATAAGTATCTAGAGATGACTTAAAGGGTATGGGGAGGCTGTGCATAGGTTAGATGCAAATACTATGCCATCTTACATAAGAGGCTTGAACATCTGGATTTTGGTATCCATGGGATGTCCTAAAACTAACACTGGGCAGATACTGGGGGATGATTATATATACTCGAAACCAGACCGTTTCGGGTTTCACATTATTTAAAACAATCAGTTTGGGTAGACAGGTCCCGAGTAAAGTTGAAAAAATTCTGATGGTGACCTTTCAGCTCGTCTTGTTCCTTATGCAGCTCTAGGTTTGGGGATGATTAATAATAATAACTATATCTCCCATTGATTGTAAGTTCATTGCCTCACAGGACTTCGTCAAGCATTTTATGTGTTTGTCTCTCTCACTAGCTCCACTCCACAGATGCTCAAGCTGAGGCTTGCAGAGAAAGGCACTGGCTTTGCCTTGTACCCTTAACTTAATGTGAGGAAAGATGAGAAAAGATAATGAAAATGCTACAAGCTAGTAAAAAATATTTTAATTCTAAGGATAGTCTTAACTTCATTAAAAAAACAACAAAACATGTTTTTCTTAAAATTCCCTAGAAGCTAGATGTTTCTGCAAACAGAATCACAGAACTTTAACATTCATTTTCTTTATTAAGTATAAATAAACTTCAAACACAGATCTATGATTCTAACACCTATCTGTGTATATATGAAGTCTACACGCACATACCAGGGGCTGCTGCTTGAAATGAGACTCATAGGTATCTCCGCTAACTCCTCTCCCAGTGCAGGAATGCTCTCCTTCTCCCTCCCCTCTGGAATCGTTACCACTCTCAGACTCAGCTGGAAAACTTCCCNGTGTATATATGAAGTCTACACGCACATACCAGGGGCTGCTGCTTGAAATGAGACTCATAGGTATCTCCGCTAACTCCTCTCCCAGTGCAGGAATGCTCTCCTTCTCCCTCCCCTCTGGAATCGTTACCAGTCTCAGACTCAGCTGGAAAACTTCCCCTGATGGGCCTCTGTCATTCTTCAAGCTGATTAACTCAAGTTGGTTAGACTTTTTCCTCCTATCCAGCCCCACCTGCCCTCTCCTTGAACCCTAATCACACACCTAATTCTTTTCAAGGGATGGTACTGGTTTCCTCTCACCTGATAGCTCACCAAATATTTAAAGAAAATAACTGTATGCCCTTAAATTTTTCCTTATCTGACCAATAAATGGCAGTAATTTTCCTAACCCAAAGGAGTCCCACTTGTTCTCAAGACTGGAAGAATGGCACATGGAGATAAAGGATACATGTGTATGTATAGAAGTGAGCTTCCTGTCCTGTTGACAGAATTGCCCTCTAATTAAGCTTAAATTAAAAGACACTTGTTCTTTGGAAGAAAAGTGATGACAAACCTAGGCAGCATATTGAAAAGCAGAGATAGCACGTTGCCCACAAAGGTCCATATAGTCAAAGCTAAGGTTTTTCCAGTAGTCATGTATGGTTGTGAGAGTTGGACCTTAAAGAAGGCTGAGCACTGAAGAATTGATGCTTTCAAATTGTGGTGCTAAAGAAAACTCTTGAGAGTCACTTGGACTGCAAGGAGATCCAACCAATCAATCCTAAAAGAAATCAATCCTGAATATTCATTGGGAAGACTGATGCTGAAGCCGAAGCTCCAATACTGTGGCCACCTCATGGGACAGACAAGCTAACACAATGGAAAATATCCTGATGCTGGGAAAGATTGAGGACAAGAGGAGAAGGGGACGACAGAGGATGAGATGGTTGGATGGCATCACTGACTCAGTGGACATGAGTTTNTTTTCCAGTCCTGTGGCCACTGCTGAGTTTTCCAAATTTGCTGGCATATTGAGGGCAGTTCTTTCACAGCATCATCTTTGAGAATTTGAAATAGCTCAACTGGAATGCCATCACCTCCACTAGCTTTGTTCATAGTGATGCTTTCTACGGCCCACTTGACTTCACATTCTAGGATGTCTGGCTCTAGATGAGTGATCATACCATCGTGATTATCCATGTTGTGAAGATCTTTTTTGTACAATCCTTCTATGTATTCTTGCAATCTCTTAATATCTTCCGCTTCTGTTAGGTCCATACCGTTTCTGTCCTTTATTGAGCCCATCTTTGCATCAAATATTCCCTTGGTATCTCTAATTTTCTTGAAGAGATCTCTAGTCTTTCCCATTCTGGTGTTTTCTTCTATTTCTTTGCATTGATCGCTGAAGAAGTCTTTCTTATCTCTTCTTGCTAGTCTTTGGAACTCTGCATTCAGATGCTTATATTTTTCCTTTTCTCCTTGGCTTTTCGCTTCTCTTCTTTTCACAGCTATTTGTAAGGCTTCCCCAGACAGCCATTTTGCTTTTTTTCATTTCTTTTTCATTTGGATGGTGTTGATCCCTGTCTCCTGTACAATGTCATGAACCTCATTCCATAGTTCATCAGGCACTCTATCTATCAGATCTAGGCCCTAAATCTATTTCTCACTTNTTTTTTTTTTGCTGAGAAGTCTGCTGAATAGCCTGATGGGGGTTCCTTTGGAGGTTACTATCTTTTTTCCCTGTTTGCCTTTAAAATTTATTCTTAATCATTGACTTTTAACAGTTTTATTATATTGTCTTAGAGAAGGTCTTTTTGCATGGAGATAATTAGGTATTCTCTTAGGTTCATGGACTTGTATATCCAATTTCTTCTTCAGATTCAGGAAGTTCTCTGCTATTATTTCTTTAAGTAAACCCTCTGCTCCCTCCTCCCTCTCTTCTGCTTTAGGGACACCCATTGCCCTTATGTTGCATTTCCTGATGGAGTCAGATAGTTCTCGTAGAATATTTTCATTAAAAAAAAAAATTCTCCCTCCTTTTCTACCCGAATTGTTTCTAGATTTCCATCTCTGAGCTCATTAATTCTTTATCCCGTATGGTCTGCTCTGTTTCCAATGTTTTCGATTGAACTCTTCATCTCATTTATTGAGTTCTTTAGCACCAGAATTTCTTTTTAGTTCTTTCTTAGTTCAGTCATTCTGGTAAAGTATTCATTCCATCTGTTCATTAATTTTATTCCTGAGCTCATTGTACTGCCTGAGTTTTCTTGTAGCTTCTTGGCAGCTATTTGAAATTCTTTATCTCAGTCAGATTGCAGAATTCTGTGAATTTAAGTTTGATTTCTGAGAAACTGTCCTTTTTTTTTTTTTGTAATGTATTTTCGTGGTTTTTCATGGTGCTCAGTGTAGTGGTCTTCAGCCATTACATTCAAAGTAGCAAATGTCTCTCTTCTTTCAGTTCAGTTCAGTNTGTGTTGTTGGAAGAGGGTGTTTGCTATGACCAGTGCATTTTCTTGGCAAAACTCTATTAGTCTTTGCCCTGCTTCATTCCGCATTCCAAGACCAAATTTGCCTGTTAGTCCAGGTGTTTCTTGACTTCCTACTTTTGCATTCCAGTCCCCTATAATGAAAAGGACATCTTTTTTGGGTGTTAGTTCTAAAAGATCTTGTAGTTTTTCATAGAACCATTCAACTTCAGCTTTTTCAGCATTACTGGTTGAGGCATAGACTTAGTTTCTGTTAACATGAAGAGTAATGAGACAGACAGATATCACACTCAATCCATGTCATCAGTTCAGTGCATTCTCTCAGTCGTGTCCAACTCTTTGCGACCCAATGAATCGCAGCACGCCAGGCCTCCCTGTTCATCACCATCTCCCGGAGTTCACTCAGACTCACATCCATCGAGTCCGTGATGCCATCCAGCCATCTCATCCTAGGTCGTCCCCTTCTCCTCCTGCCCCCAATGCCTCCCAGCATCAGAGTCTTTTCCAATGAGTCAAGTCTTCTCATGAGGTGGCCAAAGTACTGGAGTTTCAGCTTCAGCATCATTCCTTCCAAAGAAATCCCAGGGTTGATCTCCTTCAGAACTATCAATTTGATTAGGAACATCCAAATATTTTCACTAATGATTCACCTAAACCGAAAATACTACATATGGACTTCAGGGCACAAATTAATATTGCATGTTAAATCTATTCAACCCTAAATATTTTGAGCCATAGAAGATATAGAGTTATAGACCTGATGCTAGTCAATAAATGGCATTATTGTACAGTACATATACAAACATGTATAGTAATGTTCTACCATAATGTAATGAGAAAAAATACTAATTACATAAAATGAAGTCTTGTTATTATGAACTAATGAAATAGTCTAGGTAAGCCTACTGAAAAGAACAGGAGTCAATCTCCAATTATGCTTCTTATATACCCAAATTTACATTATCACAAGGCTATTATTACAGGATATCCTCTATATGATTACTTGAACATTCTTAAGATCTAAAAAATATATTTTATCCTGGGACATCTCAATTCTGACTCTACCTTGCATCTAATTCAGTGTTAACAGTTTATGGGAAAAATTTTTTTCAAAATTACATAAGATGTAAAAAGTTCCCAAACCTTAATTACATGGTCCCAAATCTCAGGATATTTCTAAGTATATATACATTTATAAAATATTATTTCACACTTTTTATTAGGAATTTTTATTTTTAACCTTACCAGTTTCACTTAAAACTGTCATATTGATTGGACAGTTACCTGCTAATTCTTGAGATTTGCAGCTCAAAGTCAACCACAAGAATTTAAAATGATTCTGGTTCCAACTACTGTTTCCAGGAAAAGGGACTACTTCTAGATTAACATTCCTGATATCTTCCCTCATCTTCTTACTCATTCTTTCTCATGGAAAGAAAGTGAAATAACTGATTGAGGTGTCCACATTTAATGAATGAGTGGGGACAATCTGCTAAAAATGACTAAGGAATCATTTTCTTTTCTTCCATCTCCAAACCTGACCAGTGTAACTCAGCAATGAAAATAAGTGTGTCAGCTCTTCCAATCCAAACTTCAGTTCAGTTCAGTCACTCAGTCGTGTCCAACTCTTTGCGACCCCATGAACCACAGCATGCCAAGCCTCCCTGTCCCTCACCAACTCCTGAGTTTACCCAAACTCATGTCCATCGAGTATCCTCCTGCCGTCAATCTTTCACAACATCAGAGTCTTTTCAAATGAGTCAGCTCTTCACATCAGGTGGCCAAAGTATTGGAGTTTCAGCTTCAACATCAGTCCTTCCAATGAACACCCAGGACTGATCTCCTTTAGGATGGACTGGTTGGATCTCCTTCCATTCCAAGGGACCCTCAAGAGTCTTCTCCAATACCACAGTTCAAAAGCATCAATTCTTCGGCGCTCAGCTTTTTTCACAGTCCAACTCTCACATCCATACATNTGATCTCCTTTAGGATGGACTGGTTGGATCTCCTTCCATTCCAAGGGACCCTCAAGAGTCTTCTCCAATACCACAGTTCAAAAGCATCAATTCTTCGGCGCTCAGCTTTTTTCACAGTCCAACTCTCACATCCATACATGACTACTGGAAAAACCATAGCCTTAACCAGATGGATCTTTGTTGACTAAGTAATGTGTCTGCTTTTTAATATGGTGTCTAGGTTGGTCATAACTTTCCTTCCAAAGAGTAAGCATATTTTAATTTCATGGCTGCAATCACCATCTGCTTTGATGTTGGAGCCAAAAAAAAAAAAAAAGTCTACCACTGTTTCCCCATCTATTTCCCATGAAGTGATGGGACCAGATGCCATGATCTTCATTTTCTGAATGTTGAGCTTTAAGCCAGCTTTTTCACTCTCTTCTTTCACTTTCATCAAGAGGCTCTTTCGTTCTTCTTCACTTTCTGCCATAAGGGTGGTGTCATCTGCACATCTGAGGTTATTTTTAGACAATTGTCAAGACTGGCGGTAGGTGAATGTGCCAGCAAGCCCATTTACCTACAATTAGATCATTACTTTCAATCAAATATTTACCAATAATTAAGGAGCAATATTTATCTACTTTTTGGGTGTCTCTCTCTCTTTTTCATTTTTTAAACAAAATTAGGACAGAAAAGAAAAGATGGTTATTTAGTGACCATGTAAAATCTAGTTCACTCTTATTCATCAAAATCTATTTGTCCCTGTTGATATGGTGACTTATTTCCAAATAGTCTGATAACCTCACAAAATGTATAATTGCACTCAGCTCAGTGCACTTCAGTACAAGCAAACGTGCTCTCTGTATTTGCAATTAAGCCAATGGACCTATCCATTTGAAGGCTAATGTGAGCTCTTACCTTTGAAGAAATCATTAATATTCTTTATTCATATTTTTTAAGTTGGTTTATTTTTCAAAGTTGGGTTCTCAGAAGTCTATACTTGAACAACAACAAAAAAAAACTTTGCTGAACAATCAGCACAATATAAACAAAAAATATTTATAACAAAACCTTGTACTACCATTTTCTTTTTTCTCCTATATTTCAAAAGATCACCTGATCACTGTTAAAGTGTTTCTTTAACATTTTTTGAAAACAACTAATCTCAAAAATATACAAGCAACTTATACAGCTCAACTCCAGAAAAATAAATGACCCGATCAAAAAATGGGCCAAAGAACTCAATAGACATTTCTCCAAAGAAGACATACGGATGGCTAACAAACACAAACACATGAAAAGATGCTCAACATCACTCATCATCAGAGAAATGCAAATCAAAACCACAATGAGGTACCATTTCACACCAGTCAGAATGGCTGCGATCCAAAAGTCTGCAAGCAATAAATGCTGGAGGGGGTGTGGAGAAAGGGGAACCCTCTTACACTGTTGGTGGGAATGNGCTGTCTAGTTTGGTCATAACTTTCCTTCCAAGGTGCAAGGTCTTTTAAAAAATCAAGTTCCCCTTTAATCCTTTTCATTTTGAAAGGAGAGGTCAGCATACAAGCCCATTGTTTCTCCTAGGCCTCGTTCTGTGACTTAAAGGTAACTAGTCAGTCTGCATTCCCAGGAAATGTATTGTCAAATTTTTCTAGAGTCTTGCTTGTCTCTCTGTTTGCACATGGTAGGGGTGGGTGGAAGTCATTTCCTTTTGAAACATNGCCCATTGTTTCTCCTAGGCCTCGTTCTGTGACTTAAAGGTAACTAGTCAGTCTGCATTCCCAGGAAATGTATTGTCAAATTTTTCTAGAGTCTTGCTTGTCTCTCTGTTTGCACATGGTAGGGGTGGGTGGAAGTCATTTCCTTTTGAAACATCATGTCAACAAATATTCTTTGCCTTAATCCCAAAGATCTTGTATGAGCCTGTAGAATTAACTGTGGCTTGCACTGATAAGCTGTTAAATTCTTACCCTGCATGGATAGAGAAAGGAGAAATGAAAGAAACTCTTTGCCACAAGAAAATAGATGACAGCTCCTTGCTCCGTGGTTTTCTCTCTTTCTTGTAGGAGTCGCAGAAAGACTCAGGTTGCCTTTTCAGTAAGACAGGTAGAGTTAAACAGGAAAGAAGTCAGGGCAATCTCAAGCTTTTTCATTTGTTCATTCAACAAACATTTCTTCAGGACCAGCTATGAATTATAGTTCTCCCCCCGGGAGAAGGCAGCCTTGTGGAGCAGACAGTAGTAACTGCAGTATAGTATGAGAGCTGGTGGGGTAGTTGAGTTGCTAAGTCACGTCTGACTCTTGTGAGCCCATGGACTGTAGCCTGTCAGGCTCCTCTGCCTATGGCATTTTCCAGACAAGAATACTGAAGTGGGTTGCCATTTCCTTTCTCCAGGGGATCTTCCCGACCCAGGAATAGAACCTGGGGGTCCTGCATTGCAGGCAGATTCTTTACCAACTGAGCTACGAGGGAAGCCCAATGACAGCTGGTAGGTTGATGTATAAACAAGATAGTGTGGACCATGGGATCTGGCTGGACTTGTAGCTGCAGGGTTGGGTGAGACCCTGTTTGCAAAAGTGGGCCTCTTCATCTATCTTATCTCTAGGCTTTAAGGGTAGGCTTGCCACCCAAGATTGAGGGAGCATTCTAGATGCCTCATTCTGATAGATATTGAAGGATAAAGTGGGAGGAGATGAGGTTGATGACAGTGAGACAGGTAGGGAGGCCAATGCCCTTGTTTAGGAGAGAGATCTCAAGGGCTAGAAGTAGAGGATGGACAAAGTGAGAGAATAGGACTTGATGAGAATGAGGCACGGAGAGGAATCCGGGGTGACAACTGGGTTTTGGATCTTGGTGACTTCCTGCCACTTAGCAAAAGGGAAAAGTATAGGAGGTGAAAGCTGAGGGCCAACAAGAGGAGGAGAGATGGCATATTCCATCAGGGATAAGTTAAACAGGAAGTACCTGTGGGAAGCAAAGTCAAGTCTGAAAGACTAGAGGAGAAAAGTCCAGTGCTTCTTTCTGTGAAGGACCAGTGATTTTTAGCATTTTGTTTATTTCAATTTCCAGTCCATTGTACACTGATAGCAGCCACATCGAGTAGCAGCTTGGACCATACCTAGCTTCCATGCAAACCTGATGATACACCCTCTCAAACATGCCAAGAGTCTGACCAATGAGAAAAATCCACTGATCTGCATGCTTGATTATGTGAGAAAGTTTCTACAAGCTCTCTTTTAATTTCTTTCCATATCTCATAATGACTGACCCTGGTGCACAGACCCACACTGGTCTAGACTAAGGGATAGGTGGGCAGAAGACTCCAATTTGGAAGTTAGCATTAGAGGTGGTGGTTGAAGCCAGGGACAGGGGTGTGATTGCAAGGGGACTGTTGAGAGTTGGGGGATGGACAACCACTGTCCGACCCTGTGAAAACGCCACCGTCTAAGGCGTGGGTTCCAGCTTTTCCCATAAAGCATCAGACACATAGAGTCTGTCACACTACTCAGCTCTGACCTTGTCATTGGAAAGCAGCTCTTCCAGGGTTTCCAAACCTCAGCACTTCAGAGAATTGGGGGCAGATAATGTTTTGTTACGGGGGGCTGTCCTGTGCATTGTACAGTGTTTCTGACTTCTGTCCACAAAAATGTCAGTAGCACCACCACCTCTACAAAGATGTCTAGATACTGCCAGATGTCCAGGGGTGGGGGGCACAGAATCACCTTCAATTGAACTGAAGATAATACATAAAAGAAGGAGCACCGGTGGTGTTCCAATAAAGCTCTATTTACAAAAACAGGTACAGGGCTGGATTTGACTCACCTGTCATAATTTGCAGACCCTTGATCCATGGGCTGGCCATAGGGAAAAGTAAAAGTACTTATTCAATAAGTTATCAGGGCCTTCTGTGTTCACAGCCCAAGAGGAGGCTCTGTAAGTGATCCAACATAAAGAGGAGATTGTTATCATAGCAGCACTTTTTTTTAAATACCACTTTCACCTACCTTATTATGGCGCTTACTACTTACCAGGAGATACCAGGTAAAAAATCGTAAATTCTGGGAACAATAAAGAAAGCAAATATCAGCTCTCTAGGAGCCCTGAGAAAACCTCCAAGTAAGGCAGTAATGAGCCTAGATTGCGTGAGGTGAGTTCGAGAATTCCTGCAGGAAGGAAGTGACTGAAGCAGGTCTTGGAGAATGTTATGAATAGTGGTTGATGGTAAGGAGGTGGGAGGACAATTCATGTAAGAAACACAGGGTTCTTGGTTTCAGAAAGTCAAGGGGGAAGTGAAGTGTCAATAGCAAGGGAAGGGAGCCATTGTCCCGATGAAAGCCTGTGGGTGTACAGGCCCCCCGGTGCACAGCCATGATGCACGTGTTTCCTCTGGGAAAAAAAATTAATGGCACTTAATGTTTTTTTCTCAGAACAGGATATTTGTTTTTCTCCTCGAGACTCAGGGGGCTTTTATTACCTCAAAATTTTAATATTTTGGTGTTTCTTTCACATGAAGTCAAATCCCATTTGAGATTCTCTTTGACAAGGACAAAAAGAGTGAAGATCTCTAGTGAGTTGGGGAGGCTGGTGTCTGGGACCATTTTACTCATTCTTAGTTAATGTCAAGGTCAGATTATTATCTCCGACTCTTGTTGATGTTGAGATCATAGTGTATCATTTCCCCTTAGTGCTGCTGGACTGCAGGACAGATGGTCTGGAACAGCCATTCCCATTCTCAACCCATTTCCTTGGAGGTCCTCACGTTAGTTTTCGAGTCAGCAGCATTTAGAAGCACAGACTGCAGAGTTCAGCCATGGCTAAAATCCTAGCTCATCACGTTAGGTGATGGGCCTAAGACACAGGTCTGATCTAACCCTGGTTCCTAAGAAGTGTGTTCTAATACTCACCTATCTGGCCCACAGCATGCGCTTGAGCCATTGCTGTTCACGTATACAATCTTCAGAGGACTCAGCATTTCACATGTTATACTTTCTTGCAGACTTGGACGGGGGAATGGTTCCTAAGCACAAAGCAACTATCTCTCATCATGGAAGGCCTAGCAGGGCTTAGGGATTTAAATAACACTTCTTCATTATTTTACTTGTGTGCCACGTGTTGTGAGAGAGAAAAAAGAATAAATTAAGACCCAGCTCACGCTCACAGAAAAGCTCTAACCCTTCTCAAAAGGGATATTCATTCATGCATTCAACAAATATTTGTGTACAGATATTTATGTACAAATAACAGAGAGGAGTTTGCAGTGGAAGTGGGTATGCATGCACTGGTCACTGCCAGGCTCCAAATATACCCACTACTGGTGTGATGCAGAGAAGCCAAATTTCAGTCCATCCAGTGACTGGATGATTGTCAAGGGCCCTAGCAGGATGGGAGGGTAGCATGGAAATCCCTGTCTGTCCCCTCACCCCATTAGGGAAATAGTCAAGGTAGTCAAGGGACTTAACTTAAAGGATGTGCTGTGAAGATAGGATGAAGAGAACCATGACTTATGTAGTATGCGTGAAATGATCACAGTCTGAATTTCTGGATACTTGTCAAACCTGTTTGGAATATTTGATATTCCTATTTTTGGAGTTTTCCTAGAGTAATTGCTGACTTTAATATTAATGGTTTGGGGTTTGGTTTTGTTTTGGTTTTTGGTGAGCAGCTTTACTAGTTACTTAATTTGGGCTGAATCTACAGAGCCAGTTCCTGGCTGAACGTTGCTGAACACTTAAGGGTGAGGTTCTCAACCTGTATTGATTTTGTCCTTGCAGCTTCACAAACCAACTCAGATCCATTCGTTCTAGAAGCATGGAAGCAACTGATGGGAATCTTCCCATTTGCTTCATATCCACCAGCTAGAGCATCTGCCTTGGTCCTTGTGACCAGCCCTGAGGCTGAGTCCCCTGTAAAACTAGTCAGGATAAATGAGCCAGACCCTTCCCCTCTCTTGTTATAACTGCCAGGGACCCAGGTCTGCCTCAAGTCCTCCCCAGTAACTCATTTTAATAGGGAGAAAGGGAGTAATGGCCTCTCTTCTAAAGTGCAGGGTCAGTACTTTTAAGTGGATGTTCTGTCTTCCAATTTTGCTTCTAAAAACCCTTTCAAATAGTACAATTAGATCCTATAAATGTGAGGAGTGTACGCACATTAGTGGTGAGTCTCCCATATGGTATTTGTGGGTCTCTGTATAATCAGAGTTGTAAAAGAAAAATAAATACAAGCTGTAGCTGAATCATAAAGGAGAAGTCCATTTATAAATAATTGAGGGTTGAGATGTAGCATAGACTTTCTGAGTGGGTCTATAAAATGCTGTCTGCTCAGTCTGGCTATAAGTTCATTTGCATGACAGCCAGGCAGCTAGGAACTGAGCTAATGGCATCTTATAGCCTTGCAGCATATAGCCATGTCCTCAGGTTCAGATAAAATGGGGAGAGGAAAAGAACCTAAAAATAAAAATGGCATCTTCTTATCTTCTTGTGGGTGGAGTAAAACAGACTAGAAATATGGAAAGCATCCCTCCAGGATGCCATTTACCAGAGTATTCTCCGATTACATTTACTTCTGTCTTAGGTTTTCATGTAAGTTCAATGTTGAATCTCTAATAGTATCCTTTTTTCTCTCCTCCAATTTTAAAATTCTTTGGTCCCTTGTGGCTCAGGGGTTAAAGCGTCTGCCTGCAATGCAGGAGACCTGGGTTCGATCCCTGGGTCAGGAAGATCCCCTGGAGAAGGAAATGGCAACCCACTCCAGTATTCTTGCCTGGAGAATCCCATGGATGGAGGAGCCTGGTGGGCTACAGTCCACAGGGTCGCAAAGAGTCGGACACAACTGAGCGACTTCACTTTGGTCCATGGAAGCGCTCCTACCGAGGCCCTCATTGTAGTGATACTTGATTATTTCTGATACAGGAGGTTGTCATCCCTATGTTAGTAATAACTGCCATCTTCAAATGGAAAGTCTTCCAGGAAGTCTGTGAGTGCTTTTTTTTAATAGATGAGTGTGAAGTGGGGCCATAAGGAAGTGAGCAGCGATGGTTTTCCCTTGTAGGAGACTCAGAATGAACAG
>SJYV01024327.1:336676-367779 GCA_006410875.1 Neotragus pygmaeus | reverse complement strand
AAAAAAAATTTTTTTTAATAGAAAAAAAAAGTTACCTAAAAAGAGAAAAGTGTAGAGAAGTCTTTAGGGGCTGGCTACCAGAAAATGTAATCTGTGTCAAAATGAGGCGGTGACAGATGCCTATTGAAAAGAAATAGAATTGCAAGCATGCTAATCTAGTTGCCCTCACTATTAGGTCCCTGAGGGAAATATGAGTTTAGAGATTAAGACCAAACAAGGGTTTTTACCCAAGATTTTGGTGAGAGCTTTGAAAAGTCAAGCTGTAAGCAATGGAAGCTCCTTTTAGATCAGGCTAAATTTGTCTGGGTGGCCTAAAATTAAAGCAGTCCACAACCCTTGATTTCTTTTTCCCCACCAGTTCTTTTGGACGTTAGATCTTATTATTCCAGTGCCACAAAAAAATGAGTCAAGAACTCTCAGACATCAAGAAGAAAGCAATGAATTGAAGATACTAAGTGAGCAAAAGGGGCTGAGAGCATCTGATGCAAAGTCGGGATGGAGGAGCCTGGTCCACAGGGTCCAAAGAGTCAGATACAACTGAAGCAACTTAGCTTGGAGCACACACACACTAGATGAAGGAAAAGGCCTGAAAGAGGAGCTTCTGGTGGGGAACTCAACTTTTAGAAAACATTACGTTAGTCCTTGAGTTGGAGAAGGCAATGGCACCCCATTCCAGTACTGTTGCCTGGAAAATCCCATGGACGGAGGAGCCTGGTGGGCTGCCGTCTATGGGGTCACACAGAGTCGGACAACTGAAGTGACTTAGCAGCAGCAGTCGCAGCAGCAGTCCTTGAGTACTTTAGAGAACAAAAGTCTAATTAACCTCCATTTTACAAAGACTCTCCAAAAGTGTATGTGGTGTTTTTTAATCACTCATAGTATATGAAAGAATAAAAATGCTCCTAACACTTTAAATTCTGTATTAGTCTACATTATAAATGGGGGGGCCGGGGGTAGGGGGTGGTAGAGGAGCAAAGAGTGATCCAAAAACTCCCAGAGAAAGGGATTAGTAATCTTGGAGGGTTCAGATTTCAGGGTCAAGGGGAGAGTTTTGAGAAAGGTCTACACATAGGATGGTTGGTTTCTCTCTCATTTTCTTTCTTTCCTTCCTTTCTCTCTCTAGTCCTTCATCCCTTCCTCCCTTCCTTTCCCTCTTTCAAAGACAGTGGGGGTGGAGGAATGATAGCAGTGCAGAAAAGCTGGCCAGCAGGAGAGCCCTGAGTGGAGAGTTGGTGATAGCGGTGGAGTTCTGACGCTCTTCATTTGGCTCATGGAGCACCCAGGAGGCCTCCCCTTCCATCTCTAGCCAGGCCTATGAGCCCTTCTGGTTCAGTTCTTCCTCTCGTCTCTTCTCACACTTTCTCCTCTTGGGTGTCCCCCTGACTCAGAGGCTCTCCCTCTGATTCATCCCTTGCTCTGTCTGCTGCCACGTGGGTCAACCTACTAGAGCCCAAGTCTCCTTTTCAGAAATGGAGAGGAGGGACAGGATTCTGTGTTATTCCACCATAAGAAGCTGTCCATCTGTGTGGCCACCACCTCTCAAGACAAGGAGCTATACCCCTGAGCCGCAGCACCTCCACCTTCCCATGCTGCCTTCCATGTAGATACCCAGCACCCACCCTTTCCCCAGTGTCCTGGGTCTCTTTCCTCTTCTCGTTTCCTTCTAATGAAAACCCTTCTCTTCTAAGACCTCTTCCATTCTGCAAATATGGACTGGGGGCACCTCTTAGTGAAGCTCTAATTAACACAGAAAGGAGTGCTCTGTCCCATTGACAAGATGAGGCTCAGCCCTCTGGTGAGGTCGTTGTAGATACATGGATTTCCCCTGCAGACTTTGGCTTTTGAGCCCATTTTCCCATAGTCATGTTTGCATTACGATCAATAACTTATAGGTTGGGTGGACTTTTCAGGACCTGTGTATAAAATTGTCCCTGCAGGAAAGTGCAGTCTGAGCCCAAAACAGCCCTCTACTTATTTTTTGTTGTTGTTGTTTTAAATAGCTCATTCACTTGTGTGGTTCAAAAATCCAAAATCATGAAAGGATATACAGTGAAAAGTTTCTCTTCTACCCTTATCCCCTTCCACCTACTTTCTCTCCCTTTGGGCACTCACAAGCCGGGACAGATGTTATTTGTGCACTTTGGCACCAATCTTTTTTTACTTTGAAGACACACATCTTTGAAGCTGTTTCTATATCAACATATCAGGAGCTGCTTTGTCCTTCTGTAGACCATGTAATACTCATTTGTATGGATGTACCTTAACTTGTAGAATCAATCCTCTAAAGGTGAACAATTGTTTCCAACTCTTTTTTTTCCTTTTTTAAAAATTTTGTCTACACAGTGTAGCTGGTGGGGTCTTTGTTCCCCAACCAGCAATTGAACCCAGGCCTTCGTCAGGGAAAGCTCTGTGCCCTAACCACTGGACCATCAGGAAATTCGCAGTTGTTTATAACTCTTGGCTGCTATAAACTATGCTGGAGTGACAGCTTTGTATATAATATTATTTCCTTATTTCCCATATACATAAATTGGATAAACCTATGTAAGTGGAATTCTGGGGTCAAAGGCATGTGTTACGTAGTTTTCATAGATAACCGTCTTCCACTGGGGTTGGACCAGTGTGTGCTTCCTTACTCTAATGCCCAGCATGTTATCACATTATTATATCTTAAACAGGTTTTGGAAGGCACCCCCTTTATCATTTGGAATTCAATCACTGACTGAATTCCCAGGGAGCGTGCTCCTTAAATGTCAAGACCTCTATGTCTGGAATTGAGTGGAATAAGCCTAGCCACTCGGCTTAGTGCCTGGGAGCCATGCCACCTGGCACAACCTGTGCCTCAGTGCCTTGTCAGTAAAATGGGGATGTTAACATGGGTTCCTGTCAGTGACTTAGAACACATCAAAGGCTGGAGCAGTGCCTGACACAGTGAGACACTCTCAAACATTTCCTGTCATAGGAAGTGTTGGTGGTTCCCAGGAGACACACACATACCCGCTCCAGGACCAGATACTTTGTTCGCTGTGAAGAAACTGCCTTGTCGTTTCCTGCTTTAATGAGTGCAGAGAAGATGCTGAGCAGTTGGCCTGAGGCATGGCTGTCCATTGACTGATAAGCCAAGGGGCCCAGGAACATTGAGAAAGAAGGAGAGCAAGTGGTCAGGACAGAGTCGTGATATTGGATTGTCTCTCCTGGGATCAAGCATGGTTGCCCCTGCGCTGGAAGAGGAAAGATAGCAGATACAACAGGCAGATGGTCTGAGTGCTCAGATATTTCCCCAGCATCATATCACAAACATAAACTCATCTAAAGTTATAAAACTGACATTTTTGCACCAAATTTATTTCTTTTTTTCACCCAAACTTTCAGTGAATTGGGGAGCTCCTCACCCTGGCACACAGTAGAAATTCAGTACCAATTATTCTTTGCAAAGTCCTACAAGCCTCCAGCCCTGTCATGCAGTAAAACTGATGTAAATATTTGCAGAAAGAAAGAAAAGTGCCTTTTAAGGTATCTCCTCTCTTTTCCCACTCTGGAGAATCTACTGCCTGCAGCTTATCTAGCCTCTACTCACCAGCTCTTTTCTTACTGTTTTCTCTATTTTTTGGTTCTTTTCTCCCATCTTTGCATGCAGTCCACTAACATAAAATCCAGCTTCTACCAGACCAGGCAAGCCTCTGCCGAAGGGCTGTGGCCATAGCCAAGCAGGGACTGAGGACTGGGTGTTCCTCCCTGAGCATTGCAGGTACAGCAGGAGTACGCTTTACCTTTTCTCACATTTACTCCCAACATCCCCAGTCACTGTACAGGTAAAGGGTGAATGTGAGTGATCCAGTCAGAGTGACCAAGAAGCAGGCTGGCTGCATCTTCATGATATTTTTATTTTTCTAAAGAATCTGAAATGAATGCCATGCCTGTTCCAGCCTTGCATAATCCTGGCTCCACCAGCTGACCACATGCAGCCAGCCCTTGCCCTCGCTTGCCCCACCAGCTGACCACACACAGCCAGCCCTCGCCCTCGCCCGCAGTTGTGGTGGACACACGGTATCTTTCCATGGCAGCTGCTCTCCTGGCTGTGTTGCTGAGGACACAGCTCCGGTGGGCAGCTGTTGTTTGGGGCTGCCCTCTACCTTCTGCGGCCCCAGTGCCCTTGGTGCTTCTGCAGGTCACTGCATTGTGCCCAGAGGGGCAGGGAGGCAGTGCCAGCCTCCCAGGATGGCAGGGGCTCTGGGCTGTTGTGCACTTACAGGGGAAGGGTGTTCTGATGTTTTAGCAGAAAAACCCAGGTCTTGCCCTTTAGTTACGATTACAAGACCCAAATTAGAGTTGAAACTGTGAGAATGACAGACCCATAAGCATATCTTCCTGTGCAGGGTTCCCCATTTACTTGCTTGGTATCAAGCATCTCTTTTCATAACATAGTATCTCCATGCCTTCCGAATCTAAAGTGGGAAGGCAGACCTGCCAGGCTCCTCCAGAGAGTGTATGGTCTTTTCTGGCAGCTTCCAGGGTAGCCTGTTCTGGTGCAAACCCTCGTACCACCTCAGCCTCCTCNTGGCCTCCTCCTCACCCCCAAAGCCAGGGGTGGGGGGGGAGGTCTCTCCAGCTCATCCTTCCCTGCCTTCTCAGGCCTGTGTGCCTGCAACTTCCCAGAGTCAGTTGTTACCTTGCCAGTGGGTACTGGAGCACAGTTCTCACCACCTGCCACAGGCAGATGAATTTAAAACTTGTGCTGAAAGGAAAGAAATATGGGGTATGGAACAGATGCAGATGGCCTCCAGCTGCTACAAAGCAAATGTAGCTCCCCTCAAGCCACCATCTAACCCAACCCTTGGAGGATTATTTATTTGCTCTGTGGATAAGGAGAGAACCCAGTGGAAGAAGTCACAGCAGAGCCATTTCAGGAATTCCCACAGTGGGGAGGGTTTTAGCTTCTCCAGGTCAGCTGATGTGACTGAAGATTTGAAGGATTCTTTTCAAGAGATGAAGAGGTTCTCATCTGTAAGATGAGATCCCCCAAACCTTCTTGCAGCCCATCACTTCTAACTGTATCATACAGCATGGGCAGGGAGGGTGTGTTAGTTTTCTACACATGTGGTGGTAGATTATAAACGTGGTAGCTTATAGTCCTACCCATGTATCGTCTCCCAGTGTCTGCAGATCAGGAGTGCAGGCAGGGCTTAGATGCATAGTTATATCAGGCTGTAAACTAGGCGCTGGAGTTGTGGTCTAATTCAAGGCTCAGCTGGGGAAAGATCCATTTCCAGGTTCCCTCAGGTAAATGGCAGAATTCACTTCCATATGCCCTCTCAGTATAGTGGCCTATTTTTTCAAACCCAATAAGGGAGTCTCCCTCCAGTGTGCTAAGATAGTATCTTTTATAATGTAACCTAATCAGGGTTGTGATATCTCATTACCTTGCTTGGAATCAAGTCACAGGTTCCGCCTGTTAATACAAAGGCATCAACACTAGACAGCAACTCACTGGGGTTACTTGGAACCTTGCCTAATATAGGGAAAGGATACAAGTTTATTAGCAAATGTTTCAAAAGTACTCACAAATGAAGACCCCTTGTGAGTGATATAGGATCTCACTTTTTTCTTTGAAAAGAAGCAGTTTTGTTCTTTTCCTTCTGTTTCAGAATGCCTCCAAATCCTAAAATTTTTGCTAGCCCTATTCTCTCTACCTCAAGTTGATTCCAGCTCCAACTTCCATAGTGACTGTATGTTACTGAGCAAGCCTGTTTTGTTTTGTTTTGTTGACTCCCAAATCTCCGTTTTCTCATCTGTAAGAATGCATTTTCACTGAGATTTTTTTAGACACTAGCATTACTGTCACTTTGTAAATGATAGTTCCAGCTCCTTATGGGACTTCATTGCATTGCATTGATTTTATTTATATATAAAAGGCCATCAAAAACAAAATAGCCTTGCTGGTGTGAACATCAAAGCACAAGAGAAAATATATCTTAAATTCAGTTGTGTCTAAGGAGCTGTAGTCACTGTGGTCATGTGCTGACAGCTTAGAGGAAAAGGACTTAAAGCTTAAAAATATCCAGAAAATTTGTGTCCGTTACCATGTTTTAAAAGTGCTAATATCATATGTTTGGGTTTTTTAATCTCTTTCTCTCCATTTTTTCTTTTTTTACCCTGAAGTAAGACTAAGATGAGTGGACCCTTGTTAGGATTAAAGTTTTTAATCCTATTTAATGGAGGGAAACATAATAAAGTTTGACTTCAAATGGGAACTGAAGTCCTCCATTATTTACAGGCTCTTGTGAAAAAGTCAGGCCCGTGTGACCCCTGTGTGTGTTAGTCACTAAGTTGTATCCAACTGTGATCTCCATGGACTGTAGCCCACCAGGCTCCTCTGTCCATGGAATTCTTCAGGCAACAATACTGGAGTGGGTAGCTGTTCCCTTCTCCAGAGGATCTTCCCAACCCAGGGATCGAACCCAGGTCTTCTGCATTGCTGGCAGATTCTTTACTATCTGAGCCACCAGGGAAGCCCAAGGGACCCCTGAAGGGGCAGCCAGTTTTAACCTGCTTTGGTTTCTCTTCCAGGTTTCTCCCTGGTGTGGAAGTGGTTGAGGATGTGAGTGGCTCGCCAGACAGGCCTGCTTGCGTCCAGGAAGGCCTCTTAGCTTCCTTGTTTCAGAGCCACTTCTGGAGCTATTTGAGAAAAATGATGTGACAGTACCTATCCCAAAGGATACTGGGAAACTTGTAACCTCCGTGAAGGAAGTGGCCCTCTTTCCCTTTTGCAAAATCGACATTCTCAAACTCCAAAATGCCAGCCAAAACCCCAATTTACCTGAAAGCTGCCAATAACAAGAAAGGAAAGAAATTTAAACTGAGGGACATCTTGTCTCCCGATATGATCAGTCCGCCCCTCGGAGACTTCCGCCACACCATTCACATCGGCAAGGAGGGCCAGCACGACGTCTTCGGAGATATTTCCTTTCTCCAAGGCAACTATGAGCTTCTTCCCGGAAACCAGGAGAAAGCACACATGGGCCAGTTTGCGGGGCATAATGAGTTCTTCCGAGCCAACAGCACCTCCGACTCCATGTTCACAGAAACACCCTCGCCGGTGCTCAAAAACGCCATCTCTCTCCCGACCATCGGAGGGTCCCAAGCCCTCATGTTGCCCTTGTTGTCCCCGGTGACATTCAGTTCCAAGCAGGAGTCTTTTGGGCCGGGGAAGCTGCCCCGGCTTAGCTGTGAGCCGGTCATGGAGGAGAAGGTTCCAGAGAAAAGCAGTATGTTGGAGAACGGGACGGTCCACCAGGGGGACGTCTCGTGGGGGTCGAGCGGGTCTGCATCACAGTCCAGCCAAGGGAGGGACAGCCACTCCTCCAGCCTCTCCGAACAGTACCCCGACTGGGCGGCGGAGGACATGTTTGACCATCCCGCCCCTTGCGAGCTCGTCAAGGAAAAGACTAAATCAGAGGAGTCTCTCTCTGACCTCACGGGTTCACTCCTGTCCCTGCAGCTTGATCTCGGGCCCTCCTTTCTGGATGAGGTGCTGAATGTCATGGATAAAAATAAGTAATAGGACACTGCTGGGCCCCTTTCCTTTGGTGTAAAAGATACCAAAAGATGGAATGGAAGAAAACTAACCACAAAGAGGAGAGTTTCACTGGCTATACTTGCTGTCATGTGATGGGTTTTCTAAAATAACCTTCCTACAAAATATTTTTTTACCTGGTATACCCTGTTTGCAAAAACAGTATAAAGAAAAAAAAAAGACATGTCCTGGCAAAAGAGAGGAAGTGAGTCAGAAACCATTTTCAGTGGGCCGTGCTGATGTACAGCTCACATTTTTTGTTTCCAGACACATGAGAAATCTGGCTTGGGCAGGACTGGCATTACTTAGCTATGAAGGGCTGTGCCAGTCACATTAAGGACCTTTACAGGACTCTGGCATTTTCTGAGCAAGAGGAAGTCAAAATTTATTTAACACCCACACCTTTTTTTCTAGACTCTTTTCTATATTATATGGTTTGGGCTCACCATAGCAAATTCTTCAGTGTTAAAAGTTTTCTCGTTTCCACATTTGAACAACATTATGGGTTTTGGGGGTTTGCTTGTAGCTCTTATATATCCCTATATGTTATATCTATATTGCGAAATTTTGACTGTCAGCTACATGTTGGTAAGACACAAGCGAAGTATTACTGTAACTAAGTTATTTTTAAAGTTAAAATATATTTCTATGTGCCTTTGGCTTTTTATTGCAAAGTCTACATTTTATAGATACTACATCAAATGTGGTCATTGACTTTTTCCATTGGGTTCCATTGTAAGCTGTGTATGTGTATGTTTGGAAAAGTGTACTCATACTTAGCTTTATTATTATTTTTTCTTCATCTATTATACTTTTCACAGCAGCCAACAGTGGATTGTAAAGTGTAAAGGCACAGGTTACTCACAATGCTTCTGCAGAGACTGTGGGCTATACCACCTCATGTTCTTTGGAAATATGGGTATTTTAGTGCAGTACATACTTGCATTACATAGGTACTTCATACAACACAATAAAGAGTAAATATTAAAATCAGCTTGCTTGGTTATAGTACTAAACAAAAACATAAGACAAGAGTTATATTTTCTTGACATCCAGGGCTAGAAAAAATTGCTTCTGTAAAGTATACACAAGGCTTTAAATGAGGTAAGAGGTATATTCTACTCACTCAGTAATTATTTTGATTATTATCCAGAAACAAGGCCCTTCAATTTTAGAAAAACTGAACATGTGAGATGATTTTTTTTTTTTTTTTTTTTAGGCAACACCAATGCCAACCTCTCAAAAAATTCATTTCCGTGAATCTCCAACCTAAATTTAACACAGTAAACTTATGCAGGCCTAACCCTGTCCCTATCAGATGGATGTCTCCTTGCTGCGGGTGCCATACAGACAAGATTAAGGGGGCCAAAAAGAGGGCAGTAGAAAGCACTTGGCCCCCAAAGAGACAGAGATGCCCTGAGAATGTTGGTTAAGGAAACAGGAACAGGAAATGTACACATCGATTCCTGTACTTGTCAACCACCCTTTCCTCCTCCAAGACAAACACTAGCACACAAAAACTTTCATTTCTCCTTGAAATGTATCCCTGAAATGACTACTGCTTCCAAACCCTTCAGCAATTCTCTCACCATGTCTGAAATTGTTGCAATTCTGTCATCTGGTTAGCTGAAATAATCTTTGAATTAGAGGTGAAACACAGTAAAAGAGGCAACAAGCTCCCCCAGTGCACTGAGTTCTTGCCTTAATTTCCCTGCTGTATTTCTACCTCATGATTTTCCAGTGTTCTTTTTCTGCTAGACCGCACGCACTCATGGTTCAAGTTCCACACAGCGACTTCCCAGCCTCTTCTAAACCTAATGCATGAGCAAGAGTCCACACATCTTAATTTTTATACTGATCATATTCTCATTTTACTCTCCATCTGCAGATTAAACTCAGGTGAAATAACAAGGAACATCTGTGCATTTCCTCTGCTCCCTGTGTGACAGATAGAGAGGACAGCTCTGCCGGGGTTGGGTTTGTGTATAGAATCTAAGCAATAATGCACCCATTAGACTTTCTCTGTGGAGAAGGAACTGGCAACCCACTCCAGTATTCTTGCCTGGAGAATCCCGGGGACAGAGGAGCCTGGTAGGCTGCCGTCTATGGGGTCGCAGAGTCGGACACGACTGAAGCGACTTAGCAGCAGTGGACTTCCCTGAGCCCTTTCACATATGGGCCCTCCCATTAGATTAGATACCACTGAGATGGCAACAAACACACCCCTGTAAGAAAGGAAACAGCCACATCCGGCTTTTGAACCGTATTGTTGAGTCATTTCGCCTGCGGCAGCCCTTCTAATACTCTGTTCCTCTCGAGGGAGCAGGTGCAGGGCTGGTGGAAGTTTTCTCCTGCAAAAAGGCTCTTCCTACTTGCACCTGCTGAGAGCTGAATTGATGTTCTCAGTGACCATTCTGTCACTTTTACCCTAATTTCCCGAGATACACTTTATTTGCAGATCCAGAATGTGAGCCCCCAGTGACCCAACAACCAGAAGAAAAGACCATGCAATTTGTACAGGTTAGATACCCCTGGTGTTGTAGCAGTCAAGGCTCTTCCCTTTGAGTAGGTAAGAACAAGAGAGATTATTTGTACCTAAAATTACCTGCTGAAAAAGACAAAATAAGGTACTTAGGTCTTCACAAATGTAAAGTCATTGAGTATCACATTTCAGTGAGTCAGAGTCACAAACAAAAGACTCAACTGGTTGAACATAAAAAAGGGTTTCCAGAGTCATGGTCTATTCCTTTTTTATGTCACTGAAAGTTACCATTTTTTCTCAAGTCTCCCCATGAAAACACTTGAAATCATGGCAAGGAGGAATTTCATAAGTCCATGAGTTAACTTGATAAATATTTTGAAACAGAGAAAAGAAAATTGTACTTTAGATGATGGTTCTGATCCTCTTAATGTGGCACTTGATGAGACTCAGTTTTACTACAAAATATATCAATACAGCAGAACAAGTTAACATGATGGTTTCTCTCCAATAAGAGCTTCTCCCTTGGAAAGGATGTTCCCAACCTAGTCCAAAAGTTAGCAGGTCTAACTCAGACTTTACAATGAGTCTATCAGATAAATATCAGTGACTGAACTTGTTTTTTCTTACACAAGTCAGTCAGTCATATAAATAGGGTTACTGGGTGTTGCCCTGTGTCTCCACCCATATTTTTGCATCAGATTCAGCAAAATAAAGTTTTTTGTTTGCAGATACCAAGCGAAAAGCTACTACTGACCCATATGGGTAGCCTTCTGGTTCATTTGACTGTATGGGACTCAATAACATCATGCAACTCAAAACTATACTTGTACATATTCAGCGTGTTGGTTCTGAGAAAGCAATATGTTTATTCTCTAAAGAAGAGGGTTTCCCCTTGTAGGTTTTTAAGATATGTTTGTTTCATCTGACGATACCTGGAATGTCACATGCTTTATTCTGATGGCATACCATCTTATCCAGCCAGCCTTCCCTTCCTGAGGATGTTTAATTTTCACCTAATTCTTAGAGCAAGTGCTTATCAAAAAGTAGGCCTAAGCATTTCTTACTTGAGTTGTCAGGAGTCGTTATTCTGTGGTAAAGTGCTGTAAAGGAAATTGTGTGGAAGAATGAGAAGTATGCTTATTTTATGAAGTGATGTACAACACAGTGAGATCTGTTTTACAACTAATGTGCTGCATTTAATTATCTTCCATCTTTACTTCAGATACTCTGATAGAGAATTTACTTCCACTGGCTTTTAAGGGAGGTCAATAATTTTCATCCTTTGAAGGTTAGCCAAATTTCCTTTGTAAGAAGCAGATTGAAGCGGGTGATAGGTTTTAAAAATCTGCCCAAATCAAGACCACTATGCAGAACAGAGTTAATATTTCAGAGACTCATCACGAAGACAGAGATGTCTGCCATACATCAAAGTTAGTGATGCCGAAAACATGAAATGGGTATCATGCTCACCATTAAGCGATTATTGGAGAAAGTCATCAGGCATGTGTGTGATTCATTGCCAAATCACTGGGAAAACAGCGCTTTGAGTTCTGGGGAGGGAAAGACCTGGGATGGCTCCATGGAAGAGCAGGACCCAAATGGGGCCTCAAGGGACTGGTGATATTTTTTTTTTTTAGGGGGAGGGACATACTCAGGGAGGAAGATTTTGAGCAAATAAAAGGATCCACTATATCCTAGTAGAGTTTCTACTCAAAATGGATCAGAAAAGGGATTGACATAGAAAATGCTCAGTTCCAGGGACTTTTGTTGCAGTCCAGTGGTTAAAAACTGCACTTTGAATGCAAGGGGCAAGGGTTCAATTCTTGATCAAGAAACTAAGATCCCACATGCTGTGTGGCACAGTCAAAAATATATACATTTTTAAAAATTTAAAAATATTCAGTTCCAGGCCTGAAAGAATTGGGTCCAAGCCTGGGAAGTCTTTCCCTGTGGACTAAGAAAAGACTCTGGAATCTGAGAGTGCTGAACAGGTGGATCCCAGGGTTAAGAATCTGTGTATAATAAGCCACCATCTTGTGAAAGTTCCTGCCAGTCTGCCTGTGCTGTAACCTGAAGGCAGACTACTGGGTATCAGGGAAAAGTCATTCGTGATGAAAGCAGTGAGAGGGGCTACGTTTCTCCTGAAATAGCACCATGTGAAACAAGTTCATGTTCTGGCATCTGGGCTGAACACGTGGGCAGCTATCCCCCCAGCAGCACTCCGGAGTTTACTCTAGCCCCCTTTTCGACTCATTTTCCCAGGTCTTAGTTGTAACTTCTGATTGAGCAGCCCAGGGTTAAAGGAGAAAGTGCCTCAGAAAACAGAAAGGAAAGTCTAATCAGCAGAGTCTAGGCTGAGTACAAAACCCAGCTAAATGGAGGAGACGCAAGCAGTCCCTGGCTGGGGTGCTTGCTCTCCAGTCCCTGCAAGCCCAGTCTCACAGAACTGAGGCCCAGAGAGACCAAAGGCCAGGCTTCCAGACTCTGGTTTCCTGCCTCAGGACCTGCATCTCCTCAGGGGTGACGTGTGGGCCTTGCACCCCTCAGCAAAGTCCAGATTCTCTCCTATCATGAGCCCTTACCCAGGAGATACATCAGGAAAAGGGTCATCTCAGCACAGCAAGAAGTCCCCGACATTAACACCACAAATACCCACAGTGAGAAATGGAAAGATCCTTTCATTACATTTGGGTCTTAAACAAAGAGACCCTTGAGGTACTGCTTCCATGGAAAATTCCATCTTTAATAGGAGTCACAAGAAGTATGTATTAAAATCCCCAAAGGGTGTTGTCCCCATATCAATGAGCAGTCTTATTTGTAAGTGAAATTGGCAGAACTTGAGGGACCCTAGAAAGACAAAACTGCTCAAAAAATTTCTCTCTGTGTAACTGCCCTAGGGCCAGAAAATCTACCATTGGAGATTGGTTCCTTTAGATAAGATATTATGCCAATCATGGAGTCTCCTTAAAACACTCCCAGGAATATCAGCATCTTAAAGCCACCAACAGCAGGATGTGAACTCACTTATCAGGTGTCTATTCTAGGAGCATAAGCCTCTAGAAACGACTGGGTCAAAGGAAACACAGAATAAGCAAGAACAGGAAGAATATGAAGAGTGAGTCCATGTAATGCAATATTTTGCCTGGCACCCCCAAAAAGAGGGAGTGGGGAGACAGTCTTTTCCAGAAGATTTACCCATTGCCAATGGGGCTAACTTCACCAGAAGAGATAATAAAGGTTATAGTTGACTCATGTCCCTGGTGTCAAAAGAATAAATGCAAACAATGCAATTAAATCTGATACTGAATTGATGTGGAGAAGGAAATGGCACCCCACTCCAGTACTCTTGCTTGGAAAATCCCACGGACTGAGGAGCCTGGCGGGCTGCAGTCCATGGGGTCACAAAGCCGGACACGACTGAAGTGACTAAGCATGCATGCATGCACTGAAGTGATGCAAATTAGATTGCACAAGAGAACATTAATATAAAGCTCCCAATGATTAACATGGTTCCATTCACCCTACAGATCACCAGGTATAAAGGGATTGATGCCTTGACACCAAATGTTGATATTTCTAAGTCACCGTCTAACCTTCCTTCTGCTTCTTCCGCCCCACCCCTTAACAGCGGCATTTTAGTGAAGTGGTTTCCTAGAGGGGATTATGCTTTTATCCTAAAGTCTCTTTCATAATAATTTTTTCTGCATTTTAAGATAAACCATTAGTAATGCCCCAGAAACACACAAAACTTAGAAAAGCCTGAAACAGCATTCAAGTTACATATTGAATTTTTCAGAGTAAGCGGTAACATAGAGCACAGTAAGCGGAGATGTTAAACGTGAGAGAAGAACATTGCTAATTATCTTCCAACCCCTCCTCTCATTGCAAGAAAATGAAATTGGGATGGGACTAGAAATGAGAAGCAAAACATTTACGGTGCTCTGGCTTCAGATTTTTCACCATAAATGGCAAAAAAGAAGAGCAGACAAATATAATTTTAGATGTTAGATTAGCATCCAATAAAGTTCTCCCATCCTCATAGTGGACCATGGATCCTGTGACCAAATAAAGTACTGTTTGTGAAAATTCATTCTGTAGTAACCCTCTTTGTGAAAACAAACAACAACAAAAAAGAGGTGCTTTCACCATTGATTAAAATTGCTAATTTTCAACACAGTTGCCTCTTTGGACTTCATATGACCCCAGGGACTATACATACAGTCCATGAAATTCTCCAGGCCAGAATACTGGAGTGGGTAGCCTATCCCTTCTCCAGAGGATCTTCCTGACCCAGAAATCGAACCAGGGTCTCCTGCATTTACCAACTGAGCTATCAGGGAAGCCCTTGGACTTCATAAGCGAATTGAAAATTGATCAGGTGCTTTAAGTAATCCAGAAAGGGGAAAAAGAGCCACATGACACAGAACACGTATTAGGGACAGACTCTGTTATGTAAGAGGGGGGAAAGCAGAGTCTTCCTGTCCAAGACTCAGCCCGGAGATTGCTCTAACTAGAAGTAAAATTATTGCAAGTGACATGGCTTATAGGAGTGAGATACCCACCCCTCTATTCAGCCGTGAAATAGGAATCCATGGAAGATGCTCTCCTTTCTTCCCATCCTTGATCATCCAAGCATTCCCTCTCCAGGGAGACTTCTCAGCTTCTCAGCCTCCAGACCACCCTTCAGGTCTTAGGAGTAGACCACAAGCAAAGGACAGGGCCAGCTGTCCTTTGGATGGACAAACCTGTCCAGCAGCATGGTTTGGAGGGGTGTGATCCTGCCTGCACACACCCAAGAAAGACATCTTTGAGTCTTTCATAGGTTGACTGCATTACTGAAACACTAAATGATAGTGCGCGTGTGTGTTCAGTCGTGTCCGACTCTGCGACCCCACGGACTGTAGCCCACCAGGTTCCTCCAGCCCATGAAAGTTTTCTGCCAAGAATACTGGAGTGAGTTGCCAATTCCTCCTCCTCCAGGGGATCTTCCCAACCCAGGGATTGAACCCACGTCTCCTGCATTGGAAGGAGGATTCTTTACCTCTGAGCCACCAGGAAAACCCCCAAATGATAGTATCTGAGTTATATACCTGCAGTAGACCGAATAATGGCCTCCACCAAAAGTAGCAGGTCCAAGTCCCTGGAACCTGAAAATGTAACATTTGGAACACAGATCTTTACAGATATGGGTAAGTTAAAGATCTTGAGATAGGTTGTTTTCTTGATTTATTCAGGGGGGTCCCTAAATGCAATCTCAATTGTCCTCATGAGAAAGCAGTAAAGGAAAATTTGATACACAGAAGAGGAGGAAAGAAAGTGAGCGCTGCAGGGGCAGAGATTGGTATGATGTGGCCTCAATTCATGGAATGCTCTTAAGTACCAAAAAATGGAAGAGACAAGGAACAGAGTCCACCTTAGAACTTCCACAGGGAGTGAGGCCCCGCTGACAGCTTGATTTCGACTCAGTGATACTGATTTTGGACTTCTGGCCTCTTGATCTGTTAGAGAACAAACTAATGTTGGTTTAAGCCACCAAGTTTGTAGTAATTTGTTAAAGCAGTCATAGGAAACTAATGCAATACCCAAGCACTGGAGAAAAGGCAGAAAAATAGAATGTGTTAAAGATAGAATGTTATGAACTGGATTGTGTTCCCCCAATGTTTACATACCTTTACTTGGTGGCTCAGAAGTTAAAGCATCTGCCTGCATTGCGGGAGACCTAGGGTCAATCCCTGGGTGGGGAAGATCCCCTGGAGAAGGAAATGACAACCCACTCCAGTATTCTTGCCTGGAGAATTCCATGGATAGAGGAGTCCGGCGGGCTACAGCCTATGGGATCATAGAGTCGAATATGACTGAGCGACCAACTTTAACTTTTTTCAAGATCTGTATGCTGAAGTTCTAACCCCTGGTGTAACTGTATTTAGAGATGACTTTTAAAGAGGTAATTAAGGTTCAGTGAGGTGGTAAAGTAGACCCTAACCCAACAGGATTTGCAGACTTAAGAGAAAAGAAACTCTCTCCCTCTCTCCCTCTCTCCCTCCTCCTCCCTCTCACTCTTCCTGTCTCCCCCTTCCCCACCCCGGAAAATGCTCTGTGAGGACACAGCAAGAAGGTGGCACCTGATAGCCAAAGAGAGACCCTCAGGAGAAACCAATATCATTGGCACCCTCGGAACTCTGAGAAAATAAATCTCTGTGGTTTAAGCCATCCAGTGTGTGGTATTTTGTTCTGACAGCCCAAGTAGTTGACAAAGAAGACCCTTTTAAGAGTTAGGCTCTTCAAGGAAATAAAGCCTGGATGACCCCACCTCCCTGGTTGTCAGTCTCCCCTGTAAGGCAAGATTTACACTGAGTCAGTGGTGACGAGGGAGGGGAAAACACTCCAGGCGGGAGATCAGCAGGAGCAAAGTCTAGCCCCCCATTAACAGTTCCAGGAAGTGTACCTATAAGAGCACAGGAGAAAGCTACTTTCATGTACCATGTGCTTCCACGGGGTAACACAGTCTCATCAGACACTGGTGTGATGCCTTGGCCTGTGGAGGCGGAGTCAACTGCCTTCAGGAAGGTCACTGTCACTCACGGTTGATTGCTGCTGGTGTACAGGTCAAAGGTGTGCACGGTGGGCAGACTTGGGGAAGACGGAGAGAAAGAAGGGATTTAAAGTGTGTTTTGAGGCTTGTTCCCAGCCCCGGACAGCATTTGATGTGGGCAGGGGCCAGACTGTCCCTGTCTCCAGAGAGCAAGGAAAGGGAAGCGGAGAAGACAGACAGCAGAGGGACTCTGAGTTATCACTAGGAAGAAAGTGTATCTTCCAGGGACTGGAGGCAGGGGAGGAGGAGCCCTGCAGGGCAGAGCTTCCCACATCATAACTCACAAAGGAAACAGAGACGTTTAAAGGTAAAGCATCTGCCTGCGATGCAGGAGACCCAGGTTTGATCCCTGGGTCGGGGAAATCCCCTGGAGAAGAGAATGGATACGCATTCCAGTATTCTTGCTTGGAGAATTCCATGGATGGAGGAGCCTGGTGTGCTACAGTCCATTGGGTCTCAATGAGTTGGACACGACTGAGCAACTAACACTTTCACTTTCTTTCAAAGGACACCCTGGGGGAATGAGAGGGCTGCTAGACTGAGGCAGCCTTGCCCCCGCCTATCTCAGCTGCTACAAGGTCAACACCTCAGCACCCTCGTAATGCATTCAAAACCCAAAAGTTGGGGTGTGGGAAATCCTGTTCCAGGATACCTATCATCATACTGGCCACCTGGCTACTTATGGGACCATGCCAGGCTCTTCCTAGGACTTGGAGTCCTGAGACCCATGTGGGCACAAGTGGTGAGGAGCAAGTGGTCTAGAGGGGACACAGAATAAGGCACAGGTGAGGCCTGACTGCCAGGTGGCAGTGGAGGCGGTGATGGGGAGGCGGCGGCAGCAGGGGCACGGTGAGCCCCTTGCCTGTGAGAGTGGACAGGAAGCACACCCAGGATGGGGAGCCTGGGAAGCTGGGGAGACATCTGGTGAGTTGGGAAGTAAACAGCAGTCTTCCATCCAATAGGAGAAGCCCAACTGAGACGGCTTCTAACCATCGGTGGCCAAAACAGTCCTTTCAGTGTCATGGACTCCTGGAGAACATGGGGCAGAGAATCTATTCAAGTCTCTCCCACTGGAACCCAAACAGCCAGCCTTGAAGCTGTGACCCATTCATGACCTTCAAAGGGTAGCTGACACCTAGGTCCCCAGCTTGTGACCTCGCTGAGCCCCTGGTTTCTACTCCTACCACCATGCCACCAGAGCTGCATTCAACAGCGTCACCAATAGATTCTGTTCCTAAAGTCACAGACGTCTCCTATCCCACCTTCCTTCCTTCTCTGCAGGCTTTGACTCTGCTGGGCACTGCTGGGCCTCTCACACCCCCTCTCCCTCTGACCACCCCACCCTGGGTCCTTCCTGGTTCCTCTTCCTCTGTGCCTTGTCCCTACTGCACACCTGGGGGGTCATCCTTGTCTCCCTTGGTCCCTCAGTTTGGTTGTAGAGCTTTAACTACCAGCTACTTATGACTCCCAAATCTGTGTTCCCTGCCCAAACTCAGCTCCAGGCTCCTTACTTGAATGTGCAACCAAGCACTGCTCCCCTCTACTTGCTGGTCCTCCAGGAACCTCCAACTCGCTTTATTCCAAACGGAGTTCACCATCACCAACAAAATGCTTTCATTCTCCTTTCCTCTCCCAACGAATGATACCACCAGCCAGCTGCCTGAGATGAAAATAGAGGAATTGACTCCATCCCACCTCCAGCAACCCTCGACTTCTACTGCCTTGACATTCCTCACGTTCAGCCTCTTTTCTTCATTCCCACTGCCACTAACCTTCAGATCCTCATTATTCCTTGCTTCTATGACAGCAATAGATTCATAACATTTTCCTTGTCTTCAGTATGACCTCTGCCAATGTATTTTGTTTCATTTTGTTGGTGGTGTGTGTGTGGTTTTTTTTTTTAAGGTTTTGATCCTTTAAATGGATAAGTGGGTATAAAGTACATAATAAAATTGAAGCTCACCAGAAGAATTCTTTTTTTTAGTCCACAAGAAGTTAAGACTTCTCAGGAGCCTTAACGGAATGACAAAAATGCCATAAATACTGAAAAAGCACTTTTAAGGAAAAGAAAATAAAGTACAATGCATCTTTTCAACATATTCAAAGGAGACTGTAGAGACTAATAGAATTGAAACATTTAAAAATACCAATATATACACATGCAAATGTTTCCACAGATTGTTTTACATGTTTACGCATTTTCATAATTCTATAAGAAAAATGTAGCTCTACAGAAATTTATTATTATTTTCTCCAACAAGACAAAGCCATTACAGCATGCTTTTAAATATTGTTGGTTTAAAGAAGGACAAGAATGTAATTTGGAGTCTATAAGCACTCAGAGTCCTGAATAAGCCTAAACAAACACTTTTAATCAGTGTTAGTGCTTTATAAAATTTTTAAGCTGCCTCTTAAGAGACGCTAATGTATAAGTTGGCAAAAAAGAAAAAAAGGCCTGTCACCTTTACCATACATTATCGAAATGTGCTCAAGCAAATGCATTCAAATGCCCTACCCTACTGCTGCACGAACACGTAATAGGACAGGAAGTCAGCAGTAACTGATTTCATGTCCTAATCAGCGGCACTGGCTATTTTTAGAACAGCCAAAATGTGTCAGGAATAAAAACATAAATTATTCACAGTAACCAAGGGGAATAACATGTAAAAATTGACTATATGGTCTCCCGGTAGAAAGCAAAGACTGAATCTTAGGCTATCCAAATATTTTTAAATGATATAAAATGTGATTTTAGTTAAGTAGTTTTCCATACTGACAATGTAGACCCCTAGCCATTGAATTACACATAACATCCCATTATTTCATCTAACACTGCAGCTGTCACAAGTCACAGGACACTTGATCCATAGGCAAGTTAAGATTTAAAAGAGCTAAGTTCTAACCACAAACAGGAGTACACAACAGATATCTAGAAGAATTTCCACTTGTGCATGCTGGACATCTTGGCATTCTCAGCATGCGAGGACTTGGTTGTCTGGATGCCAAATCTGAGAATGACAGTAACCTTGGACTCTATTTTCTGTATCAGATATGGGGTCTTTGTTTCATGAATTTCATAGTCCCTAAAGCAAGGAACAAATTCTATGTAAACATGCTGCCTAGTCATTAAAGCAATACGTTCATCAGTTATGTGTGCATATTTGTGGTATGGTGTGTGCGTGGGGAGAGGGAGAGTGAGACACAGAGGGAAAGAGAATCAGTTCAGTTCAGTCGCTCAGTCATGTCCAACTCTTTGCGACCCCATGAATCGCAACACGCCAGGCCTNCCACTGTATAATCATAAGGGATTTTATTTAGGTCATACCTGAATGGTCTGGCGGTTTTCCCTACTTTCTTCAATTTAATTTTGAATTTGGTAATAAGGAGTTCATGATCTGAGCCACAGTCAGCTCCTGGTCTTTTTTTGTTGACTGTATAGAGCTTCTCCATCTTTGGGTGCATTGAATATAATCAATCTGATTTCAGTGTTGACCAGCTGGTGATGGTCCTAGTGTGATTATATGTAAACATGCTGCCTATTCATTAAAGCAATACATTCATCAGTTGTGTGTGCATATTTGTGGTATGGTGTGTGCGTGGGGAGAGGGAGAGTGAGACACAGAGAGAAAGAGAATGGCAGACTAAAACAGGCAGATGATCAAAGAAATAAAGAGAAAGGGTGGCAGTTGACCAGCCTGAAAAAAGTTGAGGGGTACAGAATACTATAAGACATAAGTTGATTTTTGAAACAGAGACAACAAAGAAGAGCAATTTAAGTAAGCAGAAAACATGCAAGAAAACACAAACCTTAAAAGAGATATGAGAAATTACAAATAAAAGCAATAGCACCTTAATAGGAAAGGAAATAAGATGCCCCAAGGCAGACAGTCCCTAAGGTAAGTGTCTCCAGGCAAATATGTTTTTCAGGGTCCTTGCAATTTGACTTTTTAATGTTTTAAAAAATTCATGGTCCTGCATGAGGCATACTGATTATTGATGGAGGCACAGAACACTGCATAGAGAAGAGGTATTTTCGCATTTGTTTATTGTCTAATCAGTGTGAGTGAAGATTATTCACAGTATGTAGACACTTCCTCTGCAAGTGCCACAACCATCTCTTTATGCTCTTCATTGTTAGATGTGCTAATTTCACCTCCACCTCCCTCCTTGTCCCCAGGAGAAGCTGTTATTATTCACAGCATCATAGCCCTTCAGAACACGTTTGTACTGAAACAACATAGATCTGCTTGCCTCTACATTTCCCTGATACTATTTATGTATTTAATGCTGATTATGTCACCTTCCAGCTTCCAATGATTGTGTCAAGGGTTCTTACTGGCTTTGTGGGTGGTGACCACAAAGGCAAGCCTTCCCCTGAGTATAAAAGAAAATGTGAAGTTAATTGGCTTTCTGACCATGTTACATTCACTGCTTGAAATTTTCTGGAATAAACATAGAACATCACATTTTTGGGCCATAGCTCTCTTGAAATCCCTTGGGGAATTAGTGCATTCCTAGAATGTGATTTCTTCCAATGTGGTCAGTACCTCTGCCTTCCACAGACCATCATCGGGGAGGGCAGGGGGAGGGAAGAACCTAGGAGTAAGCAAAGAGGAGTGGTCCTATTTGCGCAAAGAATGCATATGTCTCACTGACATGGCTTAAACATGAACATTTGGAGCCTAGTGAAGGTGTCAGTCAGAGAGGATCTAGAGGAATTGCAGGCCAACAGCTGCAAAGCCCTCTGAGGAGAATGTCATAGATCTCTGGAGGACTGGGCAGGGAGGAGTTTCGACCATCCTGGTGCCAGTGAAGGGAGGTTCACAAAATAAAGGAAGTATGATTCCACCATTGCTGCCCTGGGGCGGGGGTGGGAGGACAGAAACCAGACGTTGCCATATATCAGAACATGGAGGGGTGAGAGCTGATACATGCACCCAACATATGGCAGCCCCAGAGTCGACAGTGGGCCATTGGTACCCCAGAGTCATGAAGTTGTGTCTCCCAGATGGGAGTCATCAGTGAGTCTGTACTTGTATGGTGGCTTAGTCTCACCAAGTCTCACTAGAGAAGACACAACTCTCCTCAGGAACAATTGCTTTTCAGGTCACCTTCCTAAAATCAGGGCCACGGCAGGGGCCCCAGAATGATCCCATAGATATGAGGCCTGGAGTTCTTTGGGGCAGCTAGTCAATTCAACATGGTGGATGAGGAGCAGAGATCCAAAAACACCCCCAAGGGAGAAAAGGGGACCAGGGTCCACAAGGACCCTGCCCAGATAACAAGGCTACCCTGGTTGTTCTTGAGTATCTGAGGGGAACTTTGAAAATGTTGAGGAAATCATTTTAAAGCACACAGAAACTGGGGTGCAAGGGCCGTGCTGATGTCAAGGATGACCAGCAACAGGGATTACCAACCGGAAGAGCTGTGGAGAAATCTGAGACACTGGGCAGTCAAGCAAATGTCCAATGTGCAGCTACTAAGTGGTAGAAGTTGATATGAAAATAGTCTGACTTTAGGACCTGTGTCCTCTGCTGTGAAAATATCTAAAAAGATTATAGATGTTTATATTCAGACAGACCTGAGTCTAATTTACCACCCTTAACCAGTAAGTGACCTTGGCAATGAGTGGGGATAACAGTAGTTACTTTGTAGGATTGTTTTCAAGAATCAACTTTTTCTATAAAGGATTAGTTGATAGATTCTTCAGGCAGCCTAACCAGTCTGTTGCAACTACACGATTGTGTGGCATGAAAGTAGCCACAGGCAATGCATAAATGAAGGGGTGCTCCTGTGTTCCCATAAAACCATACAAAAACAGATGGTGGGCTGGATTTGGTCCATAGACCTTAGTTTGGTAGCTACTTGTTTTTAGCACTAATTCTGATTATGTCAATAAAAGCTTTATAATAGTTGCCCACACGTAACAAACATTTAAAAAATATTAGCTGTTATTAAAACAACAAAGGGTTTCCCTAGTAGCTCAGCTGGCAAAGAATCCGCCTGCCATGCAGGAGACCCTGGTTGGATTCCTGGGCTGGGAAGATCCCCTGGAGAAGGGATAGGCTACCCTCCAGTATTCTTGGGCTTCCCTGGTGGCTCAGACAGAAAAGAATCCACCTGCAATGCAGGAGACCTGGGTTTGATCTCTGGGTCAGGAAGAGTCCCTAGAGGAGGGCATGGCAACCTACTCCAGTATTCTTGCCTGAAGAATCCCCATGGACAGAGGAGCTTGGCGGGCTACAGTCCACAGGGTAGCAAAGAGTCGGACATGACTGAGTGACTAAGCACACACTACCAACAAAAGTACTACAACTTAAACTGATTGGCTTAAGGTTCTAGTCACTTTTTTTGGTCTCCTTATTTTACAGTTACATCGTACATACTCAAGGGAAAATGATAGGTGAATAAATACTTCATTACTTGAGTTCTTCCTCATTACTATTATTTTTGAAAAGTTCTCCTTAGAGTTATTTTCCATCTGAAAACCACCAGTCTTTAAAACGTGTGAATTAAAAGTTTTTAAGTACACCTTTATTATGTATTTAAAATAGAAAGTTTCTGTTCATATTTCTACTTCAGTAATATAAAATAATGGGAATTTTAGATGCTACAAATCAAATTTTTTGAAGAATACATATATTTCAAGAATACATATAATATGTAAACAATCTGTTTACCATGATTTATATGTGATTCTTATAACCATTTATAACATCATTGATCTGGAATCTATACAGCTCCCTTCCACACTTCTTTTATGAATAGGATTTCTTCTTATCTTTGGAAGATAATCTCTTCCTCCATCCTATTCAAGTGGTTTAAAAAATCAATGTCAGCTGGTTTAGGGGTTGAGCCCTGGACCTAAGTTATGAGCTGAGTGGATTCGTTGCTTCTGCTGGTCATATTTCCAGCTGTCAGAAGGACGTTGTCAGGCGGAACAGAAAGAAAAAGTAGAGTACAAAGAGGCCATGAAAGGAGGGATGGAGGCTTATAATGGTTGAGTCCTCATCTCCTTTACCCTAAAGTTCAGCCACATCCCTGGCCTCTCGTGGTTTCATTATGAGAGACAATGAACTCCTCTTGTGCCTAAGCAAGTTTCAGTTGATCTTGGGCTATGACATCACCCTTTCGTGATATGAATCATCCCCACTCGGCTTATCCTGGGGGAAGCTCTCCAGTCTGCCACTCACTAGATGTGTGGCTTTGGCATCAAAGAAAGTAACTTATAGAGAAGAAAGCTCATTTGAGGGCACTTCTTTCATCTGGAAGACCAGATGAAACCAACTAAGTCAAAAAGATAATTATTTTAAAAGACTATGCATGGTTTTTGCATTTTTTAAATCACTAATACAATTGGGAACATTGTACTCAATTAGGAAAGGGGCAAAAGGAAAACTCCAAGCTAATATCATTAGGTTAAGAGAAATTATGGATTATTTTGTAGCAAGTGGCTTGTACTCGAGTTTCAAAGCAAAATATAATTTTAAGAAAACCTAGTAAGATGGCATCAACATAATTTCCTGTTTTTTTCCCCTTAATTCTTTCCCAGTTTCTTGGGATACATCAGGTGAACATTTGATGAGTAAAAAATATATGGCTGAAAACACATTGGCACAATGGTCCTAGTTCTCTTTGCATTCTCCTGTATTAGATTGGGCTGCCACAACAAAGTACCACAGATTGGGCTGCTTAAACAATGGAAATTTATTTTCTCACAGTTCTGGAAGTTAGAAGTCTGAGACCAGGGTGCCAGCACAGTCAGGCTCTGGTAGGAACACTTCCTGACTTGCCGTGTGCTGTCTCTCACATGGCTGAGAGAGGAAGCAAGCAAGCTATCTGGCATCTCTTCCTTTAAGGGCACTAATCCCATCATAAGGACCCGATCCTTGTGATTTCATTTATACGTAAGTATAAAGGAAGTCAACTCTGAATATTCACTGGAAGGACTGATGCTGAAGCTGAAGCTCCAATACTTTAGCCACCTGATGCAAACAGCTAACTCATTGGAAAAGACTCTGATGCTGGGAAAGACTGAAGTCAGAGAAGAGGGCAACAGAGGCGGAGATGGTTCGATGGCCTCATCAATTCAATGGACATGAACTTGGGCAAACTCCAGGAGATGGTGAAGGACAGGGAGGCCTGGTGTGCTACAGTCCATGGGGTTGCAGAGTCAGACATGACTTGGCAACTGAACAACAACCACTATCTTCTCCAAAAGCCCCCATCTTCAAATACCTTCCCAGTGGGGTTACAGCTCTAACATATGAATTTATTTGGTGGTGATAAAACTCAGTTCATCATACTCCCTTAGAAGAGTGCTACTTTTTAGAGATTGGGCTTCCCAGGTAATGTGAGTGGTAAAGAATACACTGGCCAATGCAGGAGACATAAGAGACGTGGGTTTTACCCCTGGGTTAGGAAGAGCCCCTGGAGGAGGGCATGGCAACCCACTCTAGTATTCTTGCCTGGAGAACCCCATGGACAGAGGAGCCTNACTAATACAATTGGGAACATTGTACTCAATTAGGAAAGGGGCAAAAGGAAAACTCCAAGCTAATATCATTAGGTTAAGAGAAATTATGGATTATTTTGTAGCAAGTGGCTTGTACTCGAGTTTCAAAGCAAAATATAATTTTAAGAAAACCTAGTAAGATGGCATCAACATAATTTCCTGTTTTTTTCCCCTTAATTCTTTCCCAGTTTCTTGGGATACATCAGGTGAACATTTGATGAGTAAAAAATATATGGCTGAAAACACATTGGCACAATGGTCCTAGTTCTCTTTGCATTCTCCTGTATTAGATTGGGCTGCCACAACAAAGTACCACAGATTGGGCTGCTTAAACAATGGAAATTTATTTTCTCACAGTTCTGGAAGTTAGAAGTCTGAGACCAGGGTGCCAGCACAGTCAGGCTCTGGTAGGAACACTTCCTGACTTGCCGTGTGCTGTCTCTCACATGGCTGAGAGAGGAAGCAAGCAAGCTATCTGGCATCTCTTCCTTTAAGGGCACTAATCCCATCATAAGGACCCGATCCTTGTGATTTCATTTATACGTAAGTATAAAGGAAGTCAACTCTGAATATTCACTGGAAGGACTGATGCTGAAGCTGAAGCTCCAATACTTTAGCCACCTGATGCAAACAGCTAACTCATTGGAAAAGACTCTGATGCTGGGAAAGACTGAAGTCAGAGAAGAGGGCAACAGAGGCGGAGATGGTTCGATGGCCTCATCAATTCAATGGACATGAACTTGGGCAAACTCCAGGAGATGGTGAAGGACAGGGAGGCCTGGTGTGCTACAGTCCATGGGGTTGCAGAGTCAGACATGACTTGGCAACTGAACAACAACCACTATCTTCTCCAAAAGCCCCCATCTTCAAATACCTTCCCAGTGGGGTTACAGCTCTAACATATGAATTTATTTGGTGGTGATAAAACTCAGTTCATCATACTCCCTTAGAAGAGTGCTACTTTTTAGAGATTGGGCTTCCCAGGTAATGTGAGTGGTAAAGAATACACTGGCCAATGCAGGAGACATAAGAGACGTGGGTTTTACCCCTGGGTTAGGAAGAGCCCCTGGAGGAGGGCATGGCAACCCACTCTAGTATTCTTGCCTGGAGAACCCCATGGACAGAGGAGCCTGGCGGGCTACAGTCCACAGGGTCACAAAGAATCAGACATGACTGAAGCAACTTAGCATGCACACACATACACAACTCAGTTCATCATATCCCCTTAGCAGATTGCTAATTGATGGAGATTAACCTATCCGTTACCCTATTGGTGAAATTTGAGAAGAATCAACTATCTAAAAATATTTTCCCCTGTTTTTCAGGCAGCAGAGTGTGATGGAATGGACAAGGTTTCTTGGAGCCAGTGATCTGGGTTCAAGACCTACCTTGACATTTAAGTAGGTTGCTTATGTTTATTGAACTGCAGTCTGTAAAACTAGGGCTTCCCAGGTGGTGCAGTGGTACAGAACCCTCCTGCCAAAGCAGGAGACATGAGAGATGTGAGTTTGGTCCCCAGGTCATGAAGATCCCCTAGAGTGAGGAAATGGCAAGCCATGCCAGTATACTTACCTGGAAAATCCCATGGACAGAGGAGCCTGGTGGGCTACAGTCCATGGGGTTTCAAAGAGTCGGATATGATGAGCACATATAAACACTGTAAAAGTGAGATTTGCATCAAACAGAACAGAATATAAAATATTCCCAACCACTTGACTTTTAAAGGTCTTCTGTAATGAATAACCTCTTTAATCTTATAACCCTCCAAGGGCACCAAGCAATCACATATTTGTGTAGTCAGTTTGCTTCTTCTGAGGTTGGCCCTCAGGGAATCGGTTGTCGTTGAGTCGCTCAGTTCAATTTTGAACCAGTCCGTTGTTCCACGTCCGGTTCTAACTGTTGCTTCTTGACCGGCATATAGGTTTCTCAAGAGGCAGGTAAGGTGGTCTGATATTCCCATCTCTTTCAGAATTTTCCACAGTTTGTTGTGATTCACACAGGCAAAAGCTTTAGGGTAGCCAATGAAGCAGAAGTACATGTTTTTCTGGAATTTTCTTGCTTTTTCTATGATCCAGTGGATGTTGGCAATTTGATCTCTGGTTCCTCTGCCTTTTCTAAATCCAGTTTGAACATCTGAAAGTTCTCGGTTCATGTACTGTTGAAGCCTAGCTTGGAGGATTTTGAGCCATTCTGAAGAAATGGGTATAGGGATCCCTTTGGAAGGTGGGGTATTGGAGTAAAAGGAAAGAAAACTTTGGTGATATGCCAAAGGAAGATTAAATTGGACATTTAGAGAGTAGGGCAAAGGGTTCTGTCAGCAGTGAGGATAAGAGTGGTGTGGAGGATAGGGTACACCGAAAGAACACAGAAGACGATGGTCAACAAAGGTCAGTCTCATGATTTTCTAAAACTTAGCTCTGGGAACTGGGTTTCTGGCCTTCCCAGAAAAACCACTATGCTCCCCTTCTTTTCCCTCTGTGACCCAAAGGAAGACAGAAATAATCCCTGTTAATAATCATCACATCTTGGGCAGGAGAAGGGAGCAGTGATTACAGGGTCTCTTTGGCTGAGGGCCATCCCCACTGGTGCCACACCTGACCCGGAAAATTCTCAAGCCATGCTCAGGGTCAGCTGCAGTCTGCCAAGCACTAGAGCAGATGCTGCCGACCTGGGTTTTCTGTGAGACGCTGTTTGTAACTCTCTGCCAGGAAGTGCCTTTGGAAGGCAAAGAAACAGAGACCAGACACCTAACTTCATAAAAACTAACAAGAGTCTGATCCTCCCGGCGGCTTGCTTGTACAGCTGTAGCGGCTGCTTGGGACATTTCTTTTCCTCACGCGCTTGCCAACTGTAATACACAAGGAAAGCACTCTTTTTCATACACATACAGGGACAGAAGGAGCCACACACTGCCAGGATTCTTTTCAAAAGTGATTTGAGAATATCCTTCCTCTCAAGATTATTTGATCTAACAACATTCATCCTACTAATATTTTTCTGTCAGAAACTGTACTTCAGATGACAAAACTCTATTTTCCGGAATCTTCCACATTGGAACTGCCTATTAATTACCTTTGCTTGTCAGCTGGCCCCACACACATGGCTTAAATGTTTAGTCTGCAGTTTGTATAATCATTCTCCTGCTTCATAATTACTCTCCAGAATTACTTCACTCTGAAGGTACCACCACAAAGTCTGTGCTTTTCGTGTCTTATAATAATGCCTTATCAGGTCTGCATTCATAAAGCCTTGCTCAGGGATTGAAAGGAATCTTGAAGGAATTCCCTGGTGGTCAAGTGTTAGGACTCAGCATTTAACTCTGCAGTCTCCTGGGATTAACGCTGCAGTCTCCTGGGTTCAATCCCTGGTTGGGGAACTAAGATCCTGCAAGCCTCATGGCATGGCCAAAACAAAAACAAAAAAAAAAGAATCTTGATGTAATACTTATCACTCAAACAAATTCTCAATTTTATACCCGTTTCTTGAGTTCATGGGTTGAGGGCCAAGTGAGTGGGTCTTGGGAATAGTAAACAGAAGCCTTTCTGCTTTCACCATGCACATAGAGGGAATTTCCATCCATTCAGAGGCAAGAAGACTTCACCACTCTGTTTCCTAAACTGGCCCTGTCCAAGTTGGAATAGTAATAAGATTTAAGGAGTTCCTACATGGCCTGACACTCATCTGCCATGCCTAGACTGGTGTCACACTTGGACCACTGGAGCCAGGAAGCGCAGGCCTATCCAACAAGGACAGAATCTTGGCTTCAAGCTTAAAGCTGAAAGGGAAAGAAGGCCAAGATGGCTTGAAGGGGAAAGTGGATTCGGAGATGGTTACCATGTCGGAGCAAGTCTTTCATGGTGCATGGTGATTATCCTGTTCCTGATACTTGAGCCAACGTACCAGCTATCTCCAATTCTTTATCATCCAAAAACTTTCTCACAGGCAGATAGGCTTACACATTTCACTCTTGTGCACAGAAACCGTTCACCAGCGCTATGATTCTGCTCATGGCTTCTGCTGCCTGAAATGCCCCCTTACAATACTCAATGCAAATTTACCTCGTCTTGAGAGATTGTCCTTTCCCACCAGCCCCAAGTAATCTCTTACCTCTCTGAGACAATTCCACAGGCTCCATTTAAATATTCATCATTTCTGTCTCTCTTCTGCTGCTATCTTCTAGTGTCATTCACATCTTTTATAGTAGCTTAACTTTGCGTTGTTAATGTATCTTTTTAAAAATGTAAATTCCTTGAAGGCAATTTACTTATCCTCACATCTCTCACCACCTCAACAATACTCAATAAATGACTACTAGATTCAGTTCATTTGCTGCATCACACTCAGAAATTGCAGATTCTTTGCCTTTCTGGGGGAAATCAGAGTAAGAATCAGTGGACTTGTGATTGAGTCTTTTTAGCCACAATGCTTAGTTTATTTATTAACTGGTATTATGATTTTAGGGCTTTCCAGTGGCTCAGTGGTAAAGAAGCTGTCTGCCAAGCTGAAGACATGGGTTTGATTCCTGTGTCAGGAAGATTCTCTGGAGAAGGAAATGGCAACCCACCACAGTATTCTTGCCTGGGAAATCCCATAGACAGAGGAGCCTGGTGGGCCACAGTCCATGGGGTTGCAAAGAGCCAGATATAACTTAGTAACTAAACAACAACAACTATGCTTTTAGGAACTGCATTTGTTATCTTATTTCTATACTCTACCTGTATGCCTACTGCCAGAATGTGCATAGTAACTTGGGTGTGTGTGTGTGTGTGTGTGTGTGTGTGTGTGTGTGTGTAGACTGAGAACCAACTTGCTCTCTACTCTCTATGTAAAGGGAAATTAGTCATGGTTATTGAAAAGAGGGGAACATATTCAAAGTAAACATCAGTGCATGAGATTGCTTTTCACTCAAAGTCTGAACACCCACATGAGACTGAATTTGTAAATATTTACTGTAACTTATGGTAAAAATATTGGCTTCTTAAGCTATACTGCTGCCAAAATATTTCTTCCCCACATGGTTGCCCAGTGTTCTGGCCTGTGGCTGGAAACTTAAGTTAGCCTCCGAGCATTGGTAAAGCTAACCACCTCGTGTTGATCAAGCTTTATATGTACTTTTTTCCTTAACGTTTATTTATTTATTTTTGGTTGTGCTGCTGATTCTTTGTTGCTGCATGGGCTTTCTCTAGCTGTGGCCCGTGGGGCTACTGTAGTTGCTATGTGTGCGCTTCTCATTGTGACGGCTTCTCTTGGCGTAGAGCATGGACTCTAGGCTCATGGGTTCAGTAGTTGCAGCACCTGGGCTTTAGAGTGAGGGCTCAGTAGCTGTGGTTCTGGGGCTTAGCTGTCCCGAGGCATGTGGGATCTTCCCAGACAGGCAATCAAACCTGTGTCCCCTGTATTGACAGGCCGATTACTAGCCACAGGACCACCAGGGAAATCCCTTTACGTGTGTGTGTGGAGGCATAAACAGAAAGGAGGAAAGAAAGAAAGAGAAAAAGCAATAAAAGATAAACTTGAAAAAGAATTTTAAAAGCATCATAACTAGTGACAAAGTATCAGTACTATTTCAGATAACCCATGATGTCTGAAGTCTACTATATGAGTTAAGCAAAACATGGGCCTAACCAATGCAAACGTTTTATAAAGAGCCCGAGTAAGGATGGCAAATCCCAAAGCTGACAGGCTCACAGCTTACACAAGGTTTGACTCTGCTCACGGGAGCATCAACCATCCCCACCACAGTCTGGGCCACAGACTCTCATTCTCATGACCCGACTTCATCAGGAAGATCACAGCAGAAGTGAAATTCTCACAGAGGCCACACCACCCAAAGGCCAATTGCCCACTGTCCCTTTGTTCTCTGGTTCCTGAGCCATGTGAAAAACTTTATTTTCAGGTGAATCAACTTGGATTCAGAATTTGCCCTTTTTTTTTTTTTTTT
>SJYV01024327.1:298706-336577 GCA_006410875.1 Neotragus pygmaeus | reverse complement strand
TTTTTTTTTTTTTTTTTTTTTTTTTTTTTTTTGAGTTCCCAAAGAAATTCACTAACACAAAACTATAAGGAGCAATATCATTTTCATTGACGATGTTATAGAAGAGTCAGGGAGAGCGAGGTAGGTTGCACTGCATATTCGCTGCAACAATTAACCCCCTTAAGTACTTCCATTTTCCTGAAGGCCCTTCCTTGGCCACTTGACCACTGTGAATTGTTCTCTCTGTTCCTCTCCTGCTGCAGGCAGCACCAGCACAAGGGTTATGACAAAGAGGAGACTGAAGAGGAGCCCCCCAGTCCTACCCTTTATCCTTCCAGGGTGACTGTGCCACATTAACCTAAATGGTCTCTGTCAGATGGTATTTTAAACCATGGGGAGATATTTGGGGCCAATTCTTTCTGCAAAAAAAAAAAAATTACGTAGACCAGAATCTTCTGCTCATCCTTCTACCAGGTAGTTTCAATAATACTGAAAGCCAGGGACCTCCCTGGTCGTCAGAGGTTACGAATCTGCTTTGCAATGCAGGGGACATGGGTTCCATCCCTGTCTGGGGAACTAAGATCCTGAATGCTGCAGAGCAGCTAAGCCTGCACCCACATCTAGAAAACCCAAGCACGTACCACAACTGAAAACTGACACAGCCAAATAAATAAATAAATACTAAAAAGAAAAAAGACTTAAAGCTAGATGAGTCTGGCTTCTAGATTAAGGCAGAGGCCAAGACCAAAGGGAGATGAGGGCTGAGAAGGAATTCCTTCGGAGCACTTCCTTCCCCAATTCCCCCAGTACCAAAGGGTTCAGGGTTTGTCTCTGACTTCTGGCATCACTTCATGTTTTCAAACCTCCAAATGCATCTTTTCTGTTTCTCCACTCTCTCCATCAGCAGTTCCTCCTCTTCACATACATTCTCAGCTTCCTCCCTTTACAATCCGCTAATTTAAATCACTTATTTTCTAAAAAGCTAACTTCCTCCTTCCTCCAGGGAAAGAAAAGGGCCTGGATCTTCTAAGTAACAGGAGAAACCCTCCAGGCTGGATTTGAGGCAAGGACTGCTGAACTGGAATTTCCAGAGGAGTGTGGTCTCTCAACTCTCTGCCCAGTCCCTCTGTGTCTGTCTCTTAGCCTGACCTGATTCCTTGCAAAAGTGGATGGATATAAAAAAGGACTTACTATATAATTTGCATACAGTGTAAAGAGAAAATGTGGGGCCCCTTGCTCAGAAATTATGAACAATTTCAAGACAGTAACAGCAGAGCATTAAACCAAGCTTAGTTTCTCTGGAGCATGGGGCCATGTGGGACTACACCACTTGCATGCCCATGAAGCTGGCCCTGATAAGAAAAGTCACAGAAATTGCAGCCGTTCACGTGAAATATGTGCCATTTGTGGTCAATTACTATGCAGCATAATAACAATTGAGCATTTCATAATTATGTAAGTGAAAATATGTAATCATTACATAAACACTGCTTTGTAGTAACACAATTAACACATTACATAACACTTGCTTTGTAGCAAGGCACTGTTTTTTGTAGAAGGAAATGGCAACCCACTCCAGTATTCTTGCCTGGAAAATCCCATGGATGGAGAAGCCTGGCAGGCTACACTCCATAGAGTCACAAAGAGTCGAGCACCACTGAGCGTCCTCACTTTCACTTTCACATTTTTACTTTGTCAAATGGTATACTGATTATAGAAACAAACCCCGCATATACAGACAGTCAGGTGGGCGCTAGGGGGAGAGAGGGCAGTGCTGTGGCAATTCCTTCACTTACAAATTTTAATTTGAAGAGGCCGTGAATGAGACCCAAAAGGCATTGCCTTAAACAACACCAATCAAGACCAGCAATAGTGGATTTAGGAGCTGAAAATGAATCTTCTTTCTTCCATTTCTTTCAGAACAAACTAGTTAATTGAAATCATACTTAATTACACATTAAGAGAGGTAGTTCCTAGAATTTGGGGGTTTAGAGATCAATGAAATTTCTAAGAAGTTTAGGAGATGGGCAATTTAACTTTGCCATGTAAGGACATCAAAAAGAAATCATCAATTGATAAAGGACATTTTTAACAAAAAGATATACAAAAATATAATTTTGAGATAAAGACAGTCCTTTAAATTAACTGATTTAAGTAATATAAACAACTCACATTATCGCTGCCTTTCCTCACTTAGCCAGACACAGATGAACACTTTTCCTGTTACTCTAGCATAATCGGCGGACTAATATTAATGGACCGTGGGTCTAAAGATCCGTGGCTGCAGCAATGTCTGTAAAGAGTACTGAAGAAGCCTTTTGCTTTAACAAGAATGATTCCTGAAGAATCACAGCCAACTCTTTACTTTGGAGGAAACTCCATTTCAATATTGTCATCCAGACATTAGCCGCGTCCCCCACCACCTCGCTTCCTCCCCTCATCCCTCAGCGCCCCAGCTCCATTTCTAAGAGATTTGGTTAAACCCAGCCCAAACCCCAAATCATTGCCTCTGGACCTTCAGAAGTCCTCCTCAGGCTTTCTAGGAGTATGTGAGCCTTGCTTTCCTCTCTGCCTCCCTGCTCTAGGATTCACGTAAAATGGCTCTGGTTCAAGTCCATCTATTGCTTCCTTAAAAAAAAAAAAGTCTACTCAGTTTAAGCTCTTCAAGATTTAGGCAACTTTCACTGATTATGGTCTTCAGTCATCTTTCTCATTCTATCTCCATTCTCCCCTTACTCGTCCTTTATTGCTTTGGGACTTCAGATAAATTCTAAATTCTCTTCCTCTAGGAGAACAGTTCTGGCCTCAAGCAGATCCCTTGAGTACTTACAAGTACTTTGTGTCTACCCCAGTGGGGCTTCCAAACCATAGGATTTCCTCCTTAAAGGGATTCTGGTGAATTCATTGCTCTCCACCCTGACTCATTTCCTATCATTAACTAATACCACACAACTTACTGATCTTTCTCTGATTACTTAAGCTTTAAATGATCTCCTGCTCATATGACTTTATGTACCGCTACAACAGCAAGGGGTGTATGTATCATATCATATAATCTATTGCTGTGTACTTTGCTAGCATTTTGTCTCTCTGTCTTGCCCCTCAGTCAGGTTGTAATATATCTGCAAATCAGGGCAGTAATTCTTACACCTCTAATCATTCAATAAGCAAGACTTTGGGTATCTCCCGGCACCAGGTACACTTAATACAGATGGTAGCAACTGCCCTTGAGAAGCTCAGGGCTTAGGAAGGGGCAAAAGCAGATATATAAACAGATGAATTACAGTACATTGTAGGAAGTGATATAACAGAAATGTGAACAGTGTATAGGATCCCAGAAGAGGAAAACAATCCCAGGAGAGTTGGAAAAGGCCTCTGCATGATACATAAGAACTCCTAGAGGAAGGGCGTTCCAAACTAGAATATATAAAGGAACAGAGATAGGAAAAGGCAAATTATGTATGGAAAATTTTTTAAGTTCAATGTGATTAGGGCATGGAGCTTCTAGAATGGATGGGAAAGAAAGAGAGGTTGTTAGGATGGACTATAAAAAAGCTTTCAGAATTTCTCCTGCCTTCTTGCTGGGTATACCCGACCCTTTGCAGAATAATTGGAGTGGGTAGCCTTTCTCTTCTCCAGGGGATCTTCCCAACCCAGGGATCAAACCCAGGTCTTCCACATTGCAGGCAGATTCTTTACCAGCTGAGCCACAAGGGAAGCCCAAGAGTACTGGAGTGGGTGGCCTATTCTTCTCCAGTGGATCTTCCCAACCCAGGAATTGAACTGGGGTGTCCTGCATTGCAGGTAGATTCTTTAACAACTGAGCTATCAGGGAAGCCCTGGGTATATAGTCTATGCTTAAATAATAATAGTATATCTTTGTAGAACATGTCATCATTGTTAAAGAACTTTTATATTCTTGCATGATCTTGTTTTCACAACCTTGTAGATAAATATTGTCCCCCCAATTTACAGATGATAAAAGTGAGTCTTGGAGAGTTTTACTAATGTGCGACAAGTCACTTGGCTATGTAAATATCAGGTGGGACTCTAATCTAGTTACTCCTCCTAATTCTAAATATAAAACTCTTTCCACCACCCAAATCAGAGATGAGCAGACCCATCACCATCATTATTATAAAGCCCTGTGGAAGGATGTGTGGTACAGTCCAATGGAAAGAGATTGAGCTTTAGAGCCGTAACATCCAAGTTCATGTCCTGGTTCTATCACTTACAACCCATGCAACCTTTTGTTGCTGTTGTTCAGTTGCTCAGTTGTGTCTGACTCGTTGCAACCCTATTGACTGCAGCATGCCGGGCTTCCCTGTCCTTCATCTCCTGGAGCTTGCTCAAACTGATGTCCATTGAATTGGTGATGCCATCCAATCATCCCATCCTCTGTTGTCCCTTCTCAATCTTTCCCAACATCAAATTCTTTTCCAGTGAATCAGTTTTTCACATCAGGTGGCCAAAGCATTAGAGGTTCAGCTTCAGCATCAGTCCTTCCAATGAATATTCAGTATTGATTTCCTTTAGGATTGACTGATTGGATCTCCTTGCAGTCCAAGGGACTCTCAAGAGTCTTCTCCATACCACAATTCAAAAGCATCAATTCTTCAGTGCTCAGCCTTGTTTATGTTCCAACACTTGCATCCATACATGATTACTGGAAAAACCATAGTTTTGATTATACAGACATTTGTTGGCAAAGAAATCTCTCTGCTTTTTAATATGCTGTCTAGTTTGGTCGTAGCTTTTCTTCCAAGGAGCAAGCATCTTTTAATTTCATGGCTGCAGTCACCACCTGCAGTGATTTTGGAGCCTAAGAAAATAAAGTTTGTCACTGTTTCCACTGTTTCCCCATTTATTTGCCATGAAGTGATGGGACCAGATGCCATGATCTTAGTTTTCTGAATGTTGAGTTTTAAGCCAGCTCTTTCACTATTCTCTTTCACCTCCATCAAGAGGCTCTTTAGTTCCTCTTTGCTTTCTGCCATAATGGTGGTATCATCTGCATATCTGAGTTTATTGATATTTCTCCTGGCAATCTTGTTTCCAGATTGTGCTTCATCCAGCCCAGCATTTCTCATGATGTACTCTGCACATAAGTTAAGTAAGCAGGTGACAATATACAGCCTTAATGTACTCCTTTCCAATTTTGAACCAGACATTGTACCATGTCTGGTTCTAACTGTTGCTTCTTGACCTGCATTCAGGTTTCAGGAGGCAGGTGAAGTGGTCTGGTATTCCCGTCTCTTTAAGAATTTTCCACAGTTTGTTGTGATCCACACAGTCAAAGGTTTTCGCATAGTCAATGAAGTAGATGTTTTTCTGGAATTCTCTTGCTTTTTTTCTATGATCCAATGGATGTTGGCAATTTGGTCTCAGGTTCCTCTGCGACCTTTGGACACGACAAAATCTTTCAGCCTCCATTTTGCCATCTGACATCTTTGCATGAGAAGCCTTCTTCACAGAACTGCTGTTGAGATCAAAGTATACAATCTTTTCATAAAACTAAAATTCATTTTATGAATGTTACAAAAGCATTTTTAAGTGACTATTCAACAGACAGAGGAAATTTTAATTGCACATTACCTTTCAAAAAATAAATATAGACTTATTTTAAGTTATAACAAATATTTTTATTTTGGCCCAAGTATTCTGATGTGCCCTTAATGCTATTCATTCTTCCTTGTTTTTCCTGGACTGTACTTTACGGGTTCAGCTTTATTTCTAAAATGAATTATAAACTCACACATGAATCACTTGCTGTCCTCACTTCACACCACAAGGTCTATTTTTGAGGGGTGGGAGGGAGAGTTGACAGTGATTACAAGCTTCTGTAAGAATTTGTTATTTGCTCAGATAAAATGACCCTTTTCTCTATGGACTTCACTTTGAAAGAAATTGGTTAAGAAATATTATTTTCCAGGGTCTGCATGCCATTAAACTACTGCCACTAGGGTGCAGGGTTGGGGGGAAAGGACACATGGATGTGCCATGCAAATGACAGTCAACATTCACTCCAGGGATTTGGTAGACCTGTTAGTCAGATTTTCCTCCAAGTGCCTACATTCAGAAAAACCAAACACTCTAGTTAAGATTAAAATTACCTCTAAAACCAAAATAATAGTGAAGTAATGAGACAACAGAGGGTTGAAAATAAAATAGGAACCCACCAACCATGATATACCAAAAATCACATGAGCTGATTTTATCCCTCCCTCTCTGAGAGTCTCTTCAAACAACCACGCCCTTCCATCATAGTGCCATCTAGCATGGAAAGGGCCAAAAGAAAAAAAAAATCACAGCCGATATTTTCCACTGATCCAGCCACCCTTTTTTCTTTCCTAAGGTTAATAGTGAAAGCTCTGTTTGTTTCACAATGCTTTAATTCTTGCTGCTTGCAAGAAATTATTTTTGGAGGTATCATATTTTAATATAAGTTTCCATTAATCTTTCCACATGATTCCCTTGATTTTAAGAACTCCCAGCCAGGCTCACCCAACAATGCCCATGCTTCATACACTCTCAGCCCTGAGACAGGCCAAACACTGTTTTCATCGCCTGGAACACAGCCGTGGGTGCTGGTGGGGAAGAAGGGAACATTTGCAAACCGCATTCGAGTGTCATGGTGGTTTTCAGCTGGCAAAAGCATCCGAACATAGGTTGTTGCACTTTTTATGCCCAAGAAGGGATTTTCCAAAAATCTGAGCTATGTTTTGAAATCTGCCTTATTACAGGGTCTAGCTGCCTCCACTCCTCTTCTTTCTCCAGCTCTCTGCTTCCCAAATGGTTTGGGGAAGAACTTTTGAAAACATAGCCAGGGTAGAGACTGGCTCTTCTTGCCAAGGATTAAAACAAGAGCTGATTAAAAGAAAAGTTGCATTATACTCTTTTTGCATTTTGATTAGTCTAATTATACCCAATCTTGTTTACTGACTATGTTCTCCATTTGAAATGCCAGAATTAGAAAGAATGACCGCAAATGAAGAATGTCAGTCTTGGGACAAGAAGGCCCCAAACACACTAGAACACTCTGCACAGAAAACCATTATGACTAGAATCTTTCTTTTTCCCTTCCAAATTCCAAAATTTATTGTTGCATTAAAAATACATTTTCCTCTTTTAGAAAAAATCACTTCTCTGCATACCAACTTCTATCTATTATACTGTATGTATATGCTCAGTAACTCAGTATTGTCCAACTCTTTGAGACCCTATGGACTGTAGCCCACCAGGCTCCTCTGTCTAAGGAATTTTCCAGGCAAATATACTGGAGCAGGTTGCCATTTCCTTTTCTAGGGGATCTTCCTGGCCCAGGGATCGAACCCATGTCTCCTGCATTGGCAGCTAGATTCTTTACCACTGTGCCACCTGGGAAGCCGCATCTATTATAGTGGGATCTTAAAAATAGAAAGACCAGGTTTGAATTCGCTCTTGTCATCTTAACAGGTTAGAGTCACTGAGCCTGCATTACCTTTCCTGTGAAATGATAAAGATACCAAGATGATAGGCTACGTTACCATGATGATGAAAGAGAAATCACACTGACATGGTACCTGCTCAATAAATGACAGATATCATTACTATTATTATTATTACTGGTGTGGCAGGTTGTTACACTGTGGCCTCCTTATCCAGTGATACCCCCTGCTATTCACTCCCTTGTAAAGTCCCCTTTTACGCACAGAAGTTGATCTTGGTCATGTGATTTGACTTGGCCAATGAGGCTTCAGCAAGCGTGACACAAGCAGAAGCTTCATAACCATCTTAACAATTAGGTTTGTTATGTTCAAACACTCCCTCTTGGATCCCAGCTTCCGTGTTGTGAGAAAGTCTAGACTATCCTGCTGGAAAGAAGCTGCCTGAAGAAGCCATGGAGGATAAGAGAAGCCAGGCAGAGAGAAACCATGTGGAGGAGAACTGAAGTGCCCCAGCTGAGCTCCCATCAGACGGGGCCAACACCACTGAGAGCAGAAGAGCAGCCCGTGGCTGAGAAACAATAAATTACGGTTGACAGATCATGGAAATACCTAGGAAGGAAAAAGAAAATAAATTTGGAAGATGAGTTCCACTCAACCGATGAAGACTGTCAGAACACCCATAGGTTGAGTCAACCATCATCCTTATGATTGTGGGCAAATTAATTCTCCTCTCTAAGCCTCATTTTGATCATCTAAGCTTGAATGCAATAGTATTGATAGTTACTTCACAGGATTATTGTGAGGATTAAAAAGATGATCCATACAAACACTTAGTTCAGTACCAAGTACACAGCTATCCTTTAAAAAGCATAAGTGATATTATCATTGTTTTCCTTCAGCCAGAAGGACAGCAGTTTTGTTTTTTTTTAATACTGGGAAGTGAAATTGTCCAACTCTTTGTGACCCTATGGGTTGAAGCCCACAAGGCTCCTCTGTCCATGAAATTCTCCAGGCAAGAATACAGGAGTGGGTTGCCATTCCCTTCTCCAGGGAATCTTTCTGACCCAGGGATCAAACCCAGGTCTCCTTCATTGCAGGCAGATTCTTTATTGTCTGAGCCACAAGGGAAACTCTTGAAACACTGGGATATCTTGTTAATAATAAGTTGGCAGAGGGTACTGCCCAACTTTGTGACCCCAAGGACACACTCAGCTGCTAAAGAAGCCTGTCACTGATGATATCTAAGTCATCTCTGGTATGGCAGCTGAGTCACATAACCTACAATTGTGTACACTCTCTTTTCCTTCACTTTAAAGAAAATATTGACTTTGAGTTCTCACAGGTGCTTTACATTTACTCACTGGGTCCTTTTTTGCAACTGCTTGTCCTTGTTTTATTTTACACAGGGAAGAAGAGACATTGCTAACCTCGGCAAACCTGATTTAGCTCCAGGAATCCAGCCTGGGAGAGAAAGAACACACACCACCTTTTTACCAGAAATGAGAAGAGTTTATCAGAGCAAACATACCAAGACCAGGTTTGGGGAGATTTAACTCCCCACGCATCATTCGGGCAGTCAGCCCAGGTTCAGCCTTAACCAAAGACCACAACTTTACAAAAATCCAAGCATCCCTGGATTGCTCTTGGCCAGCCCCGTGTTTCCCTGGGGCAGCTCCTCCCTTCTCCTCTCTACCTGGTGGTATCTGTGAACCTGGAACCACCTAGCAAAAGTGTTGAGCCTCTGTGTTAAGCAAAGGGGCTGCTAGCAAAAAATGCAGTCAATGCATATTAGAAGGTGCCTAAAAGATGTTATTGTAAAAGAAATCAGGNCAATAGTATTGATAGTTACTTCACAGGATTATTGTGAGGATTAAAAAGATGATCCATACAAACACTTAGTTCAGTACCAAGTACACAGCTATCCTTTAAAAAGCATAAGTGATATTATCATTGTTTTCCTTCAGCCAGAAGGACAGCAGTTTTGTTTTTTTTTAATACTGGGAAGTGAAATTGTCCAACTCTTTGTGACCCTATGGGTTGAAGCCCACAAGGCTCCTCTGTCCATGAAATTCTCCAGGCAAGAATACAGGAGTGGGTTGCCATTCCCTTCTCCAGGGAATCTTTCTGACCCAGGGATCAAACCCAGGTCTCCTTCATTGCAGGCAGATTCTTTATTGTCTGAGCCACAAGGGAAACTCTTGAAACACTGGGATATCTTGTTAATAATAAGTTGGCAGAGGGTACTGCCCAACTTTGTGACCCCAAGGACACACTCAGCTGCTAAAGAAGCCTGTCACTGATGATATCTAAGTCATCTCTGGTATGGCAGCTGAGTCACATAACCTACAATTGTGTACACTCTCTTTTCCTTCACTTTAAAGAAAATATTGACTTTGAGTTCTCACAGGTGCTTTACATTTACTCACTGGGTCCTTTTTTGCAACTGCTTGTCCTTGTTTTATTTTACACAGGGAAGAAGAGACATTGCTAACCTCGGCAAACCTGATTTAGCTCCAGGAATCCAGCCTGGGAGAGAAAGAACACACACCACCTTTTTACCAGAAATGAGAAGAGTTTATCAGAGCAAACATACCAAGACCAGGTTTGGGGAGATTTAACTCCCCACGCATCATTCGGGCAGTCAGCCCAGGTTCAGCCTTAACCAAAGACCACAACTTTACAAAAATCCAAGCATCCCTGGATTGCTCTTGGCCAGCCCCGTGTTTCCCTGGGGCAGCTCCTCCCTCCTCCTCTCTACCTGGTGGTATCTGTGAACCTGGAACCACCTAGCAAAAGTGTTGAGCCTCTGTGTTAAGCAAAGGGGCTGCTAGCAAAAAATGCAGTCAATGCATATTAGAAGGTGCCTAAAAGATGTTATTGTAAAAGAAATCAGGCTTGAGTAGGGGTAGTATAAACCTCAAACATCTGTTCCAAGGCCCATAACCCTGTACGTCTTTAGAGGAAAGCATAGAATTACCTTTCCTGCCAGCACAAGCTTGCTGATAAAGAAAGACTGAATGTTTTTCAGACAAAAAGCATACTATTTTCTGAGTGATTCAGAAATTTTTTAGAGGACATTAGTGAAATGGATTTTCCCAGAATCCTAGGACTGGAAGGATTTTTTTCAAATACAATCTTTTTTTTTTCTATATTTTATCCAAAATGGAAGGAATTCTTGAATTGACATCCATTGTGCTTATTTTCTTGCTTGGAATCCTTAAATTGTTTAGAATGTAATGGTGGCCTGGTCCTCCAACTGTGTAATTCTCTCTGATCGTATGGCAACCACTGAACAGGTGGGCTCAAGGCCCTGTGGGCTCTTGGCCAACTCTGTTTCTCTGGAGCAGCTCCTCCCTCCTCCTGTCTGCCTTGTGATGTCTGTGCTCTAGGCCTTGCTCATTGGACCCCGTAGATCCTTATGCCTGCAGATCAGCTCAGATAACCTTCCTGACATTCCACTCAATTTCCTTGGATTGCCTGGGGAGCTTTTGCTTAATTCACTACACAAAGTTGTCCAAAATACTCTCAATATAGTAAGTGACAAGGACAGATGTAGCTGAACAAAAGAAAAAAAAAAAAATTTACAGAAAGGCTGATGTCACCAAGAAGCTAAGACTATGAGATGGCCCAGATGATGTGACTGAAAAGGACAGGGTGAAGGCCTGTGAGATGCAAAGGAAAAGACTGGGCAGCCAACGGTAAGGCAACAGAAGCAGGAAAGTGAGGCCACAGCAGGCTGAAAAAGGGTAAGGCCCACGCACCTGCCACTCCCACCCCATAGTGCTGCTGAGCCGGACAGGAGATGCAGCCAAGCACTTCAGGGAACACCATCTGGGCCCCCCGGTAACAGCCTCCTAACACGGACACATAACAGGCTGCTGCTGCGGCTCCTCAGAAGATCTGACTTCTATGGCTCAACACCCAGCTCCGCAGGGTTTATGGTGCCCTCAGCCACCTCTGGCCCACAACCCTGCCTCCCATTGACCTCTGTGACAGCCTCACACAGTCAGCAGTCATCTCTGTGCTTGGGGAAACCAGGAAGAGAAGGGATGACGCCAGCTCCCTCCTTTTGCCTTGGCCTCACTTAGTAGCAGGGTTTGTCCACCCGCCCTGACCCATCCCTGGTCATAATCTAACTGTGAGTCTGCTTCAGAATTTAAAACCAGCTTTGCTTTGACCTGGATCTACAATGGCTGTTCATCTACTTGCTTGGTCAGAAGAACAGGTCCTAGGAGAGCAGGAGGAATGATAATGTTCACTGACTAGAGAGGAATATTGAGGGCAGAGCTATGTAAATTCATATTTTGGATATTTATCTCTGGGTCCCTTTAAATCAGTAATTTTTAACTTTTGGGGAGGAAAGTAAGCAAGAGGAGAGGCATACGTCCTTTGGTTAAATTAGTGAAAGCCAGAGGAAACCTCTCTACAAAATGCACACCCACAATATATTGATGTGTATGTATCAATATGTAAATATATATATAAATATGTATATATACATATAAAGTATTATATAATACTTTATATACACATATATGTATGTGTATATAAAGTTCACATATCCTTTAAGCCTATATATGTGTGTGTGTATTCCAGAATAAGAACCATGCTTTAAATTATACAGAGTTTAGGAACATATAGGACATTAAATATAGTTTGGTACAAAAGAGGGATTTCAATTGAACTGGAAAATTTTTTCTTTTAATAAATTGACATCCTATGCTCTTTTAAAAGTTGAAATACAGATAATCAAGAAAAGCAACCAATTATTGAGAAGTATGTGTTATTTTCTAAAACTCATGAAAGATACAGAAAATGTATAAACCATGGTCCTTCTCCTTAAGAAGGAAAGAGTAGTTTTCATTAAAAAAATTCAGAAACTGAAGGCAATACATGATGGGTCCCATGTTCCTGCTATAAGTGGAAGCTGCTGCTGCTGCTAAGTCACTTCAGTCATATCCGACTCTGTGTGACCCCATAGATGGTAGCCCACCAGGCTCCCCCATCCCTGGGATTCTCCAGGCAAGAACACTGGAATGGTTTGCCATTTCCTTCTCCAGTGCATGAAAGTAAAAAGTGAAAGTGAAGTCATTCAGTTGTGTCTGACTCTTAGCGACCCCATGGACTGCAGCCTATCAGACTTCTCTGTCCATGGGATTTGCCAGGCAAGAGTACTGGAGTGGGGTGCCATTGCCTTCTCCGAGGAGGAAAATTTGTAAAACAGAGGGGTCCATAAGGAGTTCTATCAGCAGATTAATGGAGTGCCTCCAAGAAGGGTCTCTGTCCTCAGGAAGACTTGGGAAGACAGATGACTACTCAGAGTCAATTTGTGTCTTCTCAAGTATTTCTTAAGAACACAAAGATGGTGTCATAGCCAAATTTTCTCTTTTCTTAGAAGCACTGATTCCAGAATAGCTGCTGGATTTTACATTTCCCTTAGGATCCAAAAAAAAACCCAGTTTCAGTCCATCTGGTCTCTTACATTCTTCAAGGGTGTCTTTGGGAATGAGCCTTCAAGAGACATGGCTTCATCTACTCCTTCTATGAGATTCAGCAGCTGCTGAAACAACCACTTCCCTCCACCTTCTCTGAAAGCCAGGGAAAGCTGACCTGCTTCTCCCTGTGGCTTGAGTTAGCACCTCCTTATCTCCACCCTGAGTTCTCATTTAAAAAAAAAAAATCACTTACAAAATAGCGGGGGAAAGCCCTATAGACTGTAACATTACCTACCTAATATTTAATGCTTTTTCCCCATGGAAGAGCATGCCCCCCCAGAGACTGGCCTGCAGGGAGGCTGGTCTTTCTGGTACAAACTCCTGCCAGTGAGCTGATGATCCAATGGCTTCAGGGACTTCAAGATACCACCAACAAGAAAATCACAGCAGAGAGCAAGGACTCAGCTCTGCTTGAACCTGCTGGTTCTCAAGGCTGGCTGGACATTAGAGTCACCTGGGGAATGATCAAAACTACTGATGCTTGGGGGCCCAGGCTCCAATGTTCAGATTTAATTAGTACAGTTTTAAAAGTCCCAGACATTGGGTTTTTAAAAATTCTACAAGTGACTCCAAAGTGCAGTAACAGTTTGAAAACCGCTGCTCTGAATTCTTTTCACTTACAGATGCCATCGATTTGCTAATGATCAATTACCTGGTCTTCACTCAAATACAGTGATAAAGTTAGCCCAGGCCAGAGATTAACTGCTGATACTAGAAGTTGCCTTCCAGTACAGTAAATGTTTCTACTTAAGTCACTGATTTTTTCTGTTGTTGCTATGAAACAAATCAGTCCCCTCACTAAAGGGCCAACTACACAATTCCTGATTCAGATTTTAACTTGATTTTGGCAGCCCATTGAAATTCTCTCATTGCATTCTCCAAATTTGGAATGGTTTGCATTACACAAGATTCTCTGTTTCACAAAGGAATTCCTGCAAGTTTTCTTGAAAGTGTGCTTAAAAATAAAATCTGATTTGTACTAACTCATCAATCAAGCTCAAGGCCTTTGTGATGATGATAGTTTATATGGCCCTGACACTGGCAGAAGCTTCTTTCAGACATGTTTGTTCTCACTGTAAGATCTGATCAACACTTCCCCTCTGAATTCCTTTGTTAATTCTGCTGCCCAGAAAGCTGTGGTGAGTGATAAGACCTTCAGAAATCACTGAGCTGTTTGCCCAGCCCTCTGTTTCTATAACAGACATGGACACAGTTCAAGAACAAGTTAACTGATAGTGTATTACACTTGGGAAAAATCTAGTCCAAGTTATTTATTCCTTAATTTTCATGAAAGGTTCTTGAGCCAATTAAATGAATTTTGCTTATTATGCTATCAGAGCTCAATCCGCTCCTGTGTTTCTGAACTCATATTGATGTTCTTTCCTAGCACAAACCTGAAAAAGATTACTTGGGGGGGGTGGAAATTTTAATAGATTCATAAAAAGAGGAGAACAAGATGCCCACATAAATTCAAAATTGCGATACAGCAACTGAAGATCCAGTTTGGANAGCTAATCCTCAAAAATTAGTAAAAACTCTGTTTAAAGAGTTTAAAAAAAAATAGTTGATAGCAGCCATTTGCTCATATAAGTCTATGTAATTTCCAAAACCAACAGAGTGTCTGTCTTATCTCCAGTTTACAGATTCAAATTGTGAATTTACCCACACTGCACGTGTTATGAACTTGGTCAAACTGAAAGCTCCCATAGGTACTTTATACCATTGTCTCTAACCCTCAGTCTTCGCTTTTCCATCATCCTGGAATATTGTGTTTGTTGGGGTTTTTTATTTCATCAGCGCAATTTTAGAAGACAGAGAGGGGAGGATTTGGTGGGTTTAGTGGTTAAACCAGTCTACAACATTGTCAAAAAAATTGCTTTCCGCATAAAGTATGGTATGGTGCCAAATGGAGCCACCAGGATGTAAGAAGTATTTCACAGTGTTGCCGCGTCTCCTCATGAATCTTTGTACCCTCACGACTTGTTTGTTACATCCTCCAGGAGCTCAGAAATGCAGCTCAGAGTACAGGCAGTCCCTGGATTCTTCTCTGGAAGGTGGTACACCATGGTCCTCTGCGTAACAGATGGTTTTTTCTCTCTCACGTACAACCACCAGGATACCACACAGACAAGGGAGATGGAACAGGAGAGACTCAGAAGCCAAACAGCTACAGAGATTCTGCAAGAAGCAATTTAACTACCACAAAAATGTCCTCACAGAGCCAGTGGCTCCTGAGGCATTCTCCTTTCATCTTTCTGGACTCCCAGCTTCCTCAACTGGGTTCTAGCTCACCCATCTTTTTGTCAGATGATCACTGCACTTCTTGGTCACTTTCCCCAGCTCTCTTCTCTCCCTCTCCCTCTCTTCCTTCTCTCTCCCTTCACTTCCAGCCATGTAATTGAATCTAATTTAAATGTCCCAGAGATCCTCATTTTTTTCTTTTCTTTTCTTTTCTTTCTTTCTTTTTTTTTTTTTAATTTTGTTTTGTTTTGTTTTTTTTTAGCCCCTCATTTTTAAAATGGAAACTGCTTTGGCTTTGAGCTCCTTTCCATTAATTTCTTCTTAAAAATGAGGTTTAAAGGAAGCCCACATAGGAAAAAAAACACATTTGAACAAATTTTAGTCTCAGATATTAATCTAAAAAACCAGAAGGAGCCCTTCCTTTAGCAAATAACCCGAGTAAGGAGATAGTTTATAGGGGGACCCAGTAATTTTGTTCCTAAATCCCCTACATGATACATGCCCAAATATGAAATATCTTTGTGAAAACCTCCTGCTGTGTTCTGCACAGATACTCATATGGTTGTTTGGGGATAAATAAGAAGCAAGTCTTTCTCTCTAGAGCTCTGATGAAATTATATGTCTCTAAGGTTGAGACATTTGATCAGTGGTCATGTATGGCTGTGAGAGCTGGACCATAAAGAAGGCAGAGTGCCAAAGAATTTGAACTGTGGTGCTGGAGAAGACTCCTGTGAGTCCCTTGGACAGCAAGGAGATCAAACCAGTCAGTCCTAAAGGAAATAAACCCTGAATATTCATTGGAAGGACTGATGCTGAAGCTGAAGCTCCAATGTTTTGGCCACCTGATGTTAACAGCTGACTCATTGGAAAAGATCCTGATGTCGAGAAAGATGGAGGGCAGAAGGAAAAGAGGACATCAGAGGATGAGATGGTTGGATGGCATCACTGATGCAATAGACACGAACTTGGGCAAACTCCAGGAGGTGGTGAGGGATAGGGAGGCCTGGGGTACAGCAGTCCATGGGGTCTCAAAGAGTTAGACAGTGCTGGGTGATTGAACAACAAAAGGTTGAGACACTAAAGTAGAACCCAAGCCCAGAGCAAGAATTCAGCAGTGAGGGGACAGGAGAAGTTTTAGGTTTAGAGACTGGCAAACTTTTCCTGTTAAAGGCTCAGTCAGTGAAGTTGCTCAGTCGTGTCTGCCTGTTTGCAATCCCATGGACTGTAGCCTACCAGGCTCCTCCATCCATGGAACTTTCTGGGCAAGAGTACTGGAGTGGGTTGGCATTTCCTTCTCCAGGGGATCTTCCTAACCCAGGGATCGAACGCAGGTCTCCCACATTGCAGGCAGTCTGAGCTATATTTTGGATTTTGTGGGCCAGTAGGTCTCTATCATAGCTACTAAACTCTGCTACTGTAGTGCAGACACAGCCATAGTTATTATTGGGACATGAATCTCAATAAAACCACTCACGGACTCTAATATTTGCATCTCATATAATTTCCACGTATCATGACAAATTCTTCTTGATTTGATTTTATCTAACCAATTAACAATTTAAAAACTCATTCTAACTTGACAGTAATACAGAAACAGGAAGTGGTCTGAATTTGGTCTGTGAGTCAGTTTGCCAACCCAGGATTAGAGGAAATTGCATGCCAAGAAGAAAGCAAGTCTCCCCTCCCATCTCATGCAGGGGCAGTGACTCCTGTTACCAAAGCTCATTCTCATATTGTGTCTCTGGCAATCCTCATCACAATCCAGGAGACACATATTTTTCTCACATAATAGATGGAGGGCCAGAGAAAATGAAAGATCCATGGATTCATTTAACAAATATTTGAGTCCAGAGCGAGGCCCAAGGGATATGGCAATGACTAAGGCTTAGCTTCTAATTGCTTAGAGACTAGTACAGCAGACTAGTACAGGTAATTACAATATAGTATAGGCTAAGGGCTTCCACCCGTGGCTCCAGTATCCTTGCCAGGAAAAATCCATGGACAGAGAAGCCTGGCAAGCTACAGTCCACAGGGTCACAAAGAGTTGGACATGACTGAGCAAACATACACACACAGATAGGCTAAAGAGACACATATAGGAAGCATTTGATTAAATTTTGGGCCCAGGGAAAGCATTCTGGAAGAAATAACATCCAGTTGAGATAAGAAAAACATAGCCAAAATGAAGAGGAGGCAAAACCATACAGATTATAAGGAAAGACAAAAGCAAAGATGTGGAGAGAGAGCACAGCACATAAAAAATTTCAAGTCAGTAAGTTTGCATCAAAGAGCATATGGGGAGTGGGACAAGAGCAAAGCAAAGGTGAGCAGGCCCCATTTCATATTGGGTTACAGCACCTGCTTCACCCTGGGAGCAACATGGAGCTGACGAATAGGTGGAAACAAGGAAGTGATCTGGGTCAGCTTTACTTTTGAGTAAAAATGCCTGGTTCCAGAGTGGAGAATGGATGGCCAGAAGCATGTCAGATCTCATTTCATGATTTAAAAAAAAAAAAATACTGACCCCCCTCATAGATAATCTGACTTGCTCAGCTTCACTGAACTGGTGAGTTATGAATCAGCCCACCAGTTCCTTGCCCAGTGCCCCCTGTCTCCTTGGTCATGGTCACATTCCCACACCTAAAGGGTGGACAGCACACGGCAAAGTCATAAACACAGCCGTGGCCTCACTTTGGTGGAGAAGGGTCTTTGGAACCCAAGATCTAGTGATGGATTCCGTTCACTGCTCTAAGGATGTCATGCTTCTAGAGACTCTCAGCTGACAAAGCTAGGAAAATAACCACGCCACCACCCTCCCTTTGTATCAAGCTAGTATTACATGAATAATGATCAAGTGACTCAGTTAAGTCATAAAAATGCCAGGTTCTCTGCCAAAGAAGATAAAAGAAAAAAAGGAGGAGGGCTAAAGAGAGACAGTAAAGTTACTGGGTGATGCCAATTAAAATGTGTAAACTGGGTAGAATTGTAATGGGTTTGATGTTTTGTACCAGACGGCTTTAGAACAAAGGATAAAGCATGTCATTCTATAAAGAGAGATGAGAAGTAGGTTTCTAGCAGATGATCATAATAATAGGTAGAAGCTGCAATTCTGTTCTTTTTAGAGCTCAGCACACAGCTGTCATGGTAATAAGGTTTTTTTTNAGACTGGCTCCCACCTGGCAGGCACGTGTCTCAACCCTGTGGGAAAGCCTCGAGGGGCAGCCCGTAGACCCCTGTGTCACCTCGAGGGGAAGCCTTACCCTTCTTCTAGATCTCGGGAGGAAGGTGGATGTGCATGACTCCACTCCAGAAGAGACCTGACTCCCCTGGGGAGCCTCCAGAGGATCTCCAAGGTCCACGTCTGCCGTGGAGAGGAATCCTCAGGGGCCAGACTAGGACTTAGGACCTGGGACCGACTGCCAAGGTGTCCCCAGAGTCCCCTGGAGACTCGCTTGGAGCCTGGCTTTCCCGGAGGCTCCAGGGACGGGTACCTGGGGTCCAAGGTCGTAATTCGAAAGGAACCTGCCGCAACTCGAGAATCACCAGGAGGATCTCCCCTCCAGGCGAGAATAGGCCCTTGTGCTCTGCGGCACGTCACGTGAAGTTACCCCATCCCTCACGAACCTCGACGAGTCACTTCACACCCTTGCAGTGACTCCAGAATAGCCCGCCATAAAAGTCTCCACTCAAGAGCTATGTCTAGGGTACCCTCAGAAATCAAGAGGAACCCCGTGTCCCCCTGCTCTGCACGGAAGCAGGGTTCCTTTCCCTGCTTCTTCAGGGGTGGATCGCCGACCATTCCATCGCAATTCGAGAGCAGGCGCTCTCCACAGGAGTCTCCAGAGGAGCTCCGGTGGTCGCGCCACATGTTCCACCAGACTCCAGAGGTCTCTGTCCACTCCGTCTGCACCTGGCGGCCCTGAGCCGCCTCGAGAGTCATCCCGAAGACTGGCTCCCACCTGGGGCTCCCACGTGTGTCAACCGTGTGGGAAAGCCTCGAGGGGCAGCCCGTAGACCCCTGTGCCACCTCGAGGGGAAGCCTGACCCTGCCTCTAGAGCTCGGGAGGAATGCGGAGGTGCACGTCTCCACACANGTTCAGACCATTTCTGTCCTTTATTGAGCCCATCTTTGCATGAAATGTTCCCTTGGTATCTCTAATTTTCCCTAAGAGATCTCTAGTCTTTAAACCTTTAGTGATCACGTAATCCAATCTCTATATTTACAGATTAGCACCTTGAAGCTATAAGGCTGCACACCTATGGGGCTTGGAGCCCTGGCTCTGGAGTCAGATATTCCTGCATTTGTGTCCCCTCTCCGCTCCTCAGTTGCTATATGGCTTCAGCAAATCCCTTAACCTCTCTCTCTCTATTCTAGTCACCTCACCAAAAACCTCTTAGATTTGTTGTATTTAAAGGAAATAATGCATGTTACATAATTTATCTCAGTGCTTGGCACATGGAGCAGGCCCTATAAATGATGTGTATAATTATTATTACTAATTATAATAACAAGCATTTATAGAGTACTCACTACATTATTACCATTATTGCTATTATTGTTATCATTATTTACTCAAGGTTACAAAATGAAATAGTAACTGGACTCAAACCAGAATCATCTCTGCTCCAGACCTAAACTCCTACTCAAAACTTATTTTCACTTTACAATGATTTTCAAATCATGTCCCATAGAGTCTTAGGGTTAGAGGAAGTGCTTAAAGGAGAAGTTGGACAGGCATAGCTCTGTTCTCACTTTATTTTATATTTCTTTTGAAGAAGNATACTCACTACATTATTACCATTATTGCTATTATTGTTATCATTATTTACTCAAGGTTACAAAATGAAATAGTAACTGGACTCAAACCAGAATCATCTCTGCTCCAGACCTAAACTCCTACTCAAAACTTATTTTCACTTTACAATGATTTTCAAATCATGTCCCATAGAGTCTTAGGGTTAGAGGAAGTGCTTAAAGGAGAAGTTGGACAGGCATAGCTCTGTTCTCACTTTATTTTATATTTCTTTTGAAGAAGTTCTATTCCTAAAAGTAATTTTGAAAATCATTGCAAACCATTGATTTCTACCATGCTATCATTGAAAATGAAATCAGTAGCAAGCAAAGGACAGGATTATATACTTCGATCTTAAAGAAATGACATTAGAAGTCAAAAAGTGGATTTGATGGATAACCAACAAAAACCTCTTGTATAGCACATGGAACTCTGCTCAATGTTATGTGCCAACCTGCATGGAAGAGGGGTTTAGGGGAGAATGGATACAGGTACATGTAAGGCTGAGTCCCTTCACTGTTCACCTGAAATTATCACTGCATTGTTAATTGGCTATACCTCAATACAAAATGTTTTTGGTGTTAAAAAATAATAAAAATTAAATTGAAAAAATTCCATTTAGGTACCACACAAAAGAAGAAGTAGATTTAAAAGACATTAAGGAAATCTTATCTCTCCTTTCTTTTCTATTGATATGATTTTCCCAGGAAACTCAGCTTAGAGGGGCAGCAGAAGGCATAACAGATAGAATAGATCCTCTGCAAGGGTTTCCAAACTCCATCAACACCCACTTCCAGCATCCCCTCTCCACTTAAGCTTGGCCATTGCTCATGCATCAGTTGCATTTCATCCATTCCTTGGGTGCCTACGTGTGCTACAGCCAAAGAGGTCCACTGTGGAATATTTCAGGAATTTGCATCTGAAAAGTTGAAACTCTGGGAGAAGCCAATTGTTAATCTGAAGGTAGAATTTCATGTCCCTTTGAGCCTGTGATAAATTGTCAGTCTCCAATTTATCTCTCACATGAAGACAATCTTATTATCCAGACCCAGAGACATGGAGTATGAGAAGGAGCTGTGAACATGTTGGTCAAAATAAATGAACAGATGATTGCATGACAGGTCATCTGAACATGAGTGCCTAATGATTTTGAAAAGCTCCTTGCAAAGTGTGTTTACTTACAGAGTGGTATTCAGAAACTAACTTTTGGTCTGTGGTTTATTTATGCTCCTGTCCTTCTAAATGTGTGATACTTTGCTCCTGTCCTTCTAAATGTGTGATACTTCTGTATAATCAATTCTCACACTTAAAGTGTAAAACAAGAGACTAACTCTCTTCCATTGTGAAAATTAGTCCTTCACCTTAGAAAAAGATTTATGCTTTGAGTCATAAAAAAGCCAACATTCTCCAGCATTTAAAAGCAGCACCACAAAAAGAAAACCGAATGAAAACATCAGTGAATCCATTTCCCTTTCCGTCCAGATCTGAAAGGTGAGAGTTCTCATTTCTGCCAAGAGGCTTCTGTCTCTGACAAGTTGAGTCAGCATGCTGCAAATTACATGGGGCAGCTGAAAGAAACTGAATTGGGTCAAGGTAACTTTTGCCAGGCGTCTTAGAATTTTAGGAGAGGAAGGAAAACTCTGCACTGTAACTCAAGTTAGCAGTTCTTTGACTATAATGGGTGGGGGGAGACAGGAGGAGACCAGGGTGACCAGATATCCAAGACAGGATTCATCTGTCCTTGCTTTTTTTGAGTTTTGATGTTAATGTGATTCATGGGTGTGGCAGCCATGGAAAGGTGCTGCTCAGATCTCCCTTTAAGAGAGAAGTTTTAAAAGTAGTATTGACACATATACATTACCATATGTAAAACAGATAGCTAATGGGAAGTTGCTGTATAACACAGAGAACTCAACCTCATGCCCTATGAGAACCTAGAGAGGTAGGATAGGGTAGGTCATGGGAGGGAGGTTCACAAGGGAGGAGACATGTGTATACCTATGGCTGATTCATGCCGATGTATGGGAGAAACCAACGCAACATTGTAAAGCAATTACCCTCCAAATAAAAATAAATACTTAAAAAAAAAATGAGAGAGAGATTCTTTAGTAAGAATGGACATATCTGTCAGTCTGCAGCCTCTGAAGCTTGGGGATCCACTGTGGAATTTAAGCTATGGTCTTAAGACCACACCAAAGCTATGGTCTTCCAGAGCAGCTCCTAGCCAATGACTGAGCGTGAAGTTGGGGGGCAGACCAGACCCAGGTATGCCTCCTGCCCAGTGGAGGAATTTCTCTAGTGGAATCATTGCTTTGGGGCTCCCTATCAACCTAGCCAAGACGTCCTAAAATCTCCGTGCAGTCTGAAGCTCTGTCTACCTCATTCTTCCTTCCTGCTCTCCCTTCATGGACATCAAACTTGCAACATGACCTGAGGCCTTCCCCAGTGCCTCCTGCTCCCTCTCCCCTTTCTCTTTGACAACCGTACCCCCACACACCACACCCACACACCAAAGTCTTGCACTTCCAATGCCGTCTTGGTGTCTGCTTCCTGGGGGACCTAAATGTAGGCAATGGAGAAGGAGCAGAATATTTTCTTCTTACCCCATCTCTAACCTTTCCCCTACATACTGCTTTGTCTTTCTAACCAGCCCACACTTCCCCCCTTAAGCAGCAGCTGTGGCCTTCAGCAGTGTTTGCCCTCGGTGGTCACGTGATCTCTTGCCATTTACTTTCCCACTGGAAACACAAGCCTTAGCAGACTGGAAACAGTATCTAATGAACTGAAAGTAATTATGAAAAGCCAAGTAGGTACTGAGATGTTAGGGCAAAATCTGGAGATTTGAGGGGGAGTGTGCATATGTGTGTGTGTGTGTGCTCATTCTCACTTGGAGGAGGAGGAGGTGGTAAATATCTCAAACTTAGAAATAATCTTCTTTTCTTAGTTTTAATGAGAAAGAACAAATTAATATAGATGCAGTATCTCACCTCTTCACCTCCCTTGCTTATCCCAGATTATTTGGCAATGAAGGATGAATTCAATTCTATTTTTTGTTTGTTTGTTTCTCTCTTTATTTTCATAACTCAGTAAAATAGTCAGAAGGGTGGAAAGCCAGGGGGAATAAATACGAATGAGCTGAATATGCCATAAACTCTCCAATCAGTGTTTAATCAAGCAATGACTATAATTTAGAATGATTATTATCTTATTTTAACTTTTCCAAGTAATCTATCCAACTTTATTTCAATTACTCAAGTGGAAAAGGGCTAAGAGATCAAAGTAAAAATCACTTTTTGCTTAATAAAAGTAAACAGCTGATTATGACTGAGTTACCTACCTGGATGTAAGGAGAAAGATTTGAAAGTCTTTGAAAATTCCTTCCAAAAACAGATTCTAAGTTCAGGAAATTAATTTTTAAAAATTAATGCACACACAATTTATATTTAGTTGCAACCACTAAATGTATGGATTCTGTTCACTCTGGCTTAATTCAACATAAAAGATGAATTGCCCCAGTCAAATCCTATTTGTCTATCCCACAGAGATTTTATTCTCAGGGAGCCAGAAATATGGAAGCCACTTCTTTCTCTCTCTCTCTGTCTTCTGCCCTCTTTCCAAAGCCTATAAGGACACTCTTAGTGCAGTAATTTGTTGGGTTAGAAGTTACACTGCTAGAACTAACACATTTAGGATTTCTCATCACCTTTGACCTTACCACTCCCTACTCTCCACGAACATTAAGGCAGGAAAGCCATATGAAATTATCTGGACTCAGTATTATGACAAAGGAACACACGCTGCCCTCCCTGCTTCATTCCATCTGTGTACAGCCTAAAACAGCTGACTGGGACAGGCTTTCATCTTTAATCTCATCAACCGACTTTCCCATGAGAAACAGCCAATGAAGTCCAAACCTATGTCCCAAGCTCTTTGTAGACTCAGGCAACTCACCACATCTGACACTTCAAAAAAAAAAAAAATCAGTAAAAGTGGTGGCTATGAGTCATTAAGGACAAACAGCATTCCTGAAAGAAGTGAACATCACTAGTGGAAACACACTGATGCTTGCTTTGAAAACTCTATAGGCCCCTATAGACCTGAATAATGTTAAGGCCTGAATTCTCTCCATCTCCACAAAGCCTATTATTTGCTGTTCAATTTTCTATAAATATAACTATCTCCTTTCCTTTTTTTCTTTTGACTGTAACAAACTAGTATCAGAAATACTTCTAATAGTTCCCATGTTCCTTAACACTGTCTTTCAATTATTGTTAGTAACTTAAAGGGGTGACTAACTATAATTTGCTCTCAATAACGTCCAATTTGGTGGACCATGACAACCTGATTCACACTCACACACACACACAAAAGAGGACAGTGCAAGAGCAAACCTCAAGAGAGAAGCCATGACAACTGAATGTCATGTGGGATCTTGACATATCCTGGAAAAGAAAAAAAAAATTAGGTTCCAACTAAGGAAATTTAAATAAAATTTTAAATTCAGCTAACAATAATAATATATCACTATTGGTTCATTAGGGTGAAAAATGTACCATAATGATGAAGGATGCTACAATAGGGGAAATTGGGTGTGGAATACATAGGAGCTCTGCACTATCTTTGTAACTATTCTAAAATAAAAAGCTTATTAAGGCAACATCAAGAACAAAAAAGCAGTGCCTGACATGCAAGGGGTACTGCAGTGACATCAGACTCTTTCTTCCTAAGCCTTATTCCCTGCCCCCCACCCCTCTCCTCCTCATTCTGCACTGTGAAATGCTGCTGATAATTCAGAGTCCCTTTCCAATCATGCAGATGGAGGAAAAAGCCACAAGATGATGAAGATAAAGCTTGTGTGATGTGCACTGGAAGAGAAGCTGACTAATGAAAAGTGTGGTTATTAAGCATCTTATTTTTCTCTAACAGGGGCCCAGAGGGAGGCAATAAAGCTCTGCGAAATTTATTCTGAAATTTGAAATATGTTCACATCACCAGTTGCCAACTAACCTGCCCAAAAATCTGACAGGAAATTCAAACCAGAGTGTTTTCTTGTTTTAAGAGAGGTGTTACTGGCCTGCTTTTCTTTCTCCCTGCCTTCTTCTTAAGAAGAACTATGGGTCGGTAAGGAAACATGTGAATCAGATGGAAGAAATAAAAAGTCCGGATAAAATGGCACAAAACCAAACAAATTCCTGGAGCTGAAGAAAATCCTGGCTGTGATAGGAATCCAAGCCTTTTCCATATGAGTCTGAATGAAGCAAACCTCTAAGCCAGTGTATGGGCGCGAAACTTCATAAAGCGCAAGTGTTCACGAATGGAAGCTGATTAACTTGCCCAAAACGCCATCAAGCAAAGTGTTTCAGATCAACTGAAGCTCAAACTGGTGCTGACACAGGGCTTAAAGCAAAAATAATATGGATATTATGAAAACTCTCTCTTTTAATCAATAGGCCAGCCCATCTTTCCATTTCTGACATGATCCTTTCCTGCTCAATGTATCCCAGTGGAAGCACCCTGACCCTAACTTATATAGGCTGAGTCAAAGAAGCAGCCTGTCCAAACTCAGCACATCTCAATCTATTTTTTCAGAAGGTAAATTTTTGTATGAAGAATCCTATTTGAAACCCCAGTATGCTGCTGCTACTACTGCTGCTAAGTCGCTTCAGTCATGTCCGACTCTGTGCGACTCCATAGACGGCAGCCCACCGGGCTCCCCCATCCCTGGGATTCTCCAGGCAAGAATGCTGGAGTGGGTGAAACCCCAGTATATAATCAGCTAAAATCAGAACTGTTCTGAATGAGGACACAGAGCCACCTTGTTTAGTGACCACACAACTCTATATATTTGAGTGTATAAAAATTTCACCATTTATAAGAAGATATTTAAAAATTGTCCCAACATTTCATATTGTCCTCTTTAATAATATACTACACAGTTATATTACCAGAAAAAACCGGTTTGTTCAGGAATAGCCAGAGGAATTGCAATTTGAGACATTTAAACTACAAGAGATCATGGGCAAATCCAGAAGACAAGAGGAATTAGTTTTTATAAGGAAAAAGGGTACTTAGAAGTGGCTGTAATAATCAAAGAATCCATTGGAAGAAGCTGGGAGTTCAAAGTATACAGGTTTCTCATTGGCTGGGTTATTACAGTTTCTGATTGACAGCACTGTTGATGGAGAGAAGTTTTCTTCTTCCTGCTGGAGAGTAAAGTGGGGAACACTTCCCTGTAGGACATGTAGGCATAAATCTCTTCCTGTGTGTAGTAACTGACGACACATGTTGGGGAGCGAGAGCATCTGTCCCCGGTATTAGCTGCTGTTTCTTTAATTCCATAGTATCTAGTTGAATGACACAGATACATATTTTTTCATTATAAATTAGATTCATATAATAATTTTACTCTACATTTGCATAATTGGTTTACTTTCTTGTCCTTGGACGCCAAAAACATGTTTCAAAACAGACTTAGAGGTAAGAAGAAGCAAAGCCCTAAGATGAATACTCGATTTGGCAGAAATTGGCCAGATGCTCATCCATCCCATTTCTTCCTTCTGGGAAGAGGGGAATAAAACATAGTCCATCTGTCCTTCCAGATAAGTTAGGAGGATGTAACTGAGTATGTTCTGACCAATGGAATATGAGTGAAAATAATACGTATCTCTTTCGGGCCTTGTCTCTAAAATCCCTCTCCTGCTTCCTTCCACCTCCTCCTCTTCTTCTCTTATCTACAACAACAGAAAGGAAGGATTGATGGTTGGTGGAGTTACAAGATAGAAGGAGACCAGATCCCTGAGTTTCTGCTTAAATGAAAAGGACCTAGGCATGCTACATGGGCAGCATCACACTGTGATGTGAGCAAGAAATAAAATGTTTCCTGAGTTAAGCCATTGAGATTGAGGGCTTGTTACCACAATGAGATATAGAAGACATAACTTCTAAAATTTATTCAATTTCATTAAAAAATTTGTTTTCAATTTTGTTTAAAGTGCTAATTTCGACCTGAGTCTCCTCAATACAATAGATTCCCTTTAAAATTAATATTAGAAAAGTGTGCTGTTTAATGAGGAACTGGCATGCATTATGCAAGCAGATAGGAATTATGTCATTGAATTATGACAGGAATTATGTTATTGAAGGAGGCAAGAATATACAACAGAGAAAAGACAGTCTCTTCAATAAGTGGTGCTGGGAAAACTGGACAGCTACATGTAGAATGAAATTAGAATATTTTCTCACAGTATGCACAAAAATAAACTCAAAATGGATTAAAGATCTAAATGTAAGACCAGAAACCATACAATTCCTAGAGAAAAACATAGGCAAAACACTCTTTGATATAAATCACAGAAGTATTTTTTTCAGATCTGTCTCCTAAGGCTATTCTGTGCTAAGCCACTTCAGACATGTCTGACTCTGTACGACCCTATGGACTATAGCCTGCCAGGCTTCTCTGTCCATGGGGATTCTCCAGGTAAGAACACTCGGGTGGGTTGCCGTGCCCTTCTCCAGGGGGTCTTCCCCACTCAGGGATCAAACCCGTGTCTCTTAGGTCTCCTGCATTGGCAGGTGGGTTCTTTACCACTAATGCCATCTGGGAAGTCCCCTAAGGCAAAGGAAACAAAAGTCAAAATAAACAATAGGACTTAATTAAACTTAATAGCTTTTGCACAGCAAAGGAAACCATCAACAAATGAAAAGACAATCTACTGAATTGGAGAAAATATTTGCAAATGATATGACCAAAAGGAGTTAATATACAAGATATAGAAATGGCTCACACAATTCAATAAAGAAACAACCCAATTAAAAAATGGGCAGAAGACCTGAAGAGACATTTCTACAAAGAAAAAATGCTCAGCATTGCTAATCATCAGAGAAATGCAAATCAAAAGAACAATGAGATATCACCTCACACATGTCAGAGTGTGAGTGATAGTCCCTCAGTCGTGTCTGACTCTTTGCGACCCCATGCCTATATAGCCCATGGAATTCTCCTGGCCAGAACACTGAAGTGGGTAGCCATTCTGTTCAGGGGATCTTCCCAACCCAGGGATCAGAACCCAATCTCCCGCACTGCAGGTGGATTCTTTACCAGCTGAACCAACAGGGAAGTCCAAGAATATTGGAGTGGGTAGCCTATCTTTTCCCCAGCGGATCTTCCTGACCCAGGAATCGAATCCGGGTCTCCTGCATTGCAGGCAGATTCTTTACCAGCTGAGCCACCAGGGTGTTTATCATCAAAAAGATCACCAATAACAAGTGTTAGTGAGGATGTGGAGAAAAGTAAATCATTGTATACCGTTAGGAATGTAAATCTCTGTACTGTTTTCCATAGCCACTGTGGAAAACTGTAAGAGATTGCTCAGGAAACTAAAAATAAACAACCATACGATTCAGCTATTATATTCAAAGAAAATGAAAATACTAATTTGAAAAGATACCCCAATATTCATAGCAGCATTATTTATAATTGCCAAGACATAGAAGCAATCTGAATGTCCAGTAACAGGTGAATGGATAAAGAAGGTATTATATATATTGTTGTTGTTGTTGTTTAGTTGCTAGGTCGTATCTGACTCTTTTGTGACCCATGGACTGTAGACCACCAGGCTCCTCCGTCCCTGGGATTTTCCAGGCAAGAGTACTGGAGTGGGTTGCCATTTCCTTCTCCAGAGGATCTTCCCAANTGCAGTCCATGGGGTCACTAAGAGTCAGACACAACTGAGCGACTTCACTTTCACTTTCCACTTCAATGCATTGGAGAAGGAAATGGCAACCCACTCCAGTGTTCTTGCCTGGAGAATCCCAGGGACAGGGGAGCCTGGTGGGCTGCCCTCTATGGGGTTGCACAGAGTCAGACATGACTGAAGCGACTTAGCAGCAGCAGCCACAGCAACATTTATTTATTCAGCTTCCCTGGTGGCTCAGTGGTAAAGAATCTGCCTGCTGATGCAGGAGATGCAGTTTCAGTCCCTCAGTTGGTAAGATTCCCTGGAGAAGGAAATGGCAACACACTCCAGTGTTCTTGCTTGGGAAATCCCATGGATAGAGGAGCCTGGCAGGCTAAAGTCCAGGGGTCACAAAAGAGCTGGACACGACTTAGTGACTAAACAACAACATTTATTTATTAATAATATGAGTGCCAGGTATTAAGCTCTTTGCTGGTTATATAAAGATAAATAGTATAAGATTCCTGTCCATGAAAACATGATGGTCCCTGAACCACTATCTGACCACTGGGAATGTTTACCATTGGATCACCTGGAGAAAATATTTTGCCCAAGGTCTGTCCATCTTATAAGCCAAAACTCTGAATGACATTGGCTTTGACACAGATTCAACAAGTATTGTAACAGCAATATGGCATCACCAATGGTAAGGAAAAACGGCACCAACATCATGCAAGAGATAGTTCCTGAGAATAGAACTAAGGGTAGGGAGTGAGGGGAGAGGTGCTGTCCATAGCAACTTTTCTGGCAACAGAGCTCACACAGAGAAGTCCAGAGGCATCAGGGCTTCGCATGAGAATAGCTGGGGGTGGGGTGGGGAGGTGTTTCCTTGCAGAGGTACTTTAAGAGTCTAACGATAGTGCTGCAGTCTGGGAAATCAACACAGATCCCTGAGCAAACCACCCTGTATCACCTGCACCTCTGAGTGAAGGACAAAACCCTCGAGAGTACCAGACCAAACTCCTGAGTCTCTCCCCAGTATTTCCAGACCAGGTTTCCTGGATGGTCTCAAGTGAATAGCTAGGAAGAATGAGAAAGACCCTCCCACAAATAACTGAACTTTTATTTCTCAACCAGCTGGTGGGTGGAAGGCTGAGTCAGACAGAACTTGGAAAAATTGAGGAAGAGACGTTTCTTATACTTCTGAGACCATGAGGCAAAGGCAAGTCAATTACATGCATATGTACATTTTCTTTTAGGAAGAGTGCTCAGAACTTTCATCAGATTCTTAAAGAGATCTAAGTGTTAGAAGATGGGGTGTTTTCAGGTTGGGCTTCCTTGAGAGGAGGATTTGAGATTTTTGAGCAAGTGATTTATTAAGATTTTTTTTTGTCTCATCATGCAACTTGTAGGATCTTAGCTCCCTAACCAGGGGTTGAACTCAAGCCCTTGGTAGTGAGAATACAGAGTCCTAACCACTGGACCACCAAGGAAGTCCCAAGAAAGTGCTTCTTGAGAAGCCTGGCCAGGGCATGGGGAAGGCAGAAAGGAGAGGGGAGAAAACGAAGCCAGTCTTCAGACAAAGCCCTCACAGAGGCCGACTTCCAAGGGGCACCAGCTGAAGCAGGAGTGCTGGGCTTCCTCTTGCCGCAGCCCCTCTTCCAGCATCTCTTTCTTCCTAGATCAGCTCTCTAAGGTCTTTCTCTTTTATAATGTAGAGAAGCAATTCTTTTTGTTTCACAGTGAAGCTGTGCCCAGTGGGTCTCATTTTCATAACCAAACATATCCATATAAGGGGTGTTCTTAGCAGAAGCAGCTCTCCCCCAGAGAGTCTGTAGTCAGCACTCAATGTAAATTTCCCCTTCCTATCTCATACTCTCTCTCTCTTTCTCATACACACACACGTATGGACACTCAAGCCCAGAGAGATGACAACTTGCCTGAGGTCATTTAACTAGTCAGCATGACAACTTGCCTGAGGTCATTTAACTAGTCAGCAATAGAACCAAGACAAAACTGAGTCTTAACTCTCTCTTCCATGTTCATTACTCTGAACACACTGCCTCCCGAGCATTCAAGCATTTTACATCAATGGTAATAAATATAAAGCAGTTTCTTGGAGGAGGCAATTCAAGTCAAGTGTCAAATGCATTCCATAAATAGATGGATTTTCTTCTGAATCTGGGGGGCTGAGGCACGTGGCATAAATGTGGGGAAATAGAAATTTGCATACACCCCCAAATAAAGGGGTCTTTCCAAACAGTAGAGGGCTGAAAGGGACTGTTGAGAGAGACGATTCATTTGAAAACCTTGCAGTATCAATAAAAATGCTTTATTGGTAAATATTTTCTTACTAATTTCACCGAAATCAAGTTAAAAGATGTTTCAGTTAGTCTGAATCACTTTCCTGCCTTCAAACAGAAAGCATAGTCTTATCTCTCTTTCTAGAGATGTTATTAGCTGAGCACCAGAAGCAATAGATTTAGCATTGACTCAAGGGCCCTTTGGGCTTCCCTGATGGCTCAGCTGCTAAAGAATCTGCCTGCAATGCAGGAGACCCTGATTCAATTCCTGGGTCGGCAAGTTTCCCTGGACAAGGGATAGGCTTCCCACTCCAGGATTCTTGGGCTTCTCTGGTGGCTCAGATGGTAAAGAATCTGCCTGCAATGCAGGAAACCTGGGTTTGATCCCTGGGTTGGGAAAATTCCCGGGAGGAGGGCATGGCAAGCCACTCCAGTATTCTTGCCCAGAGAATCTCCATGGACAGAGGGGCCTGGTAGGCTACAGTCCAGGGGGTCACAAAGAGTTGGACACTAAGCCCAGCACAGCAAGGGCCCTTTGGGGCTCCTCCAGAAGCTCAGATGGTAAAGAATCCACCTGGAATGCAGCAGACTCAGGCTGGATCCCTGGGTCAGGAAGATCCCCTGGAGGAGGGCATGGCAACCCACTCCAGTATTCTTGCCTGGAAAATTCCATGGACAGAGGAGCTTAGCAGGCCAAAGTCCCTTAGAGTCGCACAGTCAGACGTTACTGAAGTAACTTAGTATGCACACACACAAGGGATCTTAAGAATCCAGAACAACTGCCTTCTTCTCCAGAGGTCANCCTGGAAAATTCCATGGACAGAGGAGCTTAGCAGGCCAAAGTCCCTTAGAGTCGCACAGTCAGACGTTACTGAAGTAACTTAGTATGCACGCACACAAGGGATCTTAAGAATCCAGAACAACTGCCTTCTTCTCCAGAGGTCATATCTAACATGATCCTTTACAGGTAACAAGCCCCTTTTCATCCACCACACTTTATGTCATCCTCATAGCAAACTTGTATGACAGGTAAATTACTAACTCATTTTATGGTAGAAAAATCAATGTTCAAAGGGGTTAAGTAACTTACCTAAAAGCACCCAAAGACACAGTTAAGACCCAAATCCAAACCTTCAAGTCCAAATATCATGCATGTTCTTTTCCAGTCTGTCCAAAAAAGCTTCGTACCAGAGGCAGTGGGATAGCTGGGTCACTGGTTTGGATGTCAGACAAAAACAAAACCCGGCTAAACTGCAAGTCGCTAAAGTTAGGGTCTTAACAACAGGAGGTCTTGGCTGGACAGGAGCTGGGTCCCAGCTACTTTCAAGGACTGGATAATGGCTACTTTACTCCAGACTCTGTTCCAGACAGAAAACAATGACCAAAATGGAACATATCCCTGCCCCCTAACATTTACATTCTAGTGGAATTAGACTTGAAACAAATAATGAAATATAAAACATGCCAGTGATAGTAACTGCTGTGGAGAAAAATCAAAATGCAGAACCTCAGGAATATGGGCATGCATGGGGGTAATGGGGTTCTGATTTATATATTAGGTGATCAGGAATGGCCACCAGATAAGGTCACACTTTAGAAGGAACCTAAAGACAGTAAAGGAGCAAGTTTTATGGAGATCAGGGAAGAACAATTCCAGATAGAGAAAACCACAAATACAAAGGCCCTACAGCAAGAGCTTGGTGAACTTGAGGAACAGGAAGAAGGCCAGTACAACTAGCCATTAANCTAAAGACAGTAAAGGAGCAAGTTTTATGGAGATCAGGGAAGAACAATTCCAGATAGAGAAAACCACAAATACAAAGGCCCTACAGCAAGAGCTTGGTGAACTTGAGGAACAGGAAGAAGGCCAGTACAACTAGCCATTAACTTTGCATTTATGGAGAAAAAAAAAAAATGCATTAGAGAGAAAGAAGTTCACATCTTTGAGACATAAAGAGTGATACAAGGTAGAATTGGATCAGTGTTATGAAGAGACATAAATCAAGTATTATAGGATTGCCGAGGAAGTAAGGGAGGCTTAGAATCATAGCATCAGAATGTGATTGTCTAGTCCAAGATATTGAGGTTTTCTTGAACAATAAAATACACTCCTTTCAAACTGTAGCTCGTGGATTGCCAATAAGAAAACAAATGGAATCAGAATACTCTGGCTGAAGTGAAGGTAGGAAGGTTTAGCCTTTCCAACTTGGCGTGACTCTTTCTCATCCCCAGCCACTGAGGCACCTTTATGGAGCCATAGGGCTGTAAGAGACAACGTTTGCCAAAGATTGATTGAGTCAAACTAGTTTATTTTACAAAAAAGCATCCGAGGCCCGCAGAGGGAATCTTCTTCTTCTGGTGTAACTGGAATGAAGTCCCTTCCACTCACTGCCCAGTGTGCTGTGCTGGCCCTGAGGCTGAGGGTCATGGATCCTGCTTCAGCCTCCAGTGTGCACATCCCACCTCCTAGGTTGACCCTGGGTTGACCTAGAATGCCCCTGCTCTCTGTCTTTCCATGGACATGATGCCACACCAGACCAGCTGCCTCTCTCGGCTCCTATTTAAAACTGATCTGTGCTCTGGGGAGCTTCTCTGTGAGGCTGGCCATCTCCCCAGCAGTCATTCCTCCTCGACCCATGTATTCACTCTTCCTAGGGGCGGTCTGAGATAATCACAACAAAAAGGTCATTGCTCAGATTTGCATTTCAAATTAGATGTTTGACAATAGTCTTGAAAACTGGACTTATCTTTTGACACATACAGAGATAATGACAAAGAAATTGCCCTGCACTTATTCCCTGAAAATGCCAAGCACTTCCTGCCTTCATATCTGATGTACTTCTTCACTAAGATCTTTTTTTTTTTTTTNTTGATTTATCCATATTTAACAAAAGATCCCCAACAGATTAGGAGATGGGGTGAAGGAAGGAAAAAAATCTTGCTCCTTTGTCATAGGTAGTTTGTAAAGCACTGGTTTAATCATCTCTCTCTCTCTCTCTCTCTCTTTTTTTTTTTTTTTTGGCTGTATTGATCCTTCGTTGTGTTCAGGCTTTCTCTAGTCAGGGTGCTTGGGCCGGAAGTGTGCTGGCTTCTCTTGTTGCGGCACGTAGGCTCCTAGAGCTTTCGGCTTCCGTAGTTGTGGCAGGTGGGCTTAACTGTTCCGTGAGATGTGGGATCTTAGTCCCCCAACTAGGGATTGAACCCGTGTCCCCTGCATTGGGAGAACAAAGTCTTAAGCACTGGAGCACCCCAAAGTCCTATGTTCTCTGTCTTGACAGATGAGAAAAATGAAGTGCTTTGCAAGTCTCATAGTTAACCTAGTGAGAGGGCAGGAACTAGGACTGAGTCGTCTGGTTTCAGCCCCAGGCCTTGCACATCTCCAAGAGATGCTGCTCCTGCTGTACCCTTGCACAGCTAGGCAGCCATTAAAGACAGCCCAGGGCCCCTCTCTCCTCTGTCTTCAAATTGCCCCTAGATCCCAGAATAGGAGGCAGAACTCGGTAAAGCCTGCTCATACCTGTCTTTGGGGAATTCAGGCTCTAGGCTTAAGGAAGGGAAGAACCTCCAGAAACACTGCTGCTGAAATCTGGTTGTTCCCTGCCTCCACTGCTCATTTGCTTTTTATTACTTAGAAAAGATTGATTGCTGGTAAGAATAAATAAGAATCCAGGTTATTCAGAATATTTCTCAAGGAGATGGTGGTGGTTTAGCTGCTAAGTTGTGTCCGACTCTTTGCGACCCCATGGACTGTAGCCTTCCAGGCTCCCCTGTTCATGGGATTTCCTGGGTAAGAATACTGGAGTGGGTTGCCATTTCCTTCTCCATCTTAAGGATATAGCACCTTTTAATTTTTTTATAACACCTTTTTAATCCCAAAGAAGTTAATATATTGTCCAGCTGTGCCAGAGGCACATGGTTGCAGGAGGTGGAAGCCAGCTGGCATCCGATGTGGAACAAATGGAAAATTTTAGCCATGGAAACCAGAGGGAATTCTTCACCTTAATTAAGAAAGAACTCTGCAATATTGAAAGTCTAGGTAGAGGAGGCCCCGGCCCAGTTTCTGACTTCATTAAAATGAACTCTGCTTAATTAGAACTTGGTTAACACAAATTGGAAAGGAGCAAGACTCATGCCCATTGAACTTGGTCCAGATTAGGAATTAAAACCCGATACTTCAACTCCTGCCCTTGCAAGCTGTCCTCCACCTTCTTAGTTTTTGGTAACAAACCTGATCTGCTTCCCAAGTTACCTGCTTCCCTAGGGGAAATGGAGTCTGGTGTGTTTGAAATATTACATTCAGAGGGAAATTTTTATGTAAAGTTCTCTAATTCAATAAATATGGAGCCTCATACCAACCAAGAGCTTGTTTAGGATTGTTCTTGTTGTCTGGCTGCTTGCAAAAGTCCAATCAGTAGACTCGCAGGACAAAATGTTACTCAGGTTGGATAGTGTCATATTAATGAAATGTAAACAAAGCGAGAGAAAGGGAAATTTTAGAAATCCAAATAAACACATTTCATGTGACTGGTCTTCCCAGACAGTTTCTCAGATTCCCTTTTTCTCTATGGTCATGTCTCATGGGCCTTTTAGTGATAACCTTAGATACTCTACATTTCAGCAAAATACAAACGTTTCTCTCTTGCATTCTTGTTTACTGTTTCTGTTAGAAACTCGAAGCCGTATCAGCTAAGTGGAAACCCTGGAGTGATTTAGGAGAAAAAGATCAGTTGTTTAACAATAAACATGGTAAATTCCATGTGATTAAGTAAGTGCTTATAAATGAAAGCAAGAAAATATTGCATTTGAATTGTGAACTATGAAGTTAGGACTGGAAATGATTGGGCAGGCTACCTGTTGTTGGGGTGGGAGAGCTGTATTTCAGCCCCAAATCTGAACAATCTTGGATGACAAAGCAGAAATCAAGAGACAGGTGCAAGCTGACTTTTTCTGTTACTGAGGTAGTTTTGTTCTTGGCTTAAGAAAGTAAATCTGGGATAATCTGGTTTTTATAAACTCCTGCAAATGAAGTGGCTTTGGTTATGTCACCACTGTCAAAAGGAAATGGCCCTTCTCTGTAACCCTGATATGCAATCTGAATTCAGGAAGTGGAACTTCAGTTTGTCTTTCAGTGCAGTGCTGACCAGCTAGAGGAATCATCAGCCAGGTCTATATGTCTATTCAGAAAAACCACTGTTTTGAAAAGCCCCCTCTGTCTCAAGATCATGTGAGATTTACCACACAATGCTCAGAAAATATGAGATCATCTTGACATAATGAGAGAGTGAGAATTGGGACTTGATTTCATATTTTTTCCCACAGATTTTGCTTTTCACTCTTGTCAGTCATATCTGAAAGGCTGACAGTTACCAGGGCCTGTGGCCAGGCACGAGGGGGAATGCGTCATTGCGGGCCATGTTGGCCATAGCAGCAAGTATGCCTCGGAGCAGATCCAACGTGGATGAACAAATGGAAAAATGTATCACAAGGCTTGGGACAGAAAAAGGCCAAAAGTGAGCACTGGAGCCATTCACTGGTAACTTCCAATGATCAATAGCAACATAGTCATTTTACTTTTCAAGAAATTATGAAGCCAGCTGAGAAAATAATTGCTCATAGCTTATCACTAGTTGTCAAAGTCTCAAAAAGTCCACAGTAAAAAAGAACCCTCATTTCTTATAACCCCAGTCGTGACTCAATTATAATGCCAATCAACAAACGTATCAGGCACTAAGAGCATTGTGTTAGTGGCAGTGGAGGCATCAAATACAAATAAGATGTATTTCTTATTCACAAAAGAAGCTCAGAGTCAGGGCGGGGGAGAAAAATATTTACGCATGTTTTTCCAGTGGAATAAAATAAGAGAGCTAGAATAAATGTACAGAGCAGGTGCTTCAGGAACACACATAAAGGGTAAATAAATTCTACTTGGAGAAGTCTAAGAAAGAGTCAGAAGGAAAGATAATTTAGCTTCCTGGAAGGGGGCATACAATGACAAAAAAAAAAAAAAGATCTTAGTGAAGAAGTACATCAGATATGAAGGCAGGAAGTGCTTGGCATTTTCAGGGAATAAGTGCAGGGCAATTTCTTTGTCATTATCTCTGTATGTGTCAAAAGATAAGTCCAGTTTTCAAGACTATTGTCAAACATCTAATTTGAAATGCAAATCTGAGCAATGACCTTTTTGTTGTGATTATCTCAGACCGCCCCTAGGAAGAGTGAATACATGGGTCGAGGAGGAATGACTGCTGGGGAGATGGCCAGCCTCACAGAGAAGCTCCCCAGAGCACAGATCAGTTTTAAATAGGAGCCGAGAGAGGCAGCTGGTCTGGTGTGGCATCATGTCCATGGAAAGACAGAGAGCAGGGGCATTCTAGGTCAACCCAGGGTCAACCTAGGAGGTGGGATGTGCACACTGGAGGCTGAAGCAGGATCCATGACCCTCAGCCTCAGGGCCAGCACAGCACACTGGGCAGTGAGTGGAAGGGACTTCATTCCAGTTACACCAGAAGAAGAAGATTCCCTCTGCGGGCCTCGGATGCTTTTTTGTAAAATAAACTAGTTTGACTCAATCAATCTTTGGCAAACGTTGTCTCTTACAGCCCTATGGCTCCATAAAGGTGCCTCAGTGGCTGGGGATGAGAAAGAGTCACGCCAAGTTGGAAAGGCTAAACCTTCCTACCTTCACTTCAGCCAGAGTATTCTGATTCCATTTGTTTTCTTATTGGCAATCCACGAGCTACAGTTTGAAAGGAGTGTATTTTATTGTTCAAGAAAACCTCAATATCTTGGACTAGACAATCACATTCTGATGCTATGATTCTAAGCCTCCCTTACTTCCTCGGCAATCCTATAATACTTGATTTATGTCTCTTCATAACACTGATCCAATTCTACCTTGTATCACTCTTTATGTCTCAAAGATGTGAACTTCTTTCTCTCTAATGCATTTTTTTTTTTT
>SJYV01024327.1:272503-297854 GCA_006410875.1 Neotragus pygmaeus | reverse complement strand
AAAAAAAAAAAAAAAAGAGAGAAAGAGAGAGAGAGAGATGATTAAACCAGTGCTTTACAAACTACCTATGACAAAGGAGCAAGATTTTTTTCCTTCCTTCACCCCATCTCCTAATCTGTTGGGGATCTTTTGTTAAATATGGATAAATCAAAATGAATACCATGTAATATAATATTGTATTGTATACTTGAAAGTTACAGAGAGAAACAATCTTACAAGTTCTCATCACACACATTCAAAAAATTGTGAAAACAAGCCAATGGTTACCAGTGGGGAAAGAAAGGGGAAGGGGTAAGATAGAGGCATGGGATTAAGAAATACAAACTACTATATATAAAATAAATAAACAACAGGAATACATTGTACCATACAGGGAAATAGAGCCATTATTCTGTAACTGCCTTAGATGGAGTATAATTTATAAAAATACTGAATCACTATGTTGTATACTTGAAACTAATGTAATACTGTAAATCAACTATATTTCAACTGAAAAAAATTTTAATTGTAACTACATGTTGTGATGGATGTTAACTAGACCTACTGTAGTGATTATTCTACTACATATACCATATCATTATGATGTATGCTTGAAATAAAAATTGTATTCTATCAATTATATCTCAATTTTAAAAACACACATGAAAGTTTTTAAAAGAAAAACCTTGATATGGTATATTCAAAGTTGCTATTATATTTCATATGGGACATCATATTATTACTACTCTAACTTTGTCTTTAACAAAGTCACACCCAATACTAAACATGCAATGCTACTGCTGCTAAGTCGCTTCAGTCATGTCTGACTCTCTGCGATCCCATAGACGGCAGCCCACCAGGCTCCCCCGTCCCTGGGATTCTCCAGGCAAGAACACTGGAGTGGGTTGCCATTTCCTTCTCCAATGCATGAAAGTGTAAAGTGAAAGTGAAGTCGCTCAGTCGTATCCGACTCTTAGCGACCCCATGGACTGCAGCCCACCAGGCTCCTCTGTCCATGGGATTTTCCAGGCAATAGACCCTTAATAAACCTTTGAATTAATGAGTGAAAAGAAAAAAAAAATAGCAGATAAATCGATGTTGCAGCATCCATTGCTATCAAAGTTTCTAAATGCCTACTCTCCCCACCAGTGGGTAACAGTGTATAACCAGTGGCTGTTCTATAGACCAGTGGCATGACCACACTCAGCATCTTACTGCTAAGTAAGATGCTGCTCCATCCTTGCACCTCTCCGCTCAGGTTGCCCAAGTACCCAAATACTGANTACTCTCCCCACCAGTGGGTAACAGTGTATAACCAGTGGCTGTTCTATAGACCAGTGGCATGACCACACTCAGCATCTTACTGCTAAGTAAGATGCTGCTCCATCCTTGCACCTCTCCGCTCAGGTTGCCCAAGTACCCAAATACTGAGCTTGGTGGCTAGACTAAAATTATGCTTATGGAACAACAAAGACCAAAATAACAACCTGAACAACAAATAGTTGTTGTTGTTCACTCTCTCAGTCATGTTTGCAACCCTATGGATTATAGCACACTAGGCTTCTCTGTCCTTCACTATCTCCTGGAGTTTGCTTAAACTCAACGTCCATTGAACAAATGATGTTATCTAACCATCATATCCTCTGGCACTCCCTTCTCCTCCTGCTCTCAATCCTTCCCAGCATCATGATCTTTCCCAATGAGTCTGTTCTTCTCATCAGGTGGCCAAAGTATTGGGGCTCCAGCTTCAACATCAGTCCTTCCAATGAATATTCAGGGTTGATTTCCTTTAAGACTGATTGGTTTGATCTCCTTGCAGTCNAGCATCATGATCTTTCCCAATGAGTCTGTTCTTCTCATCAGGTGGCCAAAGTATTGGGGCTCCAGCTTCAACATCAGTCCTTCCAATGAATATTCAGGGTTGATTTCCTTTAAGACTGATTGGTTTGATCTCCTTGCAGTCCGAGGGACTCTCAAGGGTCTTCTCTAGCACCACAGTTCAAAAGCATAAATTTTCTGGCATTTACCTTGTCAATCTGCTTGAACAGCAACCTGAAATCCTGGCTCCACCACTTATTATCAGGTGACGTAAAGCAAGCTACTTAACCTCTGTGTCTCACTTTTCCCATCTCTAAAATGAGAATAATAAGATCTTCCTCATGGGAGTGTTTTTGGTAAATGTTTACTCTGATATAATTTTAAACCTACAGAAAAAATTGCAGTACCTCACAGAAATCCTATTAATCTTTATTCAGATCACTATTTGTACTAATAGTACTATTTATACTATTTTCCCCATTTGCTGTATCATTCTCTTTCTATTTCTTTCTCTCTCTATTATTTTTTTCTAAAGTATTTAACAGTAACTTGTAGCCATCATACCCATTTGATTGCTTTGAGGATTAAAGGAATTAATATGTATGAAATACTCAAAATAATGCCTGGTACACATAATAAGCTCTCATAAAACGTTACCTCTTATGCTTGGTTTCCAAAGACCTTTCCAGATGTTCAACAGGGATCTCATATTCCAGTGACTTTGTGACAGCCCCTTGTGGAATCTCCTACGGGCTGGGGGTCCATCCCTATGACTCTACCAAGGTTTAGCCAAGTTCACCTATTTTCAAGTATGTTGAATTTGACTGATCTAAAAAAAAATGTTCTATGCCATATGTATCTGGCCTTGAACACTGGTATTGAGTGTATCTGCTCTAAATTAGTGTGTGTTATTAAATCTGAAGAACTCTGGTAATTCTTTTCTTTTTTCTACAAAACAGCTGTTCTACTCTTAATAGAATATTAAACTAATCATCAGTGATTAGAAGACAAGCCCTCACTCTTCGCGTTCTATAGGGAAATGATAAGAACAGTGATTTCTAGGAAATTCAAGTATGACCCTTAAAACAAAACTTCCCTACCCAGCTCAGATGCCTCTTATTACTGTTACCCAAAATGTCTATGCTTTGATTCAGGAACAAAATTTTGACTAGCATAATACAGTACCTTGTCTACCCCTGGTGTTGGTTTAACTTTAAACTGAACCAGAACTTTCCTTCTCACATTCACCTGGGTGCCTTTGCTTCTTGATTTCTTGCTCATCCAGATCCTGCTGTGCTGAATTAAATTAAGTATGGAAAACATACGGATTCGGCTTCATCTCCTTATACCAGATTCAGCTATAGAAAAGACTGTTCAGTCCACAGCAATTTTAAAAATCATTCCACGTGAGTCATACACCAGAAAGAAATCAAATCACAGAGGCATCTGGTGTCCAGAAAGACCCACTGTTTCCTATGGCCAGAACCTAGAAGGCTGGATGACTTGCCCAGGTGACTCACTGCTATTCACGAAACCCTGAAACAAGGTCCATATGGCATCCAGGCCATTTTGTTTAGGATTACCATGTGACCAAAACAAATCCTATCATTGCCCTAGCAGGGTTCATGAGCCTTTGACTTTTGTGCCAGACAATGCCTGGAGGAGGAAAAGCAGGCAAAGTGGATACATTTTCCATCCCCAGATGAATTATGTATGTACAACGAGAGCCAACTCAGCTGAGCCTCACATCACTCTCCCTGGGGATTCCCGTGAATGTGTGGCCCCTGCATATAGTCACAGCCCACGCTGAATGCTCTGTTCCCTGGAAAGTCTGTCAAGCATCCCACACAATTTAATATGTGGTCAAAATTTTTTGCTTGATGTTTCTTATTCCTTAGGTTAACCCGTGGAAAGCCAAGGCCATGTATGTCCTTCAGAGTAACCTCACAGTGGGCTTGGTCCACAGTAGGTGGGAAGGTGTTTCTCTAGATGGCCTGATGTAATACAAAATAGGGAATTTGTCAAATCATTGACTCCATCTCCACAGTAGAAGTCCCCACATCCTCAGCCACAGCATTCTGCCTCCTTTCTAGAGAAAAACCTCTGCTGCTGTCAGAGATTCGGACATCTGAAGGCACAGCTCCCACTCGTATTATTCCTCCAGACACCTGGCCTACCTGGCTTTACCAGCCTGCCCTTTCCCCAAAGAACTCCAGGAGTTATCCGACGATGAGGAATACACTGATGCTCAGCTGGTTCATTTTAAAGCTAAGGCATAGTTTCTCCAAAAGTTACACGTAGAGTTACCACACACACAGCAATTTCTCTCCTGGTATATATTCAAAAGACTTTAAAACCTATGTCCACACAAAAACTTGCAATGGGTATCCTTAACAGCATTATCCATTAAGAGCCAAAAAGGAGAAATAACCCAGAAATAACTGACGAGTAGTGGTATATCCATACCAACTAATATTATTTGGCCATAAAAATAGTGAAATACTGATACATGCTATAACATAAATGAACCTCAAAAATATTATACTAAGTTAAATTCAAACACAAAAGGACACATACATGATTCTGTTTAAATGTCTGAAATAGGCAGATCCATAGAGATAAAGAGAAGCTGGGGAGGAGGGAATAAGGAGTGAGTGAGAATAAGGAATAATACCCTTGAGTACAAGGTTTCCTTTTGGGATGATGGAAATATTCTAGAGCCAGCAGATAGAACTAGATAGAACACTTCTATTCTAAAACTACCATCATGATAATGATGGTCACACATATCTGAATATACTAAAAACCACTGAAATGTATATTTTTAATGGGTTAAGTTTATGATATGTGATTTTTAAAATGGATTAAGAGATAAAACAGGACACATAAATTAAAAAAGAAAAAGTACAAGTCAAAGTGAATTCCAGGTCCCAGGTTGGCCTGTTGATTTTATAATCGCCACAACCAAACTTCCTTTCCTTTCTCTTGCTGAGATTGGTGGCTGTCGACACAGGCATTTCTAAAACAAGCTGTGTGCCTCAAAGTTCCGCTCAATGCCAGCCAGATCAGGACTGTCACCCAGGCTGTTGGGCCTCCTCTCAAATGGGCTTTGATCTGGCCCCACATCTTAAGACAGTGAGAGCCTTGGGGCTCTGGTTTCTCTGTTTCCTCACTGCCCGTGATTGCTTCTGTCAAAAATAATCATCTGTCTTTCATTGCAGTACAGATGATAGCCAAATGTTACCCTCGTCCATCAAACTGTCAAGCTAATTGTTTATAAAACATCCGGAACTGGTTGTCACAGAACATCAGCAAACTCAGTCCAAGTGAAACAGACCCCTGAAGTTGGATACAGCCCTGCATGAGGGACGAGTCCCACTGACAAGCCCTTCACAAACACCTTTCTTAAGCCAACAATTGTCAGAAACTAGGAGTGCTACTGCCGTCCTGAGACGCCGAAACTGCCCTCAAAAAACTTGGTTTTCCTGTTACTAGAATGTTTTTCTTTTTGATAATTTGAAAACTGCTCTCAGTCCCAAGAGACTCCAGGACTTGGGCTCTAAATTCCTGCCATGGTCCAGTGTTAAGATGGACAATGCAGGACCTCTGCCTCTGCTGCTGCTCTGCCACGCCAGCAGATAATCCCTTATACCTGAGTGGTGCCTGAAATTTGCTGAGCACTTTCACATGTGTCTAGCTTCAAACTCACTGTGATGGAGGCAGAGCAGACAGAGTTATTTCTAGGAGCACAAAGACTTACTCACTGTCACTGGAGTTGTGGATGGCAGACCACAGGCTGCTCCATTCTCAGCTCAGTCCTGCTTCCACAGAACCAGGAGGACACAGGGTCTAACTTNCACTGTGATGGAGGCAGAGCAGACAGAGTTATTTCTAGGAGCACAAAGACTTACTCACTGTCACTGGAGTTGTGGATGGCAGACCACAGGCTGCTCCATTCTCAGCTCAGTCCTGCTTCCACAGAACCAGGAGGACACAGGGTCTAACTTGGGTCAGGAGACAAGTCTCACCAGCAGCCTTCCCTTCTACCACTTCCCATTCCCTGGCTCAGTCTCCCGAAGCCTTCCTCAGCCAGTTTTTCTATCACTTTCCCAACTAAAACATTATTTGTCATTTCAAGCCTTCTCTTTCACCTTGTCACCTGAGCTATCACTCACTTAAATGAGACTGGTTAAGTCTCTGCTAATAGATGCTTTTGAACTGTGGTGTTGGAGAAGACTCTTGAGAGTCCCTTGGACTGCAAGGAGATCCANTCGAGTACTCTTGTCTGGAAAATTCCATGGACGGAGGAGCTTGATGGGCTATAATCATGGGGTCGCAAAGTGTCAGATGTGACAGAGCAACTTCACTCTCATTTTCACATATCTTCCCAAACCTCACTTCAAACTTCTGATAAACAGGATTTAATCAGGCCTTGTTTTCCAACTGAGGAGAATCTGAGCTAATACCCACAGGGAGTTTTTAAGACACCAATACAGTACCCATATAAATATTTTTTAGTACACTTAATCCCAGAGAGCTACTCTCTTAGACTATCTTAGCTGAAATCAGTGTCTATTCATTGGGCCCATTTAAGAAGAGAGGCAATGAAAGATCTTTGAGGGACTTGCTGGCCTTAAGTTGAGTTAATCAGAACACTCACTGGGATTTTTGAACTTGAGATGTAGTTAATGGAGTCTAAAATTTTAAGAGATATATCTTGAAAGATATAGTAGCCAGCTTACTCACAAGAGAAGCAAAGATGGTCTTCAGAAAGAAAGCTAAAGATGAAGCAAAACCAGGGGAGCCAGGTGAGAAGAGTGAGAGTCTTTTAATCATGTTTCCAGTGCACTATTTTCCTTATTGATTGTTAGCAAACTGTCTTAAAGTCTTTTCCCATAATATGACATAAACATTTTAAAGGTTCTTTACTTTTAAAGTCTGTCTTGACTTGAAATCTATTTTTTTCCATTATGTAAGAAAAAATATAATTTTGTATATATATGAAAGTCAATTGCCAAAATATACTTGTGGCTCAGTCTCTCATCAGTGTCTGACTCTTTGTGACCCTTTGGACTGTAGTCTTCCAGGCTCCTCTATCCATGGGATTTTTCAAGTAATAATACTGGAGTGGGTTGCCATTTCCTTCTCCAGGGGATCTTACTGATCCAGGGATCGAACTCAATCTCCTGTGTCTTCTGCACTGCAGGCCAATTCTTTACCTGCTGAGTCATCACGGAAGCCCAATTGCCAAAACATCATAAATTAAGTTGTTTCTATTTTAACAATATGACTTGAGATGACATCTTAATAAAAACAATCTCTACAATACAATGAGTTTTAGACATTTTAATATGATATGCTTTCTAGATGGGAGCTGAAGTATTGGCTAAAAAGAAACATAATAAATTTCTCAATATACTTGGGCATACCTATGACTGTTGCCTTGAGAACTTAAAAAAAAAAAAANTCTACAATACAATGAGTTTTAGACATTTTAATATGATATGCTTTCTAGATGGGAGCTGAAGTATTGGCTAAAAAGAAACATAATAAATTTCTCAATATACTTGGGCATACCTATGACTGTTGCCTTGAGAACCTTAAAAAAAAAAAAAGCATGTGTATCAGGGGAAAATGTTCTTACTTTTGATCTGTTTAATAAGTACATATTATGGTTTAATTTATCCATCAATAGCAAAATATTTTATTTAAAATAAATTGCATTGAAACATTTATGATATATTCTCAAACAAGTGGGTTAAATTAACATTTATTGAAAGTGCAAATGAGTCAATAATTATATAGCAGTGACTGACATGTTTCCATATGTGGGATTTCTGACAAAAATCTATGTCTTCTTCCATTGAAAAAGATTAGCTTATTTCTTATTAAGCCAGGTGTGAAATTTTAAGGGTAATAATGATAGAAGTAAATCATAGAGTAGCATATTTCTATATTTCTTCAGTACATATCTTATGATTTGGAGGGAAATAGTTGAAATTTATATTAATATTTCCTAATTTGATAACAATTATGTTCTATTGGAATAGCATTTTCTACTGTTTAAAGATAATATCACTTACTAAGAAGAAACTATTTTTCTAGAAATAATATTACCTCCTAGAAATCATTCAAGAAAGTATTATCTGAATATATACACAATAAATAGATGATAACCAATATGTGGTACCAAATAGAATATGACACATCTCATCTATAGTTTATCTCCTTACTTTGTACTTTTGCCTATCTATATTTTATTTTAAGCATTATAGAAATGTATTCCAATGTTTTCAATATGAAGGGTAATTGATAGTCCTTATTGTATGATGCTTCTTTTCCTTCCTTTCTTTCTTTATTCATTCTTTACTTTTAAAGTTTTACATTTTTATTTATATGCCAATAAATGAATCATTTTTTACCTAAAGATTTAATTAATTTCCATTTGCAAGATTTTTCAGATCATTAATAAAGCCATTGTTAAGATTGACCCCTAAATCAAGTCCCTCCAACTTGATGGTCGGTTATTTTTTCTTATTCTTTGCATACTGTCTTTCATAATATTGTCAATCTTTCTGACAAACCCATTGGGCAGGTATGACTTAATTTTTCAAGCAGCATAATATGAAAATATGAAATAGTTTTAAGTGCTTTATGATAATTGGATTATCTTAAAGCAAAATTCTACCATTGCTTACAAAACTTATTTATAGAATTATTTATCATTAATATGAGGAAATTATAATCATAATTATTAATCTAATCTATTTTAGTATTTTTTGCTCTAAATAGATATATAGTAAAATGAGTCAGAACATGATTATAAGTTGCACCAAGCCTTTTAAAGCCTTTTATGAAAAGTCTTAACTCATTCATTTGTACTTATTCTTGAATAAAAAGCTGGTTCTTTTTTAAGTTTCAGTTCCAACTAGCCCCAACTAGTTCAATATGATTGTTCAAGTCACCCAAAATATTCATGAATTTACTACTTGTCTCTAAAAAATCATACAGCTCATTTCATAGAAAGACACACAAACACTGTACTTTAAACATGGGAGATCTTTTATTTCATTTAGAAGAGGGAAGATATTTAATGGTTAATGCATTATCAATTTTCTCTGGACACTTCCTATAGCCTATAATCAATGTTCAATAGGTTTGCCAATATCCACTGACTCATAGAAAAAGCAAGGGAATTCCAGAAAAACATCTGCTTCATTTAGCCATAGGCTAAAGCCTTTGGCTGTATGGATCACAACAAACTGGAATATTATTAAAGAAATGGGGATACTAGACCACCTTACCTGCTTCCTGAGAAACCTGTATGCAGATCAAGAAGCAACAGTTAGAGCCGGGCATGAAAAAACAAACTGGCTCCAAATGGGAAAGGAGTACGTGAGGGCTGTATATGGTCACCCTGCTTATTTAACTTATGCAGAGTAACTATGTGAAAGGCTCGGCTGGATGAAGCACAAGCTGGAATCAAGCTTGCTGGCAGAAATATCAAGAACCTCATATATGCAGATGATACTACTCAAATGACAGAAAATGAAGAGGAACTAAAGAGCCTCTTGATGAAGGTAAAAGAGGAGAGTGAAAAAGCTGGATTAAAACTCAACATTCAGAAAACTAAGATCATGGCATCCGGTCCCATCATTTCATGCCAAGTAGATGGGGAAAAAAGGGAAACAGTGACAGATTTTATTTTCTTGGGCTCGAAAATCACTGCAGATGGTGACTGTGGCCATGAAATCAAAAGATGCTTGCTCCTTGGAAGAAAAACTGTGACAAACCTAGACAGCATATTAAAAAGCAGAGATATTACTCCACCGACAAAGGTCCATATAGATAAAGCAACAATTTTTCCAGTAGTCATGTATGGATGTAAGAGTTGGACTGTAAAGAAGGCTGAGCACTGAAGAATTGATGCTTTTGAACTGTGGTGCTAGAGAACACTCTTGAGAATCCCTTGGACTTCAAGGAGATCAAACCAGTGAATCCTAAAGGAATTCAACCCTGAATATTTATTGGAAAGACTGATACTAAAGCAGAGCTTTGACTAGATGGACCTTGGTTGGGAAAATAATGTCTCTGCTTTTCATTATGCTGTTTATGTTGGTCATAACTTTCCTTCCAAGGAGTAAGCATCTTTTAATTTCATGGCTGCAGTCACCATCTATAGTGATTTTGGAGCCCAGAAAAATAAAGGCTGACACTGTTTCCACTGTTTCCCCATCTATTTCCCATGAAGTGATGGGACCAGATGCCATGATCTTAGTTTTCTGAAGGTTGAGCTTTAAGCGAACTTTTTCACTCTCTTCTTTCACTTTCATCAAGAGGCCCTTTAGTTCTTTTTCATTNTTAGGTTTGGGGGTGGGCCCTGAAAGGATGGGGGTGGGGCGGCCATTATCCCCGGGAGCTGAGCTGGGCAGAGGAGCTGTGTGGTCTGGGCAAATGGGTGGTTTGTAGGTGGTCTGGGGAATGAATGAGTGAGTGTTTGGGAGGGAAGCTCATAGGGGGGAGCAAAGAGGGGGGGAGCAGGCGGAGGGTAGAGCAAAGCTGGGTCGTCTATCCCTGGACTCACTGGTCTGGACCCCCGCCCCTGTTCTGAGGCATCACCAAGGAGAGTCCCATGAGGCACCTGGGGGTCTCAGGGATGCTTGCCCTGGGCCTGCAGCAGTGGGCCACCACATGGGGTGGGGGTGTTGAGGAGAGGATGGGGTTGGAGGAGGGGGCCTGGCAAGCTCTCTGCTGAGATCATGGCTCTAGGGAGCCCCCATCTCCCCTCCTGCTTGCTCAGCTTTGGGGGAGGGGAGGAGGCTGGCGGAGGGGGCTCAGTGCCCCCCTGCTGCCCCTGTCTCCACTCCCAGCCCTTGTCTGATCCCTCTCGCTGTAAGGAACAATTCCTTTCTGGACTGCGAGGGGCCCTCTGATTGAATCCCTGCCCCATCTCAGCCTCACAGGAGCTGCAAATCCACGAGATGACCTGTTCTCCTAACCCTCAGGATCGCCTCTCCACTGCTTCTCCACTCAGGCTGCAGGGGGTAAACTATTAGTGACTTCACCGCCCTGAGCTTTGGTTTCCCTACGTGTGAAATATAAGGAATACAGTATTAACTATGAGGATTAAAGAAGCCAGCCAGGGTCCACATTCTTAAAATGGCAGTGGTGGCAATGATTAATGCCCGACAAGATGTCTCTTGTGTCCAGAGGGTAATCCTCCTCCCAGGAATGGCTACCTGGAACCCAGGACCTGGCTGTGACCCCTGGCATAGGGACCAGGACTGTGGCAGGCAGGCAGTGAGGTGAGCAGGTCATGGGGAAGGGGTGGGGTTACTGGACTGTCCAGTGGCACCTGCTGGGCCCTGGGGCACATTCCTCCTCCCCCGCTCTCCCCACCTGCCAGCTGTCACCTGTGATGTCAGCGCCACTGCTCACCTGGCTTCTGCAGCAAGAGAGAGTGTGGTGAGACTAGCAGACACAGCTGCTCCGAGGGAAGGAATGAACTGAGCGAGCAGCCCCATCTGGACAGCCTGCTGGGGCACCTTAGCTGCCTGCCCTCCTAGGGGGGCTAAGTGTCTCTCGCCCGGTTTCATCCTGTAAGCCTCAGCACCCTGGGAGGACCCTCATGACAGGGCTGGATCTCCACTCTCAGTTTGGTATCCCCCTGAGGCAGGGACTGGACCCTCACCATCAAAACAAAGGATTCGTGAAGGGGAGCTTACCCAAAGACCCTGGCCCATGGGGAATGGACTGGGATTTGATGGGCCTAGAGTTGGACACAACTGAAGTGACTTAGCAGCAGCAGCAACCCCTCTCTGGGTTCAATAGCCTTACTTATTCACATCCAAAATTTTCCATTGCTGGGAAAGTCTGCAGCAAAGCCAGAAAGAACTAGAAAATCTGGGAGACTGTCTGCTGCCCTGTGATCTGGAAGTGGTGGAGGTCAGGGGGAAGGACAAGGTCGGTGGAGAGGCAGACTCTACATTAGGGTCATTCCCAAGTCAGTCTCCCTCCTCTGTTCCCTCCTTGAAGCCAGCCAGGCTAACCCCTCCTCTCCCTCTGTGCTCTGTCCCCACTGAGCTAGAGCTGGAAGTGACTGGTTGGCGTTCAGTGGTAGGGGTGCAGCCAAGGGGAAGAAGGGATCTTTATCCCCCAGACCTGCAGTCAGGCCAACATAGCAGCCTCTGGGGGCTGCTCCTGGGTGGCTGAGACCTTGAGGATGGGAAAGCCCAGATTCGGAGCCAATGATATCCATACCTTCAGATGTCAGCACCCACTCTCCCAGGAGGAAAGAGAGCCCCTTTTCCCACCATTCCCTACTCACTCCAAATATGGATCATCTGGGCTTGGGGGATAAAGGAGGAGGGGAGCTGCCCTAAATGCAATGCTCTTTCCGAGGAACTGGGAGGATTCTGAGGCAGGTGGGAAGTATCAGTTGGGAGTCATTTAGACAGAGAGAGGACAGAGCTTTGGAGAGAGGAGAGGACTAGAAGACCATCTTGCCCACGCCTCCCTTCCACGCCAATACTTGCTGAATACCTCTCAGAGGATGTCTGCTGTTTTCAGGCCTACCTCCATGTGCATGCTGGAGAAGGAAATCACAAACCCACTCCAGTATTCCTGCCCGGATAATTCCATGAGCAGAGGAGCTTGATGGGCTACACTCCATGGGGTCGCAAAGAGTCAGACACGACTGAGAGACTCACACACACACACACACACACACACCATGTGCATACAATGCAGAAGTCTCCACATCCTCACCTCAAAAATCAAAACACGTTCATTAAAGGCCTACTGTGTTCCAGACCTCCAGTGCGCAGGGTGGTGTTCTAAACATGAATGAGCAACCCTCCCCTCCCTCACTAGCTCACAGTCTAGGGGCTGTAACACACAAGGCAGATTCCAGTTCAAGACAGAATAAAACACAAGCTAGGCAGAGATGCCAAGAAATCTGGTGTACAGACAGGGAAATTCATCCTGACAAAAGATCAAAGATAACCTTCCCAAGCATCTAAAGGGTAATGCAGAAAGTAATTCAGATCCAATACCCTGAAGTGCCTCTTCTGCCTAGAAGCCTTCTTTGAGTCCCCAGTCTAAATCTGTCCCACCNTTTGTGGTGCATTTTAGATTCATAGCAAAATCAAGAGGAAAGTCCCAAGATTTCCCATATACCCGCATCCCTTACAACACAGCCTCCTCCACTATCAAAGCACTGTACCTAAGTGATACATTTGCTACAATTAATGAAGCTGCATGGACACATCATTATAATGCACAGCCCATAGTTTACATTAGGGTTCACTCTTGGTGTTGAACATTCTGTGGGTTTGAGCAAATGTATAATAACATCTACTGGTAGTGCATCATAGAGATTATTTTCACTGCCTTAAAAATCCTCTGTGATCTGTCTGTTCATCCATCTTTTAACTTTTGAATATTATAAGCAAACATCTCAAGAGATTATATCCTGAACTTTTAAAAATCTGGTATGTAAACAATCAATAATAATACAGCAAATTATCACCTAAAATTAATGGGAAAGTAATAACATAGGAGTATAGACATTATAACTAATTTATCAGTTTTCAAAAAAAACATATTTGTAACCAGCATGTCAAACAAACACAGTGATGCATCAGAACACAGCTTTATTTTTAAAATGTACTGAATGTGGGTTACCTTCCCTGACATGTCTGGCCACATTAAGTCACAAAACACAAAGCTCAATTCACAAGTTGAAATTGTCCAGCCCCAATTATTAATCAGTGTCTGACCTTGAGTTAGAGAAAAATCTTCTTCCGTCCCCATCTGGAACCTGTTTTAAGCAGACTGTTGGCAGAGGCAGGAGGGTGTGGCTGTGCTGCACTTCCTGTGCTAATTTGGTAGCCAGGCCCCAGCCTGCGGGGACTGGTATGAGGGATGGAGGAAGGAAAAGAGCTCCAAGGGGAGCATCTTCCTTACAGACTGCCTTGTCCTCTCTGGACCTGGCATCACAGTCCATCATTTCTCTCCTAAAGGGCTGATTAGAGGCTCCTTGTGGGGCTTTCTTGATGAGGGTGATGCTTTCTGTCCCTCTGGTTGCTGCTCTCCACTCCATCCCTTGTTATCTGTGGTCCACTCAAAACACATGCTAACTGATGGATCATCTTCATTCCCTAGGTTATCCTTTGGGGCAGGAATCTGCACTGCTGAGTAATCAGTGACCCTACTACTAAATGGCTTAAAACAACACACATTTATTTTCTCACTGCTTCTATAGGTCAGGAATCCCGTCCTCGCCTAGCCAAATCCTCTGCCTCAGAGACATGAAAGTTGTTCAGTTGCGTCTGACTCTTTGTGACCCTGAATTCTCCAGGGCAGACTCCCGGAGTGAGTAGCGATTTCCCTTCTCCAGGGGATCTTCCCAACCCAGGGATAGAACCCAGGTCTCCCACATTGCAGGCGAATTATTTACCAGCTGAGCCACCAAGAGCTTGATGGTTCCATAGCTCTTGATCCCTCAAGAGCTTGTCCAGAGTCATCCCAAGGCTCTGCTGGGAAGAACTGCTTCCTGGATCATTCACACAGTTGTCACCAGGACTCTCATGAGCTACTGGCTCCTCACTGGTTTTGACTGGAGTTTGCCCTCAGTTCTTTGTCATGTGGGCCTGTCCTACATGGCAGCTTGCTTCACCAAAGCCTGAAACCCAATATCACTCAGCCATAAAAAAAGAACAAAATAATGCCATTTGCAGCAACATGGTTGAAGCTAGAGATTGTCATACTGAGTGAAGTAAGTCAGATAGAGAAAGACAAACATCATATGACATCACTTATGTGCAATCTAAAAAAAATGGTACAAATAAACTTATTTGAAAAATAGAAATAGGGTCACAGATATAGGAAACTTATGGATATAAGGGGACAGCAGAGGGGAGGGATAAATTGGGAAATTGGGATTGACATATAAACACTACTATATATAAAATAAATATCAATAAGGACCTACTGTATAGCACAGGGAACTCTACTCAATACTCTGTAATGGCCTAGATGGGAAAAGAATCTAAACAAGAGAGGATATATGTATAACTGATTCACTTTGTTGTAAACTTGAAATAACATGACATTGTAAAACAACTGTATTCCCATAGGAATTTTTTTTATAAAAAACATGCAAACTCAGAAGGCAATGGACAGAGTCCCAAAAGACAGAAGTCACAGTCTTCCACAACCCAGGCATGAAAGGTACATCCCATCAGTTTTGTCAAACTCCACGTATTAGAAAGAAGCCAGCTGGTTCAGCCCACTATTCAGCAGGAGGAGGTTATAGAAGGGCGTTGATTTTAGAGGTTACCCTGGAGGCTCTGCAGTGAAGAACCCACCTACAATACAGGAGGCTCAGGTTCCAGCCCTGGGTCAGGAAGATCCCTTGGAGGAGGAAATGGCAACCCACTCCAAAACACTTGCCTGGAAAATCCCAGGGACAGAGGAGCCTGGCTTTGTAGAGTCCATGGGGTCACAGAGTTGACATGACAAAACAACTGAGCACACTGATCTCAGAAGGTGGAGATCCCTGAGTGTCATTTTGGAAAGCTATCACAGACATAACACAGTTTGAGCTCCTCTCTCTCTGCCTGACCCATTTATGCAAGCACTCATGCGTGCCCCACCAGGACAAATGCAGGCACAGAGTGACCACCTCTGTCCAGCTGCCACTGGCCCCCTTAGCTTTCCCAGGTCTGAGCCAGGGATTAGTCCACGACCCCTCCAACTGCAGTTCCCCTTAAGGAGCATCCAGCAACCTGTCCAAGTGACACTTTGAAACTCCCCTCTCCTGCTACCTAAGATTAGAAGGTAGACCCTCCAGCCCCCCCTTTCCCTGGGAGGAAGAGAAGTGAGAATTCTCCAAAAACAACCATTCTTCCCCAGGAAAATCTCCTGATAACACCCCCCCAAACCCTGTCTCCTCTCTTTCAATCCTTTTCTGTTTTCAAGGTGAATTAGGGAGCTCAAGAGTTTTAGGAGTTGTGGAACTGCTTCCTGGGCATTACTTTTGTAAAGTCTGCATACAACAGTCTCTTTCATACTCACTTTGGTGTCTAATGTCTATCATATGATTGTCTGATTTGAAATTGAGGAAGGAAGAGACCCACTGTAACATTCTCTACACATCTGTGATCTCCCTTTGACAACCCAAAAAGCTCACAGTAATTCTAGAGTACTTACCATTATGATTATCCATTTTTGCCATTTTGGGGGAAAACACATATATAATACCATAAATCAGTTTTCACAATATAATCATAGCTATAAACTGACTGCAAAAAGCCCACTAAATGTACTAATAGGACTTCCCTGGAGGTCACTCCACACTTCCACTGGGGGCGGGTGAGGGGGCGGGTGGGGATTCAATCCCTGGCCCTGGTCCGGGAACTAAGATTTCACATGCCGTGCAGTGCATTCAAAAAGTACACTAATATATCCTTTATGCTTAATGCATTAATATAATTATCATGCCTTAATCAGAAGTGAGGACTCCACCTTTTTTCTGACCTTCTCATTAAACAGAATTTACAACAAAATATCCTTGTAGAAAAACAAAAAGATAGCTTGGAGTGTCATACACTCCCCATACAGTGGGGTCTTACCTGAGCTCATTCACAATAATACCTGTAGTTCACCCCTCAAAAGTGCCAGTTGTCTTTCTAACGACCCTGGTTTGTTTCCCTGAACTTGATTTCCACTAACTTAAAATGGCCTATTACCAGCAGACTTGGATGTTTAGTTTTAAAGTTTCAAATGCCAGATTCTCATTTTCTATGACTGCAAGAAGACAGTCCTCACAGGATGTTACTCTGGTTCATAAAGTGGCAGTCCATTTTATTTATTATTCCCAAGAACTTTATCATCAGTGTCACGAGGTTTGGCCAGGGGCAAGGAGGTTAGGATTCCCTTTTCTTGATAAGAAAGAAAACAGACTAAAAGAGATGAAATGTTCACTTTGAGACTGTGAGTCTATGAGTTCCTGCTATGAAGTAGTCTAAGAGACATGTAGAGAGAGGAGAGTGTCTAGAATTTACAACATGCTAATAGAGAATTTGGACAAAATATTAATAAAAAACTGAGAGCTTCTGACTGAGGGGTCAAAACAACTACCATGAAAATTCCAAGAGACATTCTTCTTGAAGGCCCATTGAAATGAAGAACACTTATTATCCCTTCAGAGCAAGAGTGTAGCAGTGAGGAAAGCTTACTCATCTGGGCAAGCACATCACAGAAGTTACTCAAAATAAGAGGTACTTGAAACCATGAAGAAGGATTCACTGAACTTCATTCCCCTCTGAAGTCTTCACCACACCTGGTAACTTAGGTGTCCTCTCCTTCAGGACCTCAGCAGAACTTGTACCTAACTCCTGTACAACACTCACCATAGTGAGTTGAAAGACTTTTTATGAGTCTTCCAATCTCTAATTTTCCTTTTCCTGTTTTGGCCAAAAGTGTCACAAAGCATGTGGGATCTTAGTTCCCCGATCAGGGATCAAACCTGCACCTTCTGCATTTGAAGGGCAGAGTCTTAACCACTGGACCCCCAGGGAAGTCCCCCAATCTCTACTTTATATGGCCTGAGGCCAGGCATGTTGTCTTTCCACCTATATATCTACTACTTAATGCATAATGAATGTTCGACATTTTTGTTGACTAAATAATTAGAAAATGAGAAAGAGGATAGTTCAAACAGGAATGATCAAAGAAAAAAATAGGTGAGAGGAAAGAGAAGCTTTAAGGAGGTCCCTTCAGAGAGATTTCTGAATTTTCATGGGTCCTTGGTGTCTATCCATCCATAGCTAGCAGCCTGCTTTAGCAATGCCAAAGCATAACTTCCTCTTGGCTCTTGAAATCTAGACTTTGAATGTTTATCTTCCTTTTGCATATATTCAGTCGCCTAGTTCATAATCTGAATTATTTCTCCTCATTTCCTCTCTTTCTGATCAACACTCAAATATATTTTCTTCCCTAAGAAATCTGATGTTTGAATCTTTTTTTACCACCTACACCCTGACATTTAGAACTCTGGAGCAGATTTCTTTTCCTACCAATTCTTCTGTGATTCAAGAGCTCCTTCTACCCCTTCAAGGCTGTCCTGAGGGCAAATGATCACCTAAAGATGGCAGAAACAGTTGATCTTGGATGAGAAAGTCTGTCCTGGATATATTAGAGCAAACGCTTCCACCAAAATCAACAGCAAAAACAAAAACCCCTAGTTTGTGAAGAACATAGTTTAATATTCTACTATCCTATTGATCACAAAGACTCAGAGGTCCATGAAGAGGAAAGAGCAGGGGGAGGGGTAGGAAGAGAAGAGAAACAGAAGAAGAGGGGGGAAGGGTGGAGGAGTCCTGAAAGAAGTAGAGAAGGAAGGAAGAAAGGGCAGAACTGCTTTGTTACCATAGGTAGCATGACTTTCTCCTCCAGCAATGGCTCACAGAAAACAGTCTGATTACTCAATGCATTGGCTGCTTCTCTGTCCACAGCCTACTGGATCCTCCTTCCTGAATCCCTCTCTCTCCTCTCTTTGGTGACATCTCCAGTCCTGACTTGTCTCCTGATTCTGTCTTTGTGGAGTCCGCAACCTTATGCTTGTTCCTCATGGTTCTCTTCTGCATTAACCCTTGGCTTAAACCTGTGGGATGAGGCAGATGATTTCAAAGCCTAGCTTCAGCCTAGATCTCTGTTCTTTGATTCATGTGTCCCACAGGCACTTGGAACTCAGCATATCTAGAACATCGTTTACACTACCCTCGATCCTGTCCTTTTTGTGTAATTTATAATTGAGATTGGTATCACCAGCCACCTTGGATCAAATCAGAATCTGAGGTCTCCCCTCCTCAGACACACACTCACACTAACCTAATCAACTCCTATTAGGAATTGACTGCTTAAATTTCTCTTGAATTCTTTCAGCTGTTGACTTCACTCTCTCCCCTGAGTTCCTGGACCACCTCATACTTGATACTCACACAACTAGGACAATTCATTTCCATTAGGCAGCTGTGATCTTTCTAAATAAGATACACATTTGTTGTGTTCATGTCTTACTCAAAGCATGTCAATTTTCCCCCAGTATACATTGTAAATATAATGTCTAATTTCTCTAATGCAATCTAAAAGGACCCTATCATCTGGTCCTTACTTATCGGCAGCTCATTATGCTTTCTGTTGCCCAAAGATACCACGCTTTTTCATGTTCCAGACCTTGCCATGCTTTTCCTGTGTCTGGAAAAGAGAACTGTGTTGAATGAACAAATGCTCAAATATGAAAGACATCTGTAGTTGTTGGTGATTGTGATTAAAAAAAAAAAACTTGATAGTTTAATTTTTTTGCTAAATCCTAGGGATATATAAATTAATATAGTAGAAACAAAGATAAAATGTCTTCATAAATATGGCTTCTGTCATTTCAACAGCAAGAAACTATCTTAATTCTTTTAGCATAATTTAATTTTGTCTTTTTAAAAAACTGCATTTATTAGACAGAAGAGTTTTATGGTCCCTTAAATGTATGCTTGCTGTTCCCTCAGCAAATTGTATTTTCTAAGTGCCTGTTCTTCCTGGAACTATCTTCCCATTAGAAGCCAGTTATTATTTTTCCAGAAATAGCAGCATGAATCTCAATTATTTGTTTATAGTAGTGTGATCCTGGAAATTTTGAATTTATTTATGTTTCCCCAGATCCTTGTTCCATAACAATGCACCATTCTGATTTTGATCAAACCTCGGGATTTTTGCCTATAGTCCAATAAATGGGTGTGTACACATTGTTTAAGTCAGTAGAATATGCTAGTGGTGTTTAATCCTGGCCTCCTCATAAACAGCAAAAAGCCTGCAGAAACTCACAGCTATTTTATCGTAGGAGCTCGTCTTTTCTGCTCAAAGTGCAGTTACTTTTCTGTGATACCTACACAACTGTGAATACTGTAGCTTTTTTCTTATTTTTAGGTTATATGGTTATATCAGGGCACTTCAAACAGAACCAACTCTGGCTGATTTAAGCAGAACAATTGTTTGCAGGATACTGGGCAGTTTAGGAATTATCAGGAAGGCTAGAGGACCAAGTAAACTTATACAATCTTCTTGTAAGTGCAATATCCCTCTTGATTTACAATTTTTCAATGGAGTGATAGAGATTTCTCATTGGCCCTTCCTACCATAGTGACTCTCACCATAGGTCAGGGAGCCAGTGGGGGAATTCTGCTAGATGCTGACTACATCTGAGGAACTGGATATTACCCTGCCCCCCTTTTCCGAGCCTACTAGTGGGTGGGCCTGGCTAAAAATTCCATTTATTACATGACTGAATAAACTCCTACCCCTTGATTAAAAGGGCACAGGGGTATTTTAGGTCCCTAGGAATCCTCAGTAGCCTCAGAACAAGCACCTTGGGGAGCCCGATATACCCACTGAAAGCAAGGGTTTCAAATGTGGTATCTTTCATCAGTGTACCAGCCTCCAGTGAGCAACCATCAAAGGGACTAAGAAGGAATAGTCAGAAAATCAGGGGTAATTCTAGGACACTCTGGTGTCTTTTCACTGTCTTTTGCCCCCAAACAGGCCAAAAAAAATTGAAAGCAATTGATCATCCATTGGTTTCCAAAAGTGCTGGGGCTGCCTTCAGCACTTTAGTAAAGGGAGTACCTTGCAGGCCACTTCAGGGGCTCTAGCTGGTGGGTGGCGGCAGAACAGGCTGTCATGATAAGTCCTCTGCCACATTTCTATCTCCCCAGTGTTTGGATTCCTTCCCCTACATTAAATAGTACACTTACTGTCATCTCAAATATAATTAGTTTGGGTCATCCAGCACCCCTGAGCAGATAGAAAGCCAAACTTTTTCTCAGAAGCACTTCTGCATACAGACAGCTCTCATGCCTCTCACTTCTCATGGTCCCTCAGTGTTCACTGTTACAAGCAAAAGACATGGACTCTCATTGACTAAAGAAGACTGAGAAGCTGTTAGAGTAGGTCACAAAATTTCCAAAGTAGCTAGAGAGGCTGGCCGAGGAGTTATACAACTTCAAGGATCCGGGCCATCAAATCAGGCCACAAAACTGAGGCTGTCATCGCTGTCCCACCCTAGACATTGACAAGGACAGCCCCATCAGTGCCCCTGCCCCAGCCAGGGTCACTCTGAGGACCCCAGCAGGACCACTGCAGATCCTTCTGTGAGACACTGCTCTCCAATCTAAAGTATAGAGCAGTATGTCACATTCTTGTGTCCCAGCTTCAAAGGAGACTGGGGAAACCAGTAGAGAACACATTTAACTGCTATAGTGGAAAAGCAGCTTGATGTTCTATAAGAGAGTTGAGACAGGAAATTCTCCAAATGCAGGAATCAGATTTCAGACGCTAGGCAGGCAAAATAATGACAAATGCCTACTGCAAAGTGTTTCCAGATTAAAGCTTCCTGAAAATATCTTGAGATGGGCATGCCACCAACACTTGTAATTTAGTCTCACAAATTTCTAACTGACTCACTGACAAGATACAAGTTGATGCTATGGTGATATCATAATTCATCAGATCGAACATACCACTGAATCATCAACTGCGAATGCCATTATTTTATGTACCACTAAAGAAGGGCTGCTGCCAAGTAACCTATGACTTGTTAAATGATAGTTTTCAAAAGTTTAAAGAACCATCAGTTCAGTTCAGTTCAGTCGCTCAGTCGTGTCCGACTATTTGCGACCCCATGAATCGCAGCACGCCAGGTCACCCTGTCCATCACCAACTTCCGGAGTTCACTCAAACTCATGTCCATCGAGTCGGTGATGGCATCCAGCCATCTAATCCTCGGTCGTGCCCTTCTCTTCCTGCCCCCAATCCCTCCCAGCATCAGAGTCTTTTCCAATGAGTCAACTCTTCGCATGAAGTAGTCAAAGTATTGGAGTTTCAGCTTCAGCATCAGTCCTTCCAATGAACATAAAGGACTGATCTCCTTTAGGATGGACTGGTTGGATCTCCTTGTAGTCCCAGGGACTCTCAAGAGTCTTCTCCAACACCACAGTTCAAAGGCATCAATTCTTCTGTGCTCAGCTTTCTTCACAGTCCAACTCTCACATCCATACATGACTACTGGAAAAACCATAACCTTGACTAGACGGACCTTTGTTGGCAAAGTAATGTCTCCGCTTTTCAACATGCTATCTAGGTTGGTCATAACTTTCCTTCCAAGGAGTAAGTGTCTTTTAATTTCATGGCTGCAATCACCATCTGCCGTGATTTTGGAGCCTCCAAAACTAAAGTCTGACACTGTTTCCCCTGTTTCCCCATCTATTCTCCATGAAGTGATGGGACCGGATGCCATGATCTTAGTTTTCTGAATGTTGAGTTTTAAGCCAACTTTTTCACTCTCCTCTTTCACTTTCATCAAGAGGCTTTTGAGTTCTTCTTCACTTTCTGCCATAAGGGTGGTGTCATCTGCATATCTGAGGTTATTGATATTTCTCCCAGAAATCTTGATTCCAGCTTGTGCTGGAATATAAAAAACCATACTCTTATGCAAATTTAAAACAAACACATGTCAAATTATTTATTTAACTCATTAGTTATTGAGGAAGCCAGTAATTTGTTAAAAACACTCCAAAGAGAATTTTAAAAGTTAGGTATATAAGAGGCAGTTTAATAGGTTGCTGGATTAGATTCTTTATTATTATTATTAGTTAATGTCAGACAAGGCTATAGCCATAATCATTGGGTTTATATATTCTGCTGGACAAAAATAATTGGCATTTCTACTGGACATGAATCTACAAACTAACCTTTGCCCCTACAGAGTTGTAAAATAGCCAAGTACCTAGAAAATCAAACCCAGCACTTTGAAAGAACATCTAGTAGTTTCTTTTTTCTATTTCCAAGTTTTGGATAATACTTTTGACAGTTTAAATGATTTCATATTAGAGCTCTTCTTGACTTATTTGGAATAGTGTTTTATCATATAGCCGTCCAATACATACAAAAAGGAATATGTTACTTAAGCAAATTTGAGAACACTATGCATTCACATTTGAGGTCAAATTATTATCATTTATTTATCACATGAAAGTCATCAGAGCTTGTATTTTTCCACTCACGATTGTTTCCCATGCCAACAAGAGCACTGGCAGTGCAGTATTTCTTCTGAGCATTCCACTTTTTTCTCTGAAAATTTCTTCCAAGAAGTAACACACCAATTCTGCATTTTTTTACTTTCTTTTCTAGAAAATTTTATTTTGGTAAGAACACAGCATAACATCTATCTTCTTGTGTGCTGATTTAGTCTTTCAGTTGTGTCTAACTCCAAGTTGTGACCTCATGGACTCTAACCTTCCAGGCTCCTCTGTCCATGGGATTTCCCAGGCAAGAATACTGGAGTAGGTTGCCCTTTCCTTCTCCAACTCCCATCTCCTGTGTCTCCTGTATTAGCAGGCAGATTCTTTACCACTGAGCCACCTACGAAGCCCTGGTCTATCTTCTTTACAGATTTTTAAGTATGCAGTTCAGTATTGCAATCCATATCATTCTGCAATCTTTGATCCTGAAGCTGCTGCTGCTGCTGCTGCTGCTAAGTTGCTTCAGTCGTGTCCAACTCTGTGCGACCCCACAGATGGCAGCCCACCAGGCTCCTCTGTCCCTGGGATTCTCCAGGAAAGAATCCCGGAGTTGCCATTTCCTTCTCCAATGCATGCATGCATGCATGCTAAAACGCTTCAGCTGCATCCAACTCTGTGCGACCCCGTGGACAGCAGCCCACCAGCCTCTTTTGTTTATGGGATTCTCTAGGCNGGATTCTCCAGGAAAGAATCCCGGAGTTGCCATTTCCTTCTCCAATGCATGCATGCATGCATGCTAAAACGCTTCAGCTGCATCCAACTCTGTGCGACCCCGTGGACAGCAGCCCACCAGCCTCTTTTGTTTATGGGATTCTCTAGGCAAGAATGCTGGAGTGGATTGCCATTTCCTTCTCCACATGCTGAAGCAGTCTTGCTTTTTCCAGGTGTCAATAGAAGACTATACATTAAAACCAATACTCATATTCCTTCCATAAATATTTATATCTGCAAATGATATTGACCAACAAGGGATTAATATCCAAAATATATAAACAACTCATACCACTCAATACCAAGAAAAAAACAAACAATCCAATTAAAAAATGAACATAAGACCTGAGCAGACATTTTTCCAAAAAGGAAATACAGATAGCCAACAGGAACATGAAAAGATGTTCATCATCGCTAACCAACAGTTCAGTTCAGTTCAGTCGCTCAGTNTTAACTGTTGCTTCCTGACCTGGATACAGATTTCTCAAGGGACAGGTCAGCTGATCTGGTATTCCCATCTCTTTCAGAATTTTCCACAGTTTATTGTGATCCACACAGTCAAAGGCTTTGGCATAGTCAATAAAGCAGAAATAGATGCTAATCATCAGAGAAATGCAAATCAAAGATATGAGATATCACCTCATACCTGTCAGAATGTCTATCATCAAAAAGAACACAAATAAAGTTCATGAGGATATGGCGAAAAGGGAACCCTTGTACACTGTTTCTAGTAATGGTTCAGTTTCTGTGGGAAATAGTATGGAGTTTTCTCAGAAAACTACAAATAGAACAACCATGTGACCAAGCAATTCCATTCCTGGTTATATATTTTTTAAAAAAGAAAGAAAGAAAGAAAAACACTAATTCAAAAAAGTACATGAAAAAAAAAAAAAAAGGTACATGAGCCCCAGAATTCATAGCAGCATCATTTAGAATTGCCAAGATATGGAAGTAACCTAAGTGTCCATCAACAAATGAATGGATAAAGATGTGTCATGTATATACAATGGAACACTACTCAGCCATAAGAAAAGAATGAAATTTTACCATTTGCAGCAATTTGAATGGACTAGGAGTTGAACTAGGAGGGTACTAGGTTAAGTTAAGTATATAGATAGATAAATCAGATAGTGCATGTTCTCACTTTTTGTGGAATATAAAAAATAAAGCAGACTCACAGATATAAAGGGAAAAATTGGGGTTACAGTGGGGAGAGGGAAGGGGAAAGGGTAATGTAGGGATAGGAGTTTGGGAAATACAGACTATTTGTATAAAATAAGCTATAAGGATATATTGTAAAAGGACTATCAGTTCAGTTCAGTTCAGTTCAGTTCAGTCTCTCAGTCGTGTCCGACTATTTGCGACCCCATGAATCGCAGCACGCCAGGCCTCCCTGTCCATCACCAACTCCCGGAGTTCACTCAGAATCACGTCCATCAAGTCGGTGATGCCATCCAGCCATCTCATCCTTGGTCGTCCCCTTCTCCTCCTGCCCCCAATCCCTCCCAGCATCACAGTCTTTTCCAGTGAGTCAACTCTTCGCATGAGGTGGCCAAAGTACTGGAGTTTCAGCTTTAGCATCATTCTTTCCAAAGAACACCCAAGACTGATCTCCTTTAGAATGGACTGGTTGGATCTCCTTGCAGTCCAAGGGACTCTCAAGAGTCTTCTCCAACACCACAGTTCAAAAGCTTCAATTCTTCGGCGCT
>SJYV01024327.1:217164-272473 GCA_006410875.1 Neotragus pygmaeus | reverse complement strand
TTCCAAAGAACACCCAAGACTGATCTCCTTTAGAATGGACTGGTTGGATCTCCTTGCAGTCCAAGGGACTCTCAAGAGTCTTCTCCAACACCACAGTTCAAAAGCTTCAATTCTTCGGCGCTCAGCTTTCTTCACAGTCCAACTCTCACATCCATACACGACCACTGGAAAAACCATAACCTTGACGAGACGGACCTTTGTTGGCAAAGTAATGTCTCCGCTTTTCAATATGCTATCTAGGTTGATCATAACTTTCCTTCCAAGGAGTAAACGTCTTTTAATTTCATGGCTGCAATCACCATCTGCCATGATTTTGGAACCCCAAAAAATAAATTCTGACACTGTTTCCACTGTTTCCCCATCTATTTCCCATGACTATAGCCAGTATTTTATAATAACTATACATGGAGTATAACCTTTAAAAATTGTGAATCACTTTATTGTACAGCTATAACATATAGTATTTTATATAAACTATATTTTATTTTTTTTAATTTTTAAATAAAAAAATAAGCTAACAGATTTCTAGGTCAAACTGGACCCTAAAATAAATAGTATACAAGATTGGGACCATAAAAAATGTTGAGCACCAAAGAATTGATGCTTTTGAGCTGTGGTGTCAGAGAAGACTTGAGAAGCCTTTGGACTGCAAGGAGATCAAACCAGTCAATCTTAAAGCAATTCAGTCCTGAATATTTATTCAAAGGACTGATGCTGAAGCTGAAGCTCCAATACTTTGGCCACCTGATGTGAAGAGCCAACTCATTAGAAAAGACCCTGATCCTGGGAAAGATTGAAGGCAGGAGGAGAAGGGGACAACAGAGGATGAGATGGTTGGATGGCATCAGTGACTCGACGTGAGTTTGAGCAAGCTCCCAGAGATGGTAAAGGACAGAGAGGCTTGACGTGCTGCAGTTCACGGGGTCGCAAAGAATCAGACACAACTGAGCAACTGAACAACAAGAACAATAATGAAAAGTATGATCATTATTTTATTGATTTCCCGATAAAGAAAATTTTCTATACCCCCAAACAAAGCCGAGGCAAAAGATTGAAATATTTGATGACTCAGAAATTTTTATGGCAAAATATAATATATATGAGTTTAAAAAGAGGCATTGGCCTATCTACCTAAATCTATAGCTATATCTTAGATTAAAATCACATACACAGTATGAAAAAAAGTTCTGACAAATCAGTAAGAAATAAACAAATAGGTATTCATGAAGAAAGAAATACAAATGGCCCAAAAAAGACATGAAAAGACTTTCAATCTCACTAGTAATGAGGGGAATGCCAATTAAAATAATAATGACATATTTTTGCTCATCAAATGGACAGCAGTTCATATTATGATGCTGTCTAGGCCAAAGCTTCTCACCCATGGTTGTGCTAGAATGGGTCTCAGGTGCTAAGATAGTTCTCTCTTCACTCTCAGTGTGATCAGGAGATGCCTGAGGCCCACAGAGCTCCCAGTCAGTTGCCTCCCAGTGCAGAAGCATCTCCTCTTTACACCAGGGTTTGGAACAAATACTATCACATCATATGACTATACCTTGTGATGAAATCTAGGTGGGACTGGCCTAGGATTAACGGGGAAACAAGGCCCTCTTGGTGTAGCCCTCTTGAAGGATAATATAGCAGAGTCTCTTAAATTTAAAGTAGTCAAGGCCTTTGTATCAGAAATGTCACTTTGGAAAATGTTAACATGTTTGGAGAAAAAATATACATATAAAAATACATGTTTATTATAGCATAGTTTTTCACTGTGAAATGTTACAAACAACCTAAATGTCAATTTAAAAAGCAATGATTAAATAAATTATATTACATGAATATCAAGGAATACTATGTAAGAAATAAAGAGAAGGAAGATGTGCCAAATGAATGCATTTTTAGGATATATTATTACAATAAATTATATAACAATATGTATAGTTATTCTATTTACCTTAACACATATATATGTATACACACACACAACAGTTGTGTGTGTGTGTGTGTGTGTGTGTATCCATAAAAATATGGACAAAAATCTAGAAAGACAAAATCTTAAAAATGTTTATGTTAAATTTTTGGCCAAAATAATTCTGTAAGTTCCCAACTCTGCACCCTTACAAAAAAAATTCACATAGCATTAATAGAAATTTTTAATACACTAAAAAGACATAGCTGTGCTCGTAAAGAGAATAAACCTTCTTGTGGTCCAGGAAAGAAACAGAAGTACACAGAGGTGAGAAGACTAAGACTTCCTGGGCTTCCCAACAGGAAATTGCAGAGGCTGCCAGGAATTCAAGTCAGGCAGGGTAATGGGACCATGGAGAGGGAGAGGGGCCAGGGTCACAATGTGAAATGGGAAGTAAGAAGAACTCCCCTCATAGTTAAAAGAGAGCAAAACAGAACTGCAACCCTTTCTTTGAACTCCCCCAGCACCTACTTCTATCCAGTTGGCTGGAGGAAGCATGGGCAGTCAGATCACCATGTACTGAGCTAGGATGCCCACTGGCTCACAATGAGAAGCTGCGGGAGAATCTCAAGTCACTAACGGGAGATCTGATTCACAACAGGGGACCCAAGCGGGCTACATACAGGCTATGGCATTATCATCTGGGAGAGGTGAAATCTGGAGAAGAGGACACCTCCTACTCAAGAAGAACTTGTACAGTCAAATTTAGAAAGCAATGTGGCCATAATAACTTTGAAAATCCAATACAACAGTTTCACTCCAAGCTATATGCCTTAGAGAAAAATTCACACATGTACACAAAAAATATAGATAAATATGCTTACTGTGCCTTTGCTTATAAAAATAACAATTGCAAACAACCTTAATATCTATTGATAGAAAATGACTAAACAAAATACAGTATATTAATACAATAGATTACCACATAGAAGTTAACATGATTAAATATTTTTCTATATTAACAGTGATCTCAAAAGCATAGTAAAAAGAAAAAGTATTTGGGTAAAAAGAAAAGTCATTTTCACAAACATATAGCATATAATATGTCTACATAAATTATACATAGTGCTTGCTGATTCATTGATGTATTGTTTTAAAAAAACATGAAAGATACACACCCGTTTCATGACAGTAATTGCCTATGGAAGAGGCATATGACATGCTTGGAAGTGAACAAAGAGATTTCAACTTCATAATGTTCTATTTCTTTTCTTTTAAACATTGGGAGAAAATGTGAAAATAGGCTACACTTGGCAATTTTGAGTGGCAGGTAGTACTTTAAACAGGAGCTTGGTATATTTGCATTTCTACGCTCTTTCAAAACATATCAGAAAATATTAAGTGGAGAGGGTAACACTGGGGAGTGTGTGAGAAGAAGGAATTTCAGCTTTGACTCTGATATTTCTGTAATAGGATGTTGAATGGCTATCACTGCTACTTTAGAATCCCTAATTTTGGCCACAAGCACTTAGAGGTGCTAACTACCTTATTTTCTAAAGAGAACATTCAACTTGGAAGAGTAAGAGGGCTCCTGTAGGATACACAAGAGAGGCAAAATCCACCCTCCCTAGATCTGCTCCTCAGCTCCACCCAGCAGATGACTAGAGAAACTTATGGAAGTGACAGAAGGCCTGGTGGAAATGCTATGGTTGTCCTCTCCCTTTCCCTTCAACCTTCTTCACCCAGGCACGTGGATGGTGGCTTCAAAAAGAGTCACCTTATAGACTGGGAGAATCTGTCCAAAGCCGCAACTAGCATCCAAGGCCAACCTTATCACTGACCCTGCAGACTGACACTGGACCAGTCTCAAGTCAGTGGTTCCCCAAAGCTCAGTCATACTTTCATGAAGCTTTCCTTACAGCAAGGTAGCACTTGTCCAAACTGTAGTATGGACGTCTGCCAATCACTAGAGTAAGTGACAGCCTTTTGTGAACAGACCACAAGAAGTCTGAGATGAAGAGGGTTAGTTAGCTGGCACCTCACTACTAGGTTATAATGAAACCAAGGCCAGTAAAAAGGGATCGGTCACTCAGTCACGTCTGATTCTTTGCGACTCCATGGACTGCAGCATGCCAGGCTTCCCTGTCCTTTACCAACTCCTGGAGCTTGCTCAAACTCATGTCCATCGAGTCTGTGATGCCATCCAACCATCTTGTCCTCTGTAGTCTCCTTCTCCTCCTGCCCTCAATCTTTCCCAGCATCAGGGTCTTTTCTAATGTCAGCTCTTTGCATCAGGTGGCCAAAGTATTGGAGCTTCAGCTTTAGCATCGGTCCTTCCAATGAATATTCAAGACTGATTTCATTTAAGATTGACTGGTTGGATCTCCTTGCAGTCCAAGAGACTGTCAATAGTCTTCTCCAACACCACAGTTCAAAAGCATCAATTCTTCAGTGCTCAGTTTTCTTTATGGTCCAACTCTCACATCCATACATGACTACTGGAAAAACCATAGCTTTGATTAGATGGACCTTCATTGGCAAAGAAATGTCTCTGCTTTTCCATATGCTTTCTAGGTTGACATAGCTTTTCTTCCAAGGAGCAAGCATCTTTTAGTTTCATGGCTGCAGTCACCATCTGCAGTGATTTTGGAGCCCAAAAAAACAAAATCTGTCACTGTTTCCATTGTTTCCCCATCTATTTGCCATGAAGTGATGGACTTAGCAGATACAAATTAATCACAGGATCTACTCTGTAACTCAGGGAGGTCACAGCATCCTTTAGGTCCCTGTCTCCACGTGTCACATCCCCCAAGTATGGCACAGACCTTAGACAGATTCTGTTTCTTCTCATCAGTCTGATGCAGTACAGTAAATGTAATCAATAATACTATAGTAATTTTGTGTGGTATAAACTATAAAAATATCAAATCCCTTATATATCTGAAGGTAATATAATATTTTAATAACTTTATTAATTTATTTTTATTATTTTTTGTCTGTTCTGGGTCTTGGTTGCTTTTACTATAGTTGCAGAGAGCAGGGACCACTCTTCATTGCAGTGGGCAGGCTTTCTCATTGCAGTGGCCTCTCTTGTTGCCGAGCACAGGCTTTAGAGTGCACAGGCTTCAGTACTTGTGACATTTGGGCTCAATAATTGCAGGTCCCCAGGCTCTAGAGCACAGGCTCAATAGTTGTGGCACACAGGCTTAGTTGCTCCGAGATGTGTAGGACCTTCCTGGACCAGGGATCAAACCTGTGTCTCCTGCATTGGCAAGTGGATGCTTTATACACTGAGCCAACAGGGAAGCCTGTGATATAATATTGTAAGTCAGCTATACTTCAATTAAAAAAAAATCATGCCATCAGAAATCCTCCTAACCAAGTGGTTCTCAGCTGGTGTGATTTTGCCCCCTAGGGGACGGTGGCAGTGTCTGGCGATAGCTTTCCTTGTCGCAGGAGGGAAGTGCACTATGGCACTGAGCACGCGGAGGCCAGGGATGCTGTGAACTATCCTAAACGCACAGGACCGCCCCTGAGATGAGGAATCATCCAGCCCCAAATATCAGTAGTGCTGAGGTTGAAGAGTCATGTTCCAAGCCAATGGCTGGACACAGAAACAATTAGGGACAAATTGGCACCATCTGGCCTCATCTCAAAGGGGACAAGATATGAACCTCGCCAGATTCTGAAATTCTATTCATGCAAGAGTGGAGACAGTGTCTTTATTTTAGCCAACCTACGACAATTGAATATTTGTAATTCCACCAATGAGCTCCCTTTTCCAGCATTTATCATGCTAAATAACAAGTCACTAGTTCCACCAATTAAAAAAAAAATTGACATCCAGTATGCTAATTAGCTTTGATTAAGCTATAGATAGCAAAGCACATGGGACAGACTTAGGAAGTAGCAAATATTTCAATTTAGCCAGAATGTCAGGCCCTAGTTGGGAGGTCTCAGTATATAAGGCTGGCAAAGTGGGCTGGAGCAAGAAAAGAGACCTTTAAGTGTCCTCTGGGTCACTTTTATACACACTCTCCATCAACGTAATGCGTGTACGGTAAGCACTAAGCATGAAGCACTGCTCACTCTCCTTTAGCTGCTCATTTGGATGGGTTAGAAATGCCGTAGAGGGACTTCCTTGGCAGTCCAATGGTTAAGATCTCATGCTTCTACTGCAGGGGGCACAGGTTTGATCCCTGATCAGGGAACTAAGATACCATAAGCCATGCATCACAGCAAAAAGGAAAAAAAAAGAAGAAATGCCAGGAGAGAACAGGCACACTTTGCCTCATGTTGTCATCCTGACTGGAAACTGGAAATACTTCACCTACTTTTATAGAGATGAGTGATTCATTTCCTAAGATATTTTTGCTCTTCACTTAGCCANGTCACCATCTGCAGTGATTTTGGAGCCCAAAAAAACAAAATCTGTCACTGTTTCCATTGTTTCCCCATCTATTTGCCATGAAGTGATGGACTTAGCAGATACAAATTAATCACAGGATCTACTCTGTAACTCAGGGAGGTCACAGCATCCTTTAGGTCCCTGTCTCCATGTGTCACATCCCCCAAGTATGGCACAGACCTTAGGCATATTCTGTTTCTTCTCATCAGTCTGATGCAGTACAGTAAATGTAATCAATAATACTATAGTAATTTTGTGTGGTATAAACTATAAAAATATCAAATCACTTATATATCTGAAGGTAATATAATATTTTAATAACTTTATTAATTTATTTTTATTATTTTTTGTCTGTTCTGGGTCTTGGTTGCTTTTACTATAGTTGCAGAGAGCAGGGACCACTCTTCATTGCAGTGGGCAGGCTTTCTCATTGCAGTGGCCTCTCTTGTTGCCGAGCACAGGCTTTAGAGTGCACAGGCTTCAGTACTTGTGACATTTGGGCTCAATAATTGCAGGTCCCCAGGCTCTAGAGCACAGGCTCAATAGTTGTGGCACACAGGCTTAGTTGCTCCGAGATGTGTAGGACCTTCCTGGACCAGGGATCAAACCTGTGTCTCCTGCATTGGCAAGTGGATGCTTTATACACTGAGCCAACAGGGAAGCCTGTGATATAATATTGTAAGTCAGCTATACTTCAATTAAAAAAAAAATCATGCCATCAGAAATCCTCCTAACCAAGTGGTTCTCAGCTGGTGTGATTTTGCCCCCTAGGGGACGGTGGCAGTGTCTGGAGATAGCTTTCCTTGTCGCAGGAGGGAAGTGCACTATGGCACTGAGCACGCGGAGGCCAGGGATGCTGTGAACTATCCTAAACGCACAGGACCGCCCCTGAGATGAGGAATCATCCAGCCCCAAATATCAGTAGTGCTGAGGTTGAAGAGTCATGTTCCAAGCCAATGGCTGGACACAGAAACAATTAGGGACAAATTGGCACCATCTGGCCTCATCTCAAAGGGGACAAGATATGAACCTCGCCAGATTCTGAAATTCTATTCATGCAAGAGTGGAGACAGTGTCTTTATTTTAGCCAACCTACGACAATTGAATATTTGTAATTCCACCAATGAGCTCCCTTTTCCAGCATTTATCATGCTAAATAACAAGTCACTAGTTCCACCAATTAAAAAAAAAATTGACATCCAGTATGCTAATTAGCTTTGATTAAGCTATAGATAGCAAAGCACATGGGACAGACTTAGGAAGTAGCAAATATTTCAATTTAGCCAGAATGTCAGGCCCTAGTTGGGAGGTCTCAGTATATAAGGCTGGCAAAGTGGGCTGGAGCAAGAAAAGAGACCTTTAAGTGTCCTCTGGGTCACTTTTATACACACTCTCCATCAACGTAATGCGTGTACGGTAAGCACTAAGCATGAAGCACTGCTCACTCTCCTTTAGCTGCTCATTTGGATGGGTTAGAAATGCCGTAGAGGGACTTCCTTGGCAGTCCAATGGTTAAGATCTCATGCTTCTACTGCAGGGGGCACAGGTTTGATCCCTGATCAGGGAACTAAGATACCATAAGCCATGCATCACAGCAAAAAGGAAAAAAAAAGAAGAAATGCCAGGAGAGAACAGGCACACTTTGCCTCATGTTGTCATCCTGACTGGAAACTGGAAATACTTCACCTACTTTTATAGAGATGAGTGATTCATTTCCTAAGATATTTTTGCTCTTCACTTAGCCAAATCCTGCCCAGACAGTTTCAGGGAACTGTACATTTTGTAAATCACTAAAACATCTATACATTCTCTTACAGAGCTTCTCTACTACTGCTCAAAAGTGGGAGAAAAAACCTTGGAAACTGCAACAAACATTGAGTTTTACATACCCTCCAAAGGAAAAAGAGACAAAATACATATTTATGCATTTAGGTGTGGGAGTTGCAGCATAAATGTATGTGTTAAATACAATACATTTGAGCTTTTTTTTCTAAGCTAATTTTAAAGAGGGGCCAAAGCTAGTTATGAAATAAGTTTATTAAATCGGAGTAGGAAAATCAAGATAGAAGTCATGGAAGTTTGGGATGGAGAAGTTTGCCTAAGTATCTAGTTGTCAAAGTTGGAAAAGAAATATGTTTCACATAAAAGTTGAAAAAATTGATTTATATTTAGTAACCATAAAAATTATCAGAACTTTCTAGTATATAAATCTGCTAGTCACTTTGTAGATAAGGGTTATAAATCATATTTAATAACTTCATGGATGAGATTTTAATCAATTTGTCATCATTCAAATATATATCAGTGGGGAAAAACACAAACCTTGTATTAAACTACTATGATTCTCTGTAAGAATGAGAATGGTATCAGTTCTTTGATTTTTAAAAATGTATCAAAAGCCACAAATTAAATTACAAAACAGAAACAGACTCAAAAGCTTATGGTTGCCAAAAGGAAGGATTGGGGAAAGGGATAGTTAGAGAGTTTGGGATGGACATGCACACACTGCTATATTTTAAATGGATAACCAACAAGGACCTACTGTACAGCACACGGAACTCTGCTCAATGTCATGTGGCAGCCTAAATGGGAGGGTAGTTTGGGGGAGAATGGATACATGTACATGTATTGCTGAGTCCCTTCTCTATTCACCAGAAACTATCATAGCATTATTAATTGGCTATGCTGCTGCTGCTGCTGCAAAATCACTGCAGTCGTGTCCGACTCTGTGTGACCCCATAGACGGCAGCCCACCAGGCTTCCCTGTCCCTGGGATTCTCCAGGCAATACATCAGTACAAAAGAAAACATTTTAAATAATTAAAATAAATCCATTAATTAACTTGTAAAAAAATGTATCAAAACCAAGAACACACAGAGGTCATAAAGGCTTTTTCAAATGTCATCATTTCTAAACAATATGCAAATTTTAATCAACTCCAATCAAAATGATCAAGCAATTCAAACAGTTTACTAACAAATAATGCACCAAATACATAGTATGTGCTTTATAAATGGATAAGGCTACTCTATAGCATTCATTAATGAAGAAATAAATTCTGATCATTCAATTATGATAATCCCAATGATCAAAAAAAATGAATGGCGTATACTAAAATGGGAGAGAGTTTCTCCAGAGAGCACAGATTTTTTATTTTTTTTTAAGAATATTTATTTAACATATAGGTAGTACTGACTCTCTGGACTCTTCACAAATATTGATTCATTCAATCTTTATAATTCAGTGATATAAATCACTAATATGGTTCCCTTTCTACAGATGAAGAAACCAAATTCAAATAATTTGCCTCAGGTCATAGCAAAAGGCTGTCACAAACCTCCAAGAAGCACTAAGTATTTGAGATTTATAGAAAATGTTAAAGCCATTTATAGAAAATGTTATCTGTTTAGAGTAAGAACACAATAGGTCTTGAATCTATTGGAGAATATGGTTTACAGATTGCATAGAAAAACAATTACTTCATTCTGTTGTGGCTTTATCTTTTCCACCTGAAGAGGATAGAACTAACATCAATCATCAGTAGGGGAATCAAAGACCTACATAAAGCAAGTTTGAAAGAAAGCACATAATGCTAAATGAAATTGGGTCTCTACACACAGATTTACTATGTTTCAGCAGACTAAAATAGCATGCAGGTACCATACTGTCTTAATGACTGTGGCTTTGTAGTAGAGCCTGAAGTCAAGCAAGTTAATTCCTCCAGTTCCATTCTTCTTTCTCAAGATTGCTTTGGCTATTCGAGGTTTTTTGTATTTCCATACAAATCTTGAAATTATTTGTTCTAGTTCTGTGAAAAATACCGCTGGTAGCTAGATAGGGATTGCATTGAAAAATAGAAAGCCCAGAGATAAATCTACACACCTATGGACACCTTATCTTCGACAAAGGAGGCAAGAATATACAGTGGAGTAAAGACAATCTCTTTAATAAATGGTGCTGGGAAAACTGGTCAACCACTTGTAAAAGAATGCAACTGGATCACTTTCTAACACCACACACAAAAATAAATTCAAAATGGATTAAAGATCTAAATTTAAGACCAGAAACTATAAAACTCCTAGAGAACATAGGCAAAACACTCTCCGACATAAATCACAGTAGNACAGTTTCCTCCCACACATGCAGGCTTCCAAACAGAGAAACCTGACATTGTAGCCAAAGAAAGAAAAAAATCAAGATTATGTGGGTGAGGAGGGGGACAAAACATAATAGATGGTATAATCATCACAAGGAAGGCTATAGGCTCCAAAGAAACAGTCCTAACATTAGTGGATCAACTGAGAGGGTGATATTCTGTAAAACGAAAGCTAGTTGAATCCGCTTAATAAGTGACAGCCATCATCTGCAAAAGAATTTCACCCAAATCTGTTTGCATATGTGTTTCTCAGAAAATCTAAAGAGATTCCCAAACCTGATTAAGAGGCCAAAATGTCTCAAACATAATCAAGATCACCCGCTGATATCACTAATGGAAAGGAAGAGGCAATCAAATTGAATTTATTGTCATCTGACTGAGGAAATTATGAATTAACAGAAGGGTGGTAAGCCACCTGGCATCATGAGAAAACAGCCAAAAAACAAGAATTTGGCTGGGTTTATCCAACATGGCCCAAAATACAGTAATGGCACTGATGGCAATTTTTGTTAATATTTTGATGACCCTCCTGTAGTCTTTTTGTAAAGCATATTGCAAGGAATTACACACTTTTATCTTTTTATGCCTAGCATAATAACACTTTCTCATACTACTATACTGCTCATAAACACATTCTTAATGGCATCACGATATCCTTTAATATGGAGATAATTTATTTAACTCATTACTTAACTTACTTGCCTTATTTCTTGGTTTAAATTTTTTTCATGATTTTCAATATTTTGCAAAAAGAAAAATTTTTGTTCAGCTTTGAATTATTTTCTCAAGACAGGTTATGGAAACAGAATGACAGGGTCAAAAATTATTAATATTTTAAAGCTTTCGACACATATTCCTAAATTGCTTTCCTCTGCTTTGTCATCAATATCAGTCTTCAAAACAATTAAATATTTGATAATTTACAAGGTAAAATTACATCTCATTTTAATTCACATTTCTTAATGAAGCTGAATATTTTTCCATATGTTTATTTGCCATTTGATTTTCCTCTTTTGTGAATTGTGTGTTCATGCCTTCTGTCCCATTAATTCTAGCAATTTTTCTTATGATTTTGAATGAGCTCTATTTGGTTAAAAAAAATTAAGCTTTTTTTTGTCATCTACATTGCCAATTATTTTTGACCAATTTTTCCTTTTAATACTATTTCCTACTGTTTTACATTTCTAAATAATCAAGTTGTTTTTTGTTCCATCTAGTATCTCTTCTGTAACTTTGTAATTTAAAAACCTTCTTGATGCTTAGATTTAAAATATTCTATTTGAATCTAGATTTTGTTATTGTTTTATTAATAATGCTGAACTAATCAACATAGAATTATTAGTTTGAAATATGATATGAAATATGGACCAATAATCAGGAGAGAACTCAAAACCTGGGGCTTCTGGCTGAGGAGCAAAGGTTCTTACCCTACATGGGGCATCCCATCTATTAAGACCTGAATCTGACGACTAGCCCCCAAAGCATCTGGCTTTGAAGACCAAGGGGGTCCACACCCATAGGACCCCCAAGGCCAGGCAGACTGAGAAACAGCTCTGAACTGGGCTGGCACACTGACTCACCCACTCCTGGGCTTCTGGGCCGGACTCAGACACAGTCCCTTGCACAGTGTCCAGACTTTCTGTGAAAGAAACTCATTTGCTAATTTTAAAGCAATGGCCTGAAGAGAGCTTCTGGGCTGCTCTCTAGAACCAGACACTGGTGGACACCATCTTCCTGCTCACCTGGCGATGGTCTAGTCTGCAGGAGCCATCCTTTTTTCTTTTCTCAGAGTGTGCTACCTTTGTGCTCCCCTCTGCACACACAGTGTGTCTGAATCTCCCAGAAGGGAGCTTCTACAGGCATCTGGGAGGCCCAGTTTGTCCATCTCCTGAGGCTGTCTTTGTGGCGGGTGCTCAGGAGACATTCCTGGAACTTGGGGCTCTGGTGGTCCACAGGCCTGCACTCCCGGCTCCCACGGAACTGGAACCCAGGAGATGTCCTGGGCGGCCTCCCGCCTCAGGTCACAGCACAGATAGCAACTGAAACACATCCCCATGTTTCAGAAAAAGAGGTCTCTTTGCTTATCCTGGAGCTTCTGTCTGAGAGGCCACCTGAGGTCTGGCACCTGTACTGAGGCTTGTGACAGAGGTGCCCTCAGGAGCGCCACCAGCTTTGTGCCCCTCCCTGCTCCCCTCCCCCACAACCTGCGCTGTCTCCCACAGGGCATTTTTCACACTCGTCTGAGGCCTAGTTTTTACCCCTGCTGCTCAGGGGACAGCTCTGGATGTCCTGGTTCCATGGGCTTCTGCATGCTGTTGACTGAAAAAAGATGCATTACCTAAACGCTGAGAATTAGGTTTTGTTCGGCAGACTTTCTGAGGACTTAAGCCCCGGAGGCATCCTCTCAGGTAGCTCTGAAGGACTCTTTCTAGGAGGTAAAGGAGGAGCTGGGATATAGAGGGATTTTTGCAACAAAAACCGGGTCAGGTTGTCAGAACATCAGAAGCCTACTTTAGTTAATCAAGTTAATGATTTTAGTGTTTTTTCTCTGCATGGGAAGGTTCAAGAGTCTGGACTTGTTGAAATCATTCCTTTGATATGCACATCAACTATCTATGGCCAGTATCCCTCAGAGTGCACTGCTAGGGGTGACTGTTTGGTGGCAGGCTGCCTGTCGGTCTCCATCCAAGACCCCTCAGGGCTCGGGGCCTAGTGGCTGCAGCTTCCTTTGTTTGCTTGGCAGGTGGCATTGTTTGTCCACAGAGGGTCCCACAGCACTGTCCACATATGCACTCTTTAAAAGCTGCTGCCATCAGCCCAAATCCAGGTGTGGACTGAGATCCTTCCCTCTGGGACACTGCCAGGTCTTGGCACAACCTCAACAATCAGGAGCCATTAAAACTAAAATTGACAGCTGAAACCATCACAGAGGCTTGAGAGACAACCTAGAGCGAGGGCAGGACTGAATGAGAAGTTTCATCCATGTGAGGCCTCTCCTGTAAGACTGGGAGAGGTGGCTGTTTCATCTAATGCACACAGAGCCAAGAGACAGGATGCACAGAAACCCGCACAGAGAGGCAAGCAGAATGATGAAACAGAGGAATATGTTCCAAATGAAAGAGTAAAAGAAGATCCTCAGGGGAGAAAAGGTAAAGAAACAGAGGAAAAGTAATTTACCTGATAAAAAGTTCTAAACTAATCTACATTCTCAGATGAGAAGACAGAGGTTGAGTCAAATTAAAGCGAAATCCATTCTTCTCCATAGTGTTGACAGCTTTATTCAAAAGATCAAAGGTATGCTTTCAAGACTTCAAAAAATGGATCTAAATTTGTTTTTTTCATGTTCTTATATTGCTAATTAGGTATGTGCAACTAAAGTTTACTGAGTAAATCCTCCCTGCTGTTAAGTCATATGGACCCTACTCAGGCCCTAGCCTGGCAAGGGGCTCTGTGCCTGGGAGGTGGACGGTTCTTTTTTCATTCCGGTTCAAGCAGGCACATAAGGAAACCAAAGCTGAGACTGACACAGCAGAAGCTTTATTCAGTGGCCAAAGAGTGGAGAAGTGGAACTAAGCTCACAGATCAACTTCTCGCCTACGTGGCGAGAGGGCTTTAATTTTAAAGAGCAATGACAAAGGGAGGAATGAGGTTAGTGATGGGGAGTCATATACATTAGTCTACCAGGAAAGGGGCAGTGATTTTTCAGGGGAGTGGGGTACAATCTACATTTTATTCTTTTTGGGCCTTAACATCTGGTCACTGCAGCAGGTAGGTGTGCCATTTAAATACTAATGTATTAGTAAAATCAACGTATAATGAGACTCAGGATGTTTTGGGAGTCAGATTCATCGCCATGTTGGGTCCCAGTTGATTCCATTTGAGTTTTTGTTGATAGCTTTGTTTCTTAACTCTGGAGCCCTAACATAAGGATTTACGTTAACTCTTGCTAAATGTGAGTGTTGAAGGGTCTTGAGCAAAGACCTAGGGCGGCTCTGGCAGATCTCAGGTGGCCTCGGCTGGCTGTGGCTTGAAGCAGGATATTGACTCCCGGCCAGAAATTGAAGTTAGACTGTAGCAGTTAGAGCGTTGAATCCTAGCCACTAGATCTGCAGGCACCAGTGACTAGTGACAAAGCCCGGGCCCATCAGCTGTGTAGAAATGAGTTTTCACAGTGATGGAAAGTAGTACAAGTGTTTATCAGGAAGGAAAGGGGAACATGTAGATAGACACATGGCGCCCTCATGGTAGTCTGAATTACTTATATGGGGGCATTTCTTCTAGATATCCTTTGGCCAATCATTTTGCTTTGCCTGGTTCTGAGTCTGTATTTAATTTATCTCCTATGTGTGTATGTGCCTCTCTCAGCCAAATGGATTCCAGTGAAGAAGCCTATAGGTAGGTTTGACATCACCTACTGTGGCGTAGCACCCACTCCCTTTTTCATCTTCAAGGAGCCTTTCTGCACATATATAGTCAGGAAGTTCTCCTTGACTTCAAAAATGAGGAGTATATGATCTATTATCTCTCATCTGGGCAGGGTTCATCCTCTCCTCCCTCCTGCTATTTTGGTGGACAAACTCCAGTTGCTCAGCCTGGGGGCCATCTATCCTGTCTCACGGCAACACTACCTTTCTTATTTATGATGCTTCCTTTAAAATATATTAAATTCTTTTATACAAGAAAGTTTATTTGGAGCAAGCTACTCTTTTCCATTAATCCATCAACCAATTTAATATTGGTATTATAGTTTTAATTATTATAGCATTTTAATAAAATATAAGTATAGCTATAATCTATCCATTTTCAAAAATTTTGTCTATTTTCTTCAGTTTATTCCTTTAGCTAACCTTTGAAATAACTTCAGGTTCAAGAAAATCCTAATGAATTTTTTTATTATAATTGTGCATCTTGTTTATAAGACTTTTTTTCTTTTTAAATTTATTTTTGGTTGTGCTAGTTCTTTTCTGCTGTGCTCAGGCTATCTCTACGTGCAGTGAGCAAGGCTACTCTTCCGTTGCCATGCTCGGGTTTCTCACTGTGGTGGATTTTCTTGTTGCGGAACATGGGCTTAGTTGCTCTGAGGCATGTGGAATCTTCAAGGACCAGAGAGTGAACCCATGTCCCCTGCACTGGCAGGCAGAGTCCTAACTACTGGACCATCAGGGAAGTCCACAATTAAATTTTAATTGTTATCTGTTTCATAAGAGGCATCATTGAAACACCAATATTCCAGAACTAATAAACAGAAGAATAGCAATAATACTCAGTGTTCCTCCTGAAACTATCAAATAACCATGGTTTTGAGTTTTTGCTGGATAAAAACTTTTGATTATGAATTAATTTTTTAATTCATAATTCTTTATGTTGGTAAAATAGTACCCTAAAAAGTAGACATAAGTTTTCCTTCTAAAAGCATATCTTGCCTATTAAAATAAACACATTAACATTCTAGCATCAAAATAAATCCTTTTTTACACGGTAACAAAGAACTGCAAATATTGTGTTTTTCAACTGAAAAGCTGAGAATCAGATCAATGTTGACCCCACCAATATTCTGAATCCTCATCAGTACTGACTAACATGATTACCTAGATTGTGTCAGGCTTCCCAAGTGGCTCAGTTGTAAACAATCTGCCTGCCAAGAAGGAGATGTGGATTTGATCCCCAGCAGAGGAAGATCCCCTGGAGAAGGAAATGGCGACCCACTCCAGCATTCCTTCTGGGAAATCCCGTGGATAGAGAAACCTGGTGGGCTACAGAGTCATAAAAGAGTTGGACATGACTTTCGACTAAACAACAATAATACTGTGTCAGTCTCTTGAGTAAATGAACCAAAAGATTAAAAGGAATATTAAATGTCAATTCATGGTTTGCAACTATTGCTGAAGCCCCATGACAACATCCCTTCCAAGTATTATTCCAATTATGCTTGAAGTGAAGTGGAGTGAAAGTTGCTCAATCTTTGCAACCCCATGGACTTTATAGAATTCTCCAGGCTGGAATACTAGAGTGGGTAGCTTTGCCCTTCTCCAGGGTATCTTCCCAAACCAGGGATCAAACCCACCTTTCCTGAATTGCAGGCGAATTTTTTACCAGCTGATCCACAAAGGAAGCCCAAGAATACTGGAGTGGGTGGCCTATCCCTTCTCCAGGGGAGCTTCCCAACCCAGGAATTGAACCAGGGTCTCCTGCATTGCAGGTGGATTCTTTACCATCTGAGCTATCAGGGAAGCCCAAAATGCTTAAATATTTTCAGTAATAAGGAACTCACTACTTCCTGAGGTAGTCAATTTCACCTTTAGAAAGTTCTGCTTTTCAGGAGTTATTACATACAATGACATTAATCTCCCTGTAACTTTCTCGGTGCAGAAGTCCTAATCTCTATGCTACATGGAAATCCATCATATATGTAAAGATAGTTATTGTATAATCCTTGAATCTTTTCTTCTCCAGGCTAAGCATATTCAGTAGTCTTCCAAATGCCTCATCAATAAAGATCCCCTCAATCTCCTTACCATCAATGTACCTGGCAGTCCCAAATAGTTTCTCTAATTTGAATAGGGCAGGAGAACAGAGGATGAGAGGTCTTGATTTTCAATATTTCCCTTAAAACCAGAACCAACCACAAGAACCCAGTTAAATTGAAGAGGCCCTTCTACTTAACTCAAAGAAAATATTCACTAAAATAAAAGCACCAAAAATATTAAGTTGGACATTTTGTTGTGGCTGTGAAGTTGGTGACTAGAACTCAGATCAAGAAACAAGAAGCTTCAAGTGTCCCCAGTTCTGGAGGTACCAAAAATAAGTGTCTGACACCAAGCCCACTTCAGTCTTTGGGGAATACAACCAAATGGGCTGCAGAAGAGTTAAAAGCTCAAGCAAGAGCTGGATCTCCCTCATTAAGCAATTGTGATTGTACCTGCCACAATCCTCTCTGAGGAACCCCCACAAAGTACCCACCAAAAACCAGCTTATGGAACGCCTTACACTTGTACCTGGCAAAACCAACAGACAGAAGGTCCTATAACCAGTGGAGAGGCATACTCACTAGACAAGGGAAAACACATTTCCCATTTCTTCTATTCTCCCTTCATCTAATAGCTGAGCTGTTGTAGCCTAGAAGAGGGACACAAAACTCTCCCTCTGTCCCAAGCACAGGCCACACTTTCTGCACCCTGCCATCTGGTGCAGTAGTCGGGGGAGGCATGAATAAGCAGACCATGGCCCATTCCCACACCAGCCTTTGAAACCATAGGTGAAGCCTGCACTGGGAAATGCAGGAAGGGGAAATTTAGACAGAATTGAGGTTGAAGCTTTTAATTACAAAAGATGACTGGAAAGTTATAGCATCTGCTTAGGATATCATCAAGTGATATGGAAAGAGATTCAATAGTGTAGATAAGGTCAATGATTGAACAAAAGATAACTACTCTGTTTTTATATCCTACTGGGAGCGCATTTCTCAATAAGTCCATTATAACGCTACATCTTGTTTTGCTCTGATATTTTGAAGTCAATATAGGAAAATACTAAGGCCAATTAGGACTATTTCCAAACAGTTTCAAGGTAGTCATTTTCCCCTGTACAGTCCTTGAAATTAACTAGATTTCTGTTGTGTTCCAAGATATCATTAAACAAGGCTCCAAACACCTACGGTTTGAAATGGCATCTGTAAAGTTCTGGAGCCAACTATGCGTAGTCGCTTTGCTGCCAAAAAAAAATCTCCCTTTAATTAACAACAAGCAGAGTACAGCAAATTCTTTTTATATATCAAAGCAACTCTAGGTTCTCCTAATAGCCATTGTTAATATAAAAAGTTCTGATTGTTCAATTAATCTGCATACTAAATATTCCATGGTCCACCAGCGTTAACTTCTTTGCACAATGCCATTTTACATCTACAGGACTCTGCCCCAACTGTGTGCCCTCTTCCTAAAAAGCCTTTGTGAGGAGCTCCCCTAGTCTTTCAAGACTACTTCAAGTGGGCTCTCTCTGGTATCCTTGCCTTAATCTCTTAGCCAGTTAATTGTTTCCACAGGTCCTTTCCAGTAATTCTTTACTAGCACTTAACCTGCCATTGTGTATTTCTCTCTCTGTGAATCTCATAAGAACAGAAGCTATACTTTATCTCTTCTTTGTAACTCTTACCATTTAGCACAATCAAAGCACAATAATTAGTACTCAATAATTTTTTTCTGTAAACAGATGAAGACATCTTTCTGTCGCAGGAAGGGGGACCCTTTCCAGGGCCCAAGAGTAGATTTTTGTCTAACACTCGGAAATGAATTGTCCGGGGAGACACCCATGCTGACAAAGCAAAAGCCTTTATTGGGAGTAGGGACCCAGATGGAGAGCAGCAGGGGAAGGGAACTCAGGAGAACTTCTCTGCCATGTGGCTCACAGTCTCAAGTTTTATGGTGATGAGGTTAATTTCCGGGTTGTCTCTGGCCAATCATCCTGACTCAGGGTCCTTTCTGGTAGTGTGCACATAACTCAGCTAATAAGGCTTCCAGTGAGAAGGATTCTGAGAGGTTGGTGGGACATAAGGACTGGTGTCTCCTCTCTCCTTTGGATCTTTCTCGAATTCTTCTGGTTGGTGGTAGCTTGTTCATTCTACATTCCTTACAAGGACCACCTGTGCTAAATAACTCATGCAAGTGGCTACTATCTTGTCTTGTAGTTTCAGTCAGTGTTTCCCTAACACTCCTATTTATGGATAAAAACATCTAACAAATATGGGCAGGAAGAACAATAGAATGAATGAGTAATTATGCTATGTGACTGTAAATTGCTAGATCTGATCAACTATATGGTGAGTAATTTTTGGTTACAAAGTACAAAAACTCAAACTAGCTTAAGCTTAAAAAATTAATTATCAACTAGTTAATTAATAAAAAGGAGGAATTATTGACTCATAGACCTGGGAAGGACAGGGGTGAATCTAGCTTCAGGAACATCAGAATTCACACAAGCAATGATGTCAGGTCTTTCCATCTGCCTCTCATCTTGTTTTTCTCTGCTTGGCTTCATTCTCTGCTCTTGAAAACAGGTTTCAAGAGCCATAAGAACTTGCTGATTGGAAATTCCATCTTTACAGGTTTATGATACAAGAAAAGAAGAACCTTTTTATCTCTCCTAGTGTTCTTTGTAAAATCCCAGGGCAGGTCTCTGCTTGGCCTGTTTAAATCACAGGCCTACCCCTGGATCACTGGGATGGAAAGTGGTCATAGCAAACATGAAGTTAGAGTCAGACCTGGGTCCAAAACAAGAAGAATCACAAAGGTATGATTATTGTCTCTGAAGAGCAAGGGATTTGAGCTCCACATCAGGCATACATACTGCAAGGAGTGTGCATAGATACTGCATAGGAGTGTGCATAGATACTGCATAGGAGTGTGCATAGATACTGCATAGGAGTGTGCATAGATACTGCCTAGGAGAGACAACCCCTCAAAATACCTGGTTTTGAAAACTTCAGGGAATATGCCCAGGAAAATCACAGAACTGAAAGGAATGGAAAACTTGCCCTTAAAGGACCCCCACATAAACTAACTGATCTGAAAACCAGCTCAAACACACCAGACTGAGAAACACATGAACCATGGGTGAAGGGGGCCCCCTTACTAATCTTGAAGCATTTAACAGAGAGATAGGATTCTCCACAGATGGGATGCTCCACACAGACCCCGTCACTGAGGGAAGCCGTTTTTGCAATCTCAGGCTACCTTGCTAATACAGCACTGCCATTCTGGAAATCTCCATCTAGCCTCTTAGCACCGGTAGGCACACACCACCAACAGCTTTGCCCACCCCTGCACCTCAGCTGGGCCTCAGAACTGGTGGAGCAATAATCCCACCCACCAGTGCCCAGCAGCTGCCAGGGCTGNGTAGCAGTGACATCTGGTCACCGCCTCAAACACAGATGTTTATTGTTTCCAGGGACATCTTTCACTCAGATCCCCTCCCCCAAAATGGATTAATTTTCAACTTCTAGATAATTTTGTTCGATTTGGGCACCAGTCTCTGACCTAGGCAGTTATGACCCAGATGACAGAATCATGTGACAAAGTGACAAATCTATGTTGAAAGAGCTTCCTCAGAGGAGGATGGATCACATGGCAAACACAAATTTCCATGCATTCTCTGGCATTTTCTTCAAATGCCACTTAGGCGTTACTTCTTCCATGACGTCTCTGAAATCAGTCTAACTTAATTCCATAAACGTGCATACAGGTATATTCAGCCATTCTGCCAGGTGAGGCAAAGACAAGGGTTGAGCCCCAAGAGAATTTCAAATCAGCCACAGTCATCCTCGGCAGATTTCTCCATTGGCATGTTTCACTGAATGCAAACAAGCATCAGAAAGTTAAAGTTGCTATGACACCATGTTAATACAACAAGGAGACTGTAATATCGCCCATGAAGAAAAATAAAAACACATAGATTCATGGGTGATTTTGTGCTACAGTTAGGAAAATACAAAGCACTCCATTGAAATGAACAGCTGAAGCACTTCAACTCTGGTCATGTTGCATATTTACACACCCATAAACTTTAAGAAATAACAATGGTTGCACGTGTCCCAGTGCAGGTTCTTGAAGGTCACCGCTCTGGCGTTACGGGCTTTAAAACATGCTGTCATGTTGCGGTGCCACATCTGTAAGACACTGAATACAAATTGCAGCTGCATTTATACTTCAAGATAGCGGTTTCCAGCTGCACATCATGTGTTTTGTCTTGTTTAAAATAGCTCTAAATCGCGTGCCAGCTACTGGAGGCTCCAGATTCTATTAATTAGGGATGGAAAACTAAATCAGCAGCTTCTCCTCTGGAAGCATGCAGCTAGGTTGCTTCCAAAAGCCTGCCTCAGGTCTCTGCAATCCCATCAGAAGCTGTCAGGTAATGAGATGGTTTTCCCGGGACAGTGGTTCCCAAGGTGTGGTTCAGGGACGCCTTGCTCAGAAATCCCCTGGGGAGCTTATAAGAAAATGCAGTTTTTCTCCACCTCACCCTGTCTGCACTAAATCTGAATCTCTTGGAATGGGCCCAGAAATCTGCATTTTAAGTGTATTCATTCTTCAGTGTGGTAAGAACCACTGTAGTCCAAAGCCTACTCTAAAAATTGATCACTTCCCCTGAAACCCAGTAGGATTTTACTCAGTCAGAAACCTCCGTCTGCCTTTCCTAATATTCTCCCAATAATACTCTTTTATTCAAGGTCGAGTCGGCTCTCACCTGCTTTGTTGTTCTCCCTGTCAATTATAGTAAGCACAAGTAAAAGGATTTTACTGACTAGTGAAAGTCACCAAAATCTCACCATTTTATAAACATGGCCCTGTGGGAATCAAGATTGCATCCTGCTTCGTTGTGAGAGAGAATGCGTCACTCCTTATAAGATAAAAGGCTCAGAGAACAGGTGTGATGGGCAAATTACTGTTACCATGACACCGTGCTCCTCTGTGGCTTTCCCTCATTACAGAACTAGTTGTAAACATCATTTTTGGCTGAATTCCTCATTTGTATGACTCTTATGTATTGTACCAAGTGTGAATCTATGTGATCACTCTTTGAGTAAATTTAATATATTGATACCTATCCTAACACTAGGATAAATGATAACCCTGTCACACCAACAATTCATCAGGGGCTGGTAGGCCCTTGATAAATACGTGTGTAATGAATGACCAGATGAATCCCACTTCTCTGTTATCTTATTGCATATATCATAGGGCTGTTGAGAATCCATGCAAAAAACCCCACAGACTCTACCATAACCCATAACAGATCCCCATGATTTTGATGACTTACAAAATTCTTACCATGTACATAATATACAAAATTTCTCACAATGTGTATAATACATCTTTCCTTTTGCAAAGTGTTTCCTTATCTTCCTTTCTATCACATCTCTTTTTTGTGTTCATATTTTGCTCACTTCCATGACCCTCTGTTTGAAATGCTTTAATCTCCCACAAGCTGGCAGCTGCTCTTCTCAGTTTATAGATGCCCTAATATGTGTCCTTTTCACCTCTACATTATGACTTAAAGTAAATCCTTGTAAACAATTCTGCTGCATTAAAGCCTTCTTGATCTTGAAACCTNCTTTAATCTCCCACAAGCTGGCAGCTGCTCTTCTCAGTTTATAGATGCCCTAATATGTGTCCTTTTCACCTCTACGTTATGACTTAAAGTAAATCCTTGTAAACAATTCTGCTGCATTAAAGCCTTCTTGATCTTGAAACCTTTATCAATAATTGGTTCTTTTGTCTTGTGGACTACTGGTCAACTTTTACTTCATATTCTTAAATGGCTCAAAGTGGAATGAATGCGGAGGTTAAACATTCTGGGAGCTGACATATTGAGAGATCTAACTCATGTTTCAGCAAAACATTCTGTGACAGAAGAAAACTTAAGAGCACTCTGTGTTTCATGGTAAGCTTGTCACTCATTAAATACAAAAAAATACTGTTTTTTTCTCAAATACACAATGACAGTCTTTCAAAGAAAGTCAGCAAGTTTTCTCCGTGAATTAATAAGGTAGTAACTCAGGTTTGCTCACGGAGCTCCTGTTTGCACTTACTGCCAGTTTAATTAATCATAGCATTCCCGAGGTGTGCAGTATGGCCACTAAACAATATCGTCACCCCATTCATGACCTCAAGTTTTATGTAGAATAAGCATATTGCTCTTGGTCCCTTTTTGCCCATTTCTCCTCATCTCTTCCTATCCCATCAGATTATCCCATCTGAAACAATAGAAGAGCTAAAAAATTGCTACTTTCAAAACAGCCATTCTTCTTGGCCTTTTATCAGTGAAGCTGGTATGAGGTGCAAGGTAGAACAATTTGACTCACCAGTGAGAGAGGACGATGCAATTCAAATCAGAGCCACATTCTTACATGTCTTCAGTTATCTTTTACCTCAGTAGCTTTGTAATGATCCATTCAAATGTACTCTTATATCTAATACATTAATCGCTATTTACTAATTACAACTCATTCATTCATTTGCAAATATTTATTGAGCAAACAAATATTTATTGTGCCAAGTTCTGTTCCAGCCATGGGAGATTCGGAAATTAACATAAAACTTCTTCTCTCATATAAATACATTTCAGTGAAGGGAGAGAGACCACAAACAAGTAAAGAAATAAAGATGGTGATAACTACTATGAAGAAAATGAAATAGAGGGCTATGCAGTGAGTGTATTGTTTAGGGTAGAGCTGGATTTCAGTACTATTTCTGAGAGATCAGAAATATAGATGTTCAAAGAAAATAAAAGTATGTATAAGAGGGTTTCCTTTTCTCCACACCCTCTTCAGCATTTATTGTTTGAAGATTTGATGATAGCCATTCTGACCAGTATGAGGTGATATCTCATTGTAGTTTTGCATTGTTGGTGAGAAAGTAAATTGGTACAGCCTCTGTGGAGGACAGTAGGGAAATTCCTTTAAAAACTAGGAATAAAACTACCAGACGACTCCACAGTCCCCCTACTGGGCATATACATTGAGAAAAGCATAACTGAAAAAGAAACATGTACCCCAATGTTCATTGTAGCATTATTTACAATAGCTAGGACAGGGAAGCAATCTAGATGTCCATCGACAGATGAATGGATAAAGAAGCTGTGGTACATATATACAATGGAATGTTAGCCATAAAAAGGAACCCATGTGAGTTACTTTTAATGAGGTGGATGAACCTAGAACCTATTATACAGAGTGAAATAAGTCAGAAAGAGAAAAATATCATATATTAACACATATACATGGAATCTAGAAAGATGGTACTGATGAACCTATTTTCAGGGCAGCAGTGGAGACTTAGACATAGAGAACAGACTTATGGACACAAGGCAGGGAAGGAGAGGGTGGGACGAACGGAAAGAGTAGCGTGGAAACACATATACTGCACACACATCTAAAATATACAGATACATATACAACATACATATACATATAAAATAGCATGGAAACATACACTACACATACATATACATATAAAATAGCATGGAAACATATACACTATATATACATATAATACACATATAAAATATACATATACATATAAAATAGGTAGCCAGTGGGAATTTCCAGTATGACTCAGGGAACTCAAACTGGGGCTCTGTGACAACCTAGAGGGGTGGGATGGGGTGGGCGATGGGAAGGAGGTTCAAGAAGGAGGGGACATATGTATGCCTATGACTTATCCCTGTTGATGTATGGAAGAAACCAACACAATATGGTAAAGCAATTATCCTCCATTGAAAATAAATAAATTAAAAAATAATAATAATAATGGGACATCAAGATCATGACAGATAAAGTCATCTTTTTATCAAAAAAACCCACTTTTATCAAAAGTGCAGCTATGAAGACAATACTATTTATGGAGAATTTTCTATAGACGTAAATAGAAATTTCCTTTGCAAAAAAAAAAAGGATGTATATATTTTATGCTCCCAAAGGTGACTTGTCCAGCTCCATGCACAAGGGTTTCCAAGAACTAAGTTTCCTTCAGTCTTCCTGTCCAGCCCTAGGGTGGTATCCTTGGGCACACGGTTGGAGCACCTCCCCAGCACCATGTTCGCATTTCAGCCTATGGGAAAGAAATAGAGAACAGCCGGGGCAAGTGGCTCACCACTAAGAAAATTACCCACACATGATATATTCCCCCCCCCTCACTTCCCATTGACCCACACTTAGTCACATGGCCACAGCTAATCACAGGGCCAAATGGGAAATACAGTACCTATTTACCACCCATCTAAAACCTGGGGAGTGCTATTATTTTCATAATAAAGGAATAAAAGGCACAAGTTGTGGTCTCTGCCATAATTGTCCTTTTGTAATGTGGACTAGACAAGACAGGTGGAGGCTTTTTTCGATGGGAGTGTTTTAGATAAAGTAGTCAGGGTAAAGGATAAAGTGTTTTAAAGGAGACCAGTCCTGGGTGTTCATTGGAAGGACTGAGGCTGAGGCTGAAACTCCAATACTCTGGCCACCTCATGCAAAGAGTTGACTCATTGGAAAAGACCCTGATGCTGGGAGGGATTGGGGGCAGGAGGAGAAGGGGACGACAGAAGATGAGATTGCTGAATGGCATCACCGACTCGATGCACACGAGTTTGGGTGAACTCTGGGAGTTGGTGATGGACAGGGAGGCCTGGTGTGCTGCAGTCCATGCGGTTGCAAAGAGTCCGACACGACTGAGCGACTGAACTGAACTGAACTGAACTGAGTCAGGGAATAATGACCCCAAAAGACAACAAGGAGGCAGCCGTGTAATCAATGGGGAGTTAAAAAATCAGCAACCATGAGTTAAAAGACAAGAGACTTATGCATGTTTCAAACTAGAGTTTTAATTCGTGATTTTTTAAAAATTGTTATATACATGTAAGGTGATCAGTCATGTCTACTCTTTGTGACCCCATGGACTGTAGCCCACCAGGTTCCTCTGTCCATGGAATTCCTAGGCAAGAATACTGGAGTGGGTTGCCAGCAGATCCTGTGGACCAAGGATTGAACCTGCGCCTGTTATATCTCCTACATTGGCAGGTGAATTCTTTACCACTGCACCACAGAGATGGAAATACCAGACCACCTTACCTGCCTCTTAAGAAATCTGTATGCAGGTCAAGTAGCAACAGTTAGAATGGGACATGGAACAACAAACTGGTTCCAAATTGGGAAAGGAGTACATCAAGGCTGTATATTGTCACCTTGCTTATTTAACTTATTTGCAGAGAATATCATACAAAATGCTGGGCTAGAGGAAGCACAAGCTGAAATCAGAATCGCTGGGAGAAATATCAATAACCTCAGATACACTGATGACACCACGCTCATGGCAGAAAGTGAAGAGGAACTAAAGAACCTCTTGATGAAAGTGAAAGAGGACAGTGAAAAAGCTGGCTTCAAACTCAACATTCAAAAAACAAAGATCATGGCATCCGGTCCCATTACTTTATGGCAAATAGATGGGGAAACAATGGAAACAGTGACAGACTTTATTTTCTTGGACTCCAAAATCACTGCAGATGGTGACTGCAGCCATGAAATTAAAAGACACTTGCTCTTTGGAAGAAAAGCTATGACCCACCTAGACAGCATATTAAAAAACAAAGACATTATTTTGCCAACAAAGGGCTGTCTAAAAGCTATGGTTTTTCCAGTAATCATGTACGAATGTGAGAGTTGGACCATAAAGAAAGCTGAACATCGAAGAACTGATGTTTTTGAACTGTGATGTTGAAGAAGACTTTTGAGAGTCTTTTGGCCTACAAGGAGATCCAACCAGTCAATCTTAAGGGAAATCAGTCCTGAATATTCTTGGAAGGTCTGATGCTGAAGCTGAAACTCTAGTACTTTGGACACCTGATGCGGAGAACTGACTCTTTGACAAAGACCGTGAAGCTGGGAAAGATTGAAGGCAGGAGGAGAAAGGGATGACAGAGGATAAGATGGCATCACTGACTCAATGGACATGAGTTTGAGCAAGCTCTGGGAGTTGGTGATGGACAGGGAGGCCTGTCATGCTGCAGTCCATTTGGACACAACTGAGCAACTGAACTGAACTGAATTAAAACTATAAGAAACACCACCCAAAGCAGATCTACAATCCTTCTGGCCAACTTTCCAGGCTCATACAGAAGTATCCAGAGATTTTGGCTTAAGGGGCCCAGTGCCCAATCTGATTCAGCCCCAACCAAGTAGGAACGTTGCTCTAACAGCCCCGACTTCCCTCTAGGGAAATGGCGGGGGGCTGTGTGTCAGGAAAGTGTTACCATCTCCCAAGTCTCTTGCTCCCTCTCAGAGAAGCCATCATCCTCCAAATTTATGAACATCCATTAGTTAAAACCCAGACCTAATTCCTGACAGTGATTGCAGGAAAATGTACTTCAGGATAATGAGGCTAAGACATTGGGGATAACAATGACTCTAACTATCTCTTTCTAGGTAACTTACATACTTGGCAAACAATGGGCTTGTGGAGACGTGACTTTCCTTCTCCTTGAGTGAAATTATATGTTACTGTTTCTGAATTGTTCATGATTGTTTCTGAAGAGTAAAGTTTTATATTCAATTGCTCATAGGTCATATGCCCGCCCTTCTAGAGTTCCCCAGATCATTCATTTCATTAAATATTATCTTTTCTTTGAAGTTCCCTTCACAACAGTTCCAATGCCTTGGTCTAACCAAAAATCTTTTAGCCTACACACTGGTCACATGTTTTTCAGAGAAACCTTTTATTTATTAATAAATATATTATAGACATAACATGCCTAGATGGTATATGAAAGCTGAAAATTCCTCAGTGCTACCCAGGTCTTAATCTTCTGTCTATCCTTCCCCTTACCCACATGGGCAGGAGGAGTGGGAAATGTTCTGGGTGCTGCCTTCATGCTATCCTATGGACCTTTTTTTTTTTTTAACAAACCCCAGAGCTGCTTAACTTCCCCTGACATATTCTTACCTATGAGTTCAGCTCCTGAATTTTTCTGAAATTTGTAGCTTATACATCCCTTAACCTTTCAAACTCTTAAATATAAAATGTACAAAGGAAAAGGATGCTGACTGAAATCTTGGTGGTTTAAAGTTGAAATAGCACTTTGCACACACTCACAAGAAGACAAAAGTATCCCACAATACACTAGCCTGGGCAAAAATCCACAGGAGTGTGCACTGATCTAATAAGACCATCCCAGCTGGAAGATGCTTTTGGAAAATAACTGAATTGCATTTTAATTCCAACACTTCTCCATTTGAAAAATGGGAACTCTGAGGCCCAGGGGGATTCAGGACCAGTCCCAGGTCACTAAATCAGCAAAAGGCACAGTAGTCAGAAGACCAAGGATCCAATGCCCTATTTTCTCCGCTACAGAGTTGTTTGTTGGAAAAAGTATATTTCTGTTTTGGCATTCTTGAGTCTACAGATTCCTAGCATAAGTTCTGGCATAATGCAGTATGGTGTTGTAATCTTCTTCCTAACTGTAACCCTTCTTCAGTCCTAAAAACCATATAAGGAATTTGATCTCTATCATAGTTTCCAATTAGCTTTGACAAACTTGATGTCTTGCCAACCAGTATACTACATCACACCTACTGAGTCCAACAGAAAAATGATTCTATTAAATACCTAGACTTAATATCTCAGCTAAAAATCACCATCTGTTCACACTTAATTACAATCTTCCAAAAACATATTTATTTAACAATCTTAAAGAAAAACTCCACTTGCAGAGAGGAATTAGGATTTGAATTTTTAGTCTTTGTGCCGAAGAGCTGTCAATTAAACTTAATATTATCTCAATCCTGGCTCGAGTCCTACTAGAAACAGAAGCACACTTTTTTTTTTTTCAGATGGTTTCCAAAAACACACTCTTGCATTTATTTCTGAAGGAAAATTTTAAGATGGTAAAAAATAAATAAATAAAACGGGATGCATTTCTTGCTCTTTCTTTCTTCTCAGCTTTATTTCTTAAGTTCACCTTTCTAGAAAACAGGAATGGAATGGAAAAAACTCAGCTTCCAGGTGTACTTTATCACTAATTGGCTTAACATGCCAGCCAAGAAGCCAGCTAGTTATTTTCACCTCCTGTCATTGTATTTGTATGCCTCTCAGAAGGACTCTTCTGGGTTCAATCAATATAAAAGACTGTATATAAGCAGTCCTTTATTCTGCGACACTCCTGTAGAGATCTGATTTGATGTCATTCAGAGTCTCTTTTGAATGGTTTCAATAGCCAGAATCTCAGGCACAAGGTGCTTTTACGAAGTTAAACAGACACTAAGCTTGAAGAAATTTATAGCAGAAAAAGGAATGCCCTGCCCATTCAGAATAAACTTATAAAACTGATAGTCACAACATTCATAACCAAGACTTTTATGGTTGAACTGTCAGTCACCTCACAAGACAAAATATTCCTAGCCAAGAAAGTATTCTATTTCGGGAGTTATTTTCTGAAATGGAGAAGAATGAATTGAACTGCCTCTGGCCATCTGTGTGTATTTTTTTCACTCTCATAGCCTTTGCTGCTTGGAACATATTGTGGTATCTTGGCCTCTGTTGGGGAAAAACAGGCAATTAAGACACTTTCCAGAGACCCACAGTTTTATAAGAATGACTTTCAAGTAGTATTTATTCACTTCTTTAAGAAATAAATACTACTGCTTATTACATACCAATCTCTATGTAAATATCTGGGAATGCAACCAGGAGCCAGGTAGACAACTTTGCTGTCCTCATGGAGTTTACAGTCAAGAGAGAGACAGAAAGACCAAAAACATTAATTTAACTAATTACATGAAAAGAAGGAAAATTGTCCAAGAAATCTGGACTTTTAACATAATTCTCAAAAAATGATGAATACAATGTTTCAGTGTTTAAATACTGATCTATGAAAATAAAGAAATTAACATTTATTTAATCGTTACTGTAAGTCAAAGACTTTATATATATTGTTCACTTACTTCTGACAAAGATCTTTATAAGTGGATAAAGGAAACTTGGAGCTTCCCTGGTAGCTCAGCTGGTAAAGAATCTGCCTGCAATGCAGGAGATCCCAGTTTGATTCCTGGGTCAGGAAGATCCGCTGGAGAAGGTTTTAGGCCACTTACTCCAGTATTCTTGGGCTTCCCTTGTGGCTCAGCTGGTAAAGAATCCACCTGCGCTGCAGGAGACCTGGCTTTGATCCCTTGGTTGGGAAGATCCCCTGGAGGAGGGCATGGCAATCTAGTCCGGTATTCTTGCCTGAAGAATCCCCATCGACAGAGGAGCCTGGCAGGATCCATAGGGTCGCAAAGAGTTGGACACGACTGAGTGATAAAGCACAGCATAGTACAAAGGAAACTTGAGCTTAAAATGTGGAAGTGTCCAGAACAAAAAGACTGTCTGTAAGCTGTAAAGCCAATAATCAGATCCACATTCAACTGATTCAAAATGTGTGCATTTGTTCACACACCTTCTGACTTCCTCAACTAAGTCTTCTTTGGCATCTTAGCAGGAAAGGTCACATTGCTTCAGACATCTCTTTCATCAGCTAAAAGTAGACATACAAGTTTCTCTAGCCAGTATCTTTACGTCTGATAAGAATAACTGTTTGAGTAAAACAAAAAGTCAACATTATGTAAAAATCTCCAAAGAAGACAATCTCTCCCACTTCCAGGGACAACACAATCTGATGTTTCATAATTCCACAAGCATTCTAATACTCAATAATCTTACTTGCTTAGCAAGTTCTCATTGCCAGATCAAGTGCCTGTGGTAATAGATCTTAAAAGAATAAAGCCCAGAATTGAGAAGTTAAATAGTTTATATATTTCAACATTCATTATTCATAAAACAATGAACTAACAACAAAAAAATCTCACTTCCTAAGCAAATTACAGTCAGCTTGCATAAGAATGGTCCTGTTTGCATCCTGTTAGATAAATATAGCAAAAAGAAAGACTACTACTTACCAATATTTGAGATTAATTGCAAACAAGCAGCCCATATTTACCTAAAGAATCATTTGAAACTCTTTTAATTTATTAATCAAAAAGGACACATTTTTTTTCTACACGTTTCACATAGCATCATAAGCCCACTCCAGAGCATGCCTCCCACTGAGCAAACTAAAAACTCATGAAAAAAAATTAAATAACTACCAGAAGACTCTGAAATATATAGATTTTTAAATTACTACCAAAAATATATAAACAAATATCAAAATACATTATGGCCATGTATGGTTTATCCCAGTAAAAAATGTTGGTTTAGCATTTGAAAACATAATTCATCATATTAATAAAATAAAGGAGAAAATCTATATGATCAATTCAATAGATGGAGAAAAAGCATTTGATAAAATTCAACTCTTATTCACAATTTAAAAAGAAAAAACTCTCAATAACCTAGGAATATCAGGGAAATTTCTCAAACTAATAATGGGCACTCTTGCAAAACCTACAGCTAACGTCATACTTAATGGGGAAAGATTGAATTTTTATCACCTGAAAAACAAAGCAAGAATGCCTACTTTCACTGCTTCCGTTCAACATTACACTGGAAGGAAAGGGGGAACCTAAACCATTGCAGTCATTTTTTTAAAGAGGGGGTGCAGAGAAGGTAAAAGGAAAAATAAAGGAATAGAGATCAGTAAGGAAGAAGTACTTCCTCTCTACTACAGTAGAGATGATAGAATTGCTTATGTAGAAAATCTCAGAGAATCTACAAAATAGAAATTCGAACTAATAAAAATAAATTTATCAAGATACATAACTAATGTTTTAAACTATTGGATTCCAATACATAAGAAGCAAACAATTCAAAAATTACATTAAAAAAAATTCCATTTGCATTAGTACCAAAAAGAAAAATCTAATCAAAGATGTCCACATTGAAAACTACAGAAACTGCTGAAAGTAAAGAAAATCTAAAAAAAAATTTTTTTATTAAAAAAAAAATAATTTAAAAAATACAAAAGAAAAAAAAATCTAAATAAATGAAAAGGCATACCATATTCATAAATTGAAAGGCTCAATATCATTAAGATAACNCTCCAAAATGTCCACATTGAAAACTACAGAAAATGCTAAAAGTAAAGAAAATCTAAAAAAAATTTTTTTATTAAAAAAAAATAATTTAAAAAATACAAAAGAAAAAAAAATCTAAATAAATGAAAAGGCATACCATATTCATAAATTGAAAGGCTCAATATCATTAAGATAACACACTGATCTATGGTAGTTTCAGTTCAATACCAATCAAAATTCCAGCAGACTTTTTTGTAGAAATTGACAAACTGACTTTAAAACATATATAGAAAAGCAAAGGACCTAAACTAACCAAAACCAAAGAACTTTTTAAAAAGAAAAACCAGATTGGAAGACTTACCCTACCTGATTTCAAAAATTCCTATATAAAGCTATAGTAATCAAAGTAGTTTTGTACTGATGAAAAGATACACATATATGAACAAGAATAGAGAATCCAGAAATAAACCCACACATACAGTCAATTGATTTTTTACAAGAATACCAAGGCAATTCTTTGAAGAAAGACAAGTCTTTTTAACAAATGATGCTATATACACTATAAAGAAAAAAAATTAACATAACCCTTACCTCACACCCTACATAAAACTTAACTAAAAATGAATCACAGATCCAAATTTGAAACATAAAACTCTAAAATTTTCTACAAGAAGCAATAAGAGAATTATAGTTTTGGAGAAGGCAAACATTTCTTGGCTAAAACACAAAAAGTTTGAGTCACAGAGAAAAAGAATTATAATTAATCTTTGACAAAACTAAAATGTTTACTGCTTGAAAGGAACCCCTAAGAAAACAAAACCACAAGCCACAGACTTGGAGAAAATATTTGCCAAATACATATCAGACAAGTACTTTATAAGAATCTATTAATATAAAGAATTCTTATTACTCAATAACAAGAAGATACTCTAATTTTTTAAATAAGGAAAAATTTACATAAACACTTTACCTAAAAATATCTAGTTTTCCATAAAAGTAGTAAAAATTGTCCAAGTTATTAGTCAACAGAGAAATGCAAATCAAAATCAGAATGAAATACTACTATACACCCAATAGAATGGCTAATACACACATTTTTAAACCAAAAATACAAAGTGTTGATGAGAATATGGAGAACTGCTATTGAGAACATAAAATTCCATAATAGGTTATCAGCTTCTCAGGTTCAGTATATACCTACCATACCACCTAGCTTATCCACTCCTAGGTTTTTACCCAAAAGAAATGAAATTATGTCCCATTAAGACCTATAAACAAATGTTGATTACAACTTTATAATGTAATAGCCAAAAACTGGGAATAGCTCAAGTGTCCATCAGCAGGTAAATGGATAAACAATTTGTGGTATGTCCTTACAATGCAAACTTCAGTTCAGTTCAGTCACTCAGTCGTGTCCGACTCTTTGCGACCCCATGAATTGCAGCACACCAGGCCTCCCTGTTCATCACCATCTCTCGGAGTTCACTCAGACTCGCATCCATCGAGTCCGTGATGCCATCCAGCCATCTCATCCTCGGTCGTCCCCTTCTCCTCCTGCCCCCAGTCCCTCCCAGCATCAGAGTCTTTTCCAGTGAGTCAACTCTTCTCATGAGGTGGCCAAAGTACTGGAGTTTCAGCTTCAGCATCATTCCTTCCAAAGAAATCCCAGGGTTGATCTCCTTCAGAATGGACTGGTTGGATCTCCTTGCAGTCCAAGGGACTCTCAAGAGTCTTCTCCAACACCACAGTTCAAAAGCATCAATTCTTCAGTGCTCAGCTTTCTTCACAGTCCAAACTTACTCAGCAATAAAAAGAAACAAACAATTGGTATACTCAACAAAATGAAGTTTCAGATGAATCTCAAAACCACTATGCCAAGTGAGAGAAGCATGGCAGAAAGGAGTATATACTGTATGATTCTATTTATGTGAAATTCTAAAAAATTAGAACTAATCTATAAGGACAGAAAGCAGATCAGTGGTTGCCTGTGGATTTTGGCAGAGGGAGGAATGGATTACAAAGGAGTTATAGGACAATTTAGAGAGAGAGAAATAACTGTTAACTTGATTATGGTGATGGTTTCATGGGTGTGTTACATTTGTCAAAACGGATAAAGTTGTACATTCTAAATGTGTGCAGTTTATTATAGTACTTCCATTTTACCCCAATAAAGATGTGAAATAAATGCATGCACGTGTCTAATTGCCCAGTTTCAAGTCAATTCAGTGGATTGCTTTATTTGCTTCATATTTAGATGCACTCCCCTGCTCTGGAGCCCAATCCCCAAATTTGATCATGTTAGATTGTAGCCTAATAAAATGTCATTTAAGGGAAGCATTAATTAACGTACAGAAACAGAATTCCCTGGTGTTCCAATAGTTAGGACTCAGCGCTTTCGTTGCCGGTCCCTGGCTTGGATTCCTGGTTGGGGGAATACGATTGCACAAGCTGCATGGAGCGATTAAAAAACAAACAAACAAACAACCACACACAGAAACCTTATCTGGTGATTAAGAATAAGGATCTCAGAGCTGGACTTACCCAAACTCAGTTCTGTCTCTCACTTGCTATGAGACCCTGCATGAGATTACATTTTCTGTACTCTCATTCCTATAAAATGGAAATAATAATTTTTAACCTCACGAAATTATTCTGGATATTCAGTAGGCTGACACAAATATAGCACATGCCTGGCTCAGATCAGTTCAGTTCAGTCTCTCAGTTGTGTCTGACTCGTTGCAACCCCATGAACTGCAGCATGTCAGGCCTCTCTGTCTATCAGCAACTACCAGAGCTTGCTCAAACTCATGTCCGTCCAGTCGGTGATGCATCCAACCGTCTCATCCTCTGTTGTCCCCTTCTCCTCCTGCCTTCAGTCTTTCCCAGCATCAGGGTCTTTTCTAAGGTCAGTTCTTCGCATCAGATGGCCAAAGTATTGGAGCTTCAGCTTCAGCATCTGGCCTTCCAATGAATATTCAGGACTGATTTCCTTTAGGATGGACTGGTTGGATCTCCTTTCAGTCCAAGGGACTCTCAAGAGTCTTCTCCAACACCACAGTTCAAAAGCATCAATTCTTTGGCACTCAGCTTTCTCTATGTTCCAACTCTCACATCCATACATGACTACTGGAAAAATCATAGCTTTGACTAGATGGACCTTTGTCAGCAAATAGGTTTCTAATAAATGAAAACCCTGCCATAACACTCAAATGGGAATCCCAAATTTTCTAATTCTTCACAATATTCTATCATGTTACAGCAAGGTAATGAAATCACCCAGGTGAACCTGAATAGCTATGTAATTGATGGAAATTCTAGGAGCCAATCATCAATCATATCTTTTTCAAATTTACTTCATTGATGGGTGTGTTTTCATGGGGATTTTATTGCCCTAAGAGTATAACCAAGGCTCCACATTTTCTCTCTTTCTGCCCACCTCCTCTTCTTGTTTTTGCAGTTGCCTCAAAGACCTTGTATGAAGTTTCTGGTCTAAAATATTGGATGTAGATGTTTTCCCAGGAAATTTGTTAACTCTTTCTGTTTGTAGATGGATTAAAGTTTTCTACATGAAACACCAGGTTGGATGAAGCACAAGCTTGAATCAAGATTGCTGGGAGAAATATAAATAACCTCAGATATGCAGATGACACCACCCTTATGGCAGAAAGTGAAGAGAAACTCAAAAGCCTCTTGATGAAAGTGAAAGAGGAGAGTGAAAAAGTTGGCTTAAAACTCAACATTCAGAAAACTAAGATCATGGCATCTGGTCCCATCACTTCATGGGAAATAGATGGAGAAACAATGGAAACAATGACAGACTTTATTTGGGCTCCAAAATCACTGCAGATGGTGATGGCAGCCATAAAATTAAAAGATGCTTCTCCTTGGAAGAAAAGCTATGACCAACCTAGGCAGTGTATTAAAAAATAGAGACATTACTTGGCAAAAAAGGTCCATCTTGTCAAAGCTATGGTTTTTCCAGTAGTCATGTGTAGATGTGAGAGTTGGAACATAAAGAAGGCTGAGCACCAAAAAATTGATGCCTTTGAACTGTGATGTTGGAGAAGACTCTTGAGAGTCCCTTGGACTGAAAGGAGATCAAACCAGTCAATCCCAAAGGAAATCAGTCCTGAATATTCATTGGAAGGACTGATGCTAAAGATGAAGCTCCAATACTTTGGCCACCTGATGCCAAGAATGGACTCATTAGAAAAGGCCTTGATGCTGGAAAAGACTGAAGGCAGGAGGAGAAGGGGATGACAGAGGATGAGATGGTTAGATGGCATCACTGACTCAATGGACATGAGTTTGAGCAAGCTCTGATAGTTGGTGATGGACAGGGAAGCCTGGCATGCTGCAGTTCACGGGGTTGCAAAGAGTTGGACACAACTGAGCAACTGAACTGAACTGATATCTGTCCTACAGCAACATTAGTGATCTATTCCAATCCAGAATTCCCCTCATCTGGTACATAGTTGGTGTTTCATAAATGTTACTACCTTTATTCTCCTAGTTCAGGGTTGAGTCAACCAGCACAGGGCTAAATACACACAACATAGAAATCTCATGGGACTATTAGGTTCAGAGATAGATTCTATAGGAGGCTCATCAGGCTTGCACAGAAATACAGGTGTAGCTGGAGAAGACTCTTGAGAGTTCCTTGGACAGCAAAGAGATCAAACTGGCCAGTCTTAAAGGAATTTAATGCTGAATATTCATGGGAAGAACTGATGCTGAAGCAAAAGTTCCAATACTTTGGCCACCTGATGTACAGAGCTGACTCACTAGTAAAGACCCTGATCCTGGGAAAGATTGAAGGCAAGAGAAGGGGTGACAGAGGATGAAATGGCTGGATGGCATTACCGACTCAATGGACATAAGCTTGAGCAAACTCCAGGAGATAGTGAAGGACAGGGAATCCTAGCGGGCTGCAGTCTGAGTCACAAAGAGTCAGACATGACTTAGCAACTGAACAACAAGTAGCAGATGTCTCATTTTAATGCTATAGCTGCTTCTGATCCTAACCCGCTAGCAGCACTCTATTTTTTCATTCCAAAATAGACTAGATGTTCATTTCATTGACTGTAAAGAACCAGGGGCCTAAATAAATGATTGCTTACTTTTACATCCCAGTCACTGTACTAGAAGCTTTCATCATTTCTATAAATCCTAGAATAAACCACTTCTGTTTTACACATGACATAACTGAGGCTTGACTTGTTTAAGGTTGTAGATGAAGTGTGGAATAATGAAGCCAGGAGTCTGATCCACACAAGATTTTGGTCAGGCAACCTCTGTTGTGTACATTATACCATATCACTTCTCAATGTCTATGGGCTTAGAAAGGGCGACTTTATAATTTATCTTCCAAATGGAGTGACTTCTAAGAGTGAACGTGGCAGGATGATAAGCATAAACTAGAACTCTGCTGGGCACACTGAAGTGAATGATTACCCTAATCTGAATTATCAACTATCAATTATCAAATATTCAAGCAATATTTCAAAGCAAAGAGATATCAAGAAAGGAGATGAAAATCCGTGGCATGCTGAATGCTGGCCAAATAGACTCTCTGCAAAGGAAGATGTGATCCTGATTTTAGGGAAAATAATTGGGATCTACTTCCTCACTGCTCACTGGATCTGCAGACCAGCAATAGCCCCTCAAACCTACTGAATTTGAATCTGCCTTTTAACAAGATGTCCTGTGATTTACATGCACATTAAAGTTTGAGAAGCACTGTTCTGCAGGTCTGTAAACTTGCTTACCATCTGAGTAACATGGAAGTTTAAAAAATTCAAGGGTACATCGCCCAAGATCCTAATTCTGTGGAATTTGGGGTGAAGCCAAGAATCTACATTTTAAAAGAGCCCTCCATGAAAGCCTCGAGAACAGGCAGATTTGAGGCTCACACATCTAGAGCATCCAATGTAAACAGCAACCAAGTTTTCACCAGAAATCATACAAAGTTAAAATGAAAGCAGCTTGAGAGTCATTGTATTTACATTTTTATCAAGAAATTTATCTTTTTTCAGCCAAAAAATCTTTTGAGAGCTAGATTCCATAATAGGAAAGTATGTTAGCTGAGGAATTTTCAATGAAATGAAGCAAAGCATAATATTCCCAAAGAAGGCCTTCCAGCTCCTGGAACAAACTCACACAGCCCTAAGTATGCCCAGACACAGACACAAACATAAAATGAGACCAAGAAGATAACCAAATGTTGCTTCCCAACACATTCACAGCCCTGTGGCCATAATTACTTGGTCTTTGTGAGAACATCTGTTCCCCTAGTCTCATCCTGAGGCCCAGAGTTCTGTGCACAGTCTGTTTCTGTGCCATTTCTTAGGGTGCTGTCCCACATCAGAAGCGAAGCCTGAATAATTACAGACACTTTGCTGTGTTTTACAGACTCTTCTACCTACGTTTCTTTTTGGCAGTCAGTTTGTTGTAAAATGTCTAATGAGTCTTTATTGAAGCGACATTCAGGCATTAAGCTTCAGTGACTAGATTGAATCTAAAAACTCAGACCTTATTCTATGGTGAAAAGATAGGGCAGCAAATTCACAAACAATGTAGTCCAGACTCAGGACAAAAAGTCAAGGTGATGTTCACATTCAAACTCTGAAATAAAAACAGTCCAGAGAAGCAACATCAGACAGAAGGCAAGAAGAGTGTGCTGATGATCTGGCCTTCTGAATCAGGTCCAGCAATAGATTCCTACAACTCCTGTGGACTTTCCACGTGGCGCTAGTGGTAAAGAACTCACCTGCCACTACAGGTGGATGTAAGAGATGTAGGTTCGATCCCTGGGTCAGGAAGATCCCATGGAGGAGGGCATGGCAACCCACTCCAGTATTCTTGCCTGGAGAATCCCATGGACAGAGGAGTCTTGCAAGTTAAAGTCCATAGGATCACACAGAGTCTGACAAAACTAAAGTGACTTGGCACGCATGCACAGCTCCTTTTGGAAAAAAAAAAAAACTGTAAACTGTAAGTCTCTCATGAGTAGAGATTCCATTGTTCCTATTCTTTGCCTTTTTGACATATCATATCATTACTTCTACTGGTCACTTTTTCAGTATTTTATAGTGAAAGGAAAGGACAATAAACATACGAGTAAAAGACAACAAGCATCCAAGTGATCGTGGTCTAGATTCAACAATCATTAACATTCTCCTTCATTTGTCCTATTATTTAAATTTCTGTTGAAATTTCCACATGAGTTGTGGACATTATGACTGTTCATTACCAAATACATTAGCTTACTTCTCTTGAGCCTAAGCTCTCATGCATAACCATGATATTATTAAAACACTGAAGAAAACTGGCAAAAATAATTCCCTAATATCACCTTATGGCTTCCCTGGTGGCTCAGAAGTTAAAGCGTCTGCCTGGAATGCAGGCGACCCGGGTTTGATCCCTGGGTCAGGAAGATCCCCTGGAGGAGGAAATGGCAACCCACTCCAGTACTCTTGCTTGGAGAATCCCATGGAGGGAGGAGCCTGGTGGGTTAGTCCACGGGGTCGCAAAGAGTGGTACATGACTGAGTGACTTCACTTACTTTCTAATATCACCTAATATCCACTTCTTACTGAATTTGCCTGATTGTCCCCGAGATGTCTCTATTCCAACGTTTTATTTTACCATTTGTCAAAGAGCAAAGTTGAAAGAATTTTATAGTACACTCATATACCCACCACCCAGATGGTGCCATTAAGTTTTTACTATGCTTGTTTTACTACATCATTGCATTTATCCATACACATTCTTTAGCCATCAACCCATCTTACTTTTGGACATATTTTAAAGTAAAATGCATCAGCAGTTTATCCTTAAATATTCTGTCCTCAAATTGTTAAGTAGAGTTCAACGCTTGTTTATAATTTTTCTTTTGATGGGAAATTTACATACAATGAAATGCACAAATATTAAATTACATTCGCTGAGTTTCAACAAATACATACATCTATGTAAGCCGTGTCTGTGTCAAGAAATAGCACATTACCAGGAATTTTTTTCCTGATCCTACCCAGTTGCTCCCCTCCCCTCTCAGAGGCAAGCTCTGTTCTGATGTGTTTCACCATAGATTCTTTTTTGCCCATTCTAGAACTTCATATAAATAGAATTATACAGTTTGTCCTCTTTGGTGTTATCTTCTGCCACTCACAGTGATGCTTTAGTGAATCACTCATGTTGTTGGATGAGTCAACAGTTCATCTCTTTTATGGCTGTCCACCTGGGTTGTTTCTAGGCTTTGACTATTATAGACATAATTTCTATGAAAATTCTTGTACAAATACTTTTTGTGAACATGTTTTCATGTCTCTTGTATAAATACGTAGAAAAGGAATTGCTGGGCCCTACACTAGGTATATATTTAGTTTTATAAAAAATTTCCAGACCTTTTCTCCAGAGTGAATGCATCATCTTACACTCCCATCAACAGTTGTAAGAGTTCCAATTATTGTCCTTTCCTTTTTTCATTTCTACTTTTATCTTTTAAAATTCTCTCCTTCTACTTACTCTGGACTTACTTCATTCTTCTTTTTTGATATCTTTTAAAATGGATTCTCAATTATTGATTTTGACCTTTCTATTCTAATATAACGATTTCAAACTATGAATTCCTTATAAGCATTGCTTTAGCTGCTTTTTCCAAATTTTGATAGGTTGTGCTTTTGTTTGCTTTTGCTTTAAAATATTTTCTAATCTTGTGATTTATTTCATTCACAAATAATCTAGAAGTATTTTGCTTAATTTTTAAAATGTTGGGTACCTCCTAGATATCTTATTATTGTTATTATAATTTAATGACATTATGATCAAAAAACACAGTCTGCATAACTTCAGTCTTTTTTTTGAATTATTGAGGTTTGTTTTATGGCTGAACATATGGTCAGTCTATATGATGAGTATACCAGGTACTCTTGAATGTTTTTTCTTCATTACTGGGATATCAGTTCAGTCCAGTTGCTCAGTCATGTCCGACTCTTTGTGACCCCATGAACTGCAGCACGCTAGATTTCCCTGTCCATCACCAACTCCCAGAGCTTAATCAAACTCATGTCCACTGTATTGGTGATGCCATCCAACCATCTCCCCTTTTCCTGCCTTCAGTCTTTCCCAGCATCAGGGTCTTTTCGAGTCAGTTCTTCGCATCAGGTGGCCAAAGTATTGGAGTTTCAGCTTCAGTATTAGTCCTTTCAATTAATATTCAGCACTGATTTCCTTTAGGATGGACTGGTTGGATCTCCTTGCACTCCAAGGGACTCTCAAGAGTCTTCTCCAACACCACAGTTCAAAAGCATCAATTCTTTGGTGCTCAGCTTTCTTCACAGTCCAACTCTCACATCCATATTTGACTACTGGAAAAGCCATAGCTTTGACTAGATGGACTTTTGTTGGCAAAGTAATGTCTCTGCTTTTTAGTATGCTGTCTAGGTTGATCATAGCTTTTCTTCCAAGAAGCAAGCGTCTTTTAATTTCTTGACTGCAGTCATCATCTACAGTGATTTTAGAGCCCAAGAAAATAAAGTCTGTCACTGTTTCCATTATTTCCCCATCTATTTGCCATGAAGTGATGGGACCAGATGCCTTGATCTTAGTTTTCTGAATGTTGAGTTTTAAGCCAACTTTTTCACTCTCCTCTTTAACTTTCATCAAGAGGCTTTTTAGTTCTTCGCTTTCTGCCATAAGGGTGGTGTCATCTGCATATCTGAGGTTATTGATATTTCTGCCAGCAATCATGACTTCAGCTTGTGCTTCATCCAGCCTGGCATTTCTCATGATGTACTCTGCATAGAAGTTAAATGAGCAGGGTGACAATAAACAGCCTTGACGTACTCCTTTTCCTATTTGGAACCAGTCTGTTGTTCCATGTCCAGTTCTAACTGTTGCTTCTTGACCTGCATATTGANGACAGAGGATGAGATGGCTGGATTGCATCATGGACTCGATGGACATGAGTTTGAGTCAACTCCAGGAGATGGTGATGAACAGGGAGGCCTGGCGTGCTGTGATTCATGGGGTCGCAAAGAGTCGGACATGACTGAGTGACTGAAGTGAACTGAACTGAACTGACATAACTACTGTAAAAACCACAGCTTTGACTAAATGGATCTTTGTCTGCAAAGTGAAATCTCTGGTTTTTAATACACTGTCTAGTTTCATCACAGTTTTCCTTCTAAGGACAAGGGTACTTTAATTTTATGCCTACAGTCACCTTCTTTGGATATTTTGGAGCTCAAGAAAATAAAATCCATCCATGTTTCCACTTTCTCCCCGTTTTTGCCATGAAGTGATGAAACACAATTTCAAGATCTTCGTACATTGAATGTTGAGCTTTAAGTCAGCTTTTGAACTCTCCTTTTTCAACTTCATCAAGAGGCTCTATAGCTATCCTTCACTTTTTGTCATTAGAGTGGTACTACCATCTGTATATCTGAGGTTATTGATATTTCTCCCAGTAATCTTGATTCCAGCTTGGGATTCATCCAGCCTGGCATTTCACATGATGTACTCTGCACATACATAAGCAAAGTGAGAATATATAACCTTGATGTACTCCTTTCCTAATTTTGAATCAGTTCATTGTTCCATGCCTTGTTCTAACTGCTGCTTCTTGACCTGCATAGAGGTTTCTCAGGAGGCAGGTAAGGTAGCCTGGTATTCTCATCCCTTTAAGAATTTTCCACAATTTGTTGTAATCCACACATTCAAAGGCTTTTGCATAGTCAACAAAGCAGATAGATGTTTTTTTCTGGAATTCCCTTTCCTTTACCTATGACACAATGTATGTGGGCAATTTGATCCCTGGTTCCTCTCCCTTTTCTAAATTCAGCTTGAACATCTGGAAGTTCTCAGTTCACATACTGCTAAAGCCTAGCTTGAAGAATTTTAATCATAACCTTGCTAGAATGTGAAATGAGTGCAATGGTACAGTAGTTTGAACATTCTTAGACATTGGTTTTCTTTGGGAATGGAGTGAAAAGTGGCCTTTTCCAGTCCTGTGGCCACTGCTGAGTTTTCCAAATTTGGTGACCTCCCAGGTGACGCTAGTGGTAAAGTACCTTCCTGCCAATGTAGGAGACACGGGTTTGATCTCTGGGACAGGAAGATCCTCTGGAGTAGGAATGACAACTCACTCCAGTATTTTTGTCTGGAGAATATCATGGACAGAGGAGCCTGGAAGGCTAAGGTGCATGGGGTTCAAAAGAATCAGACATGACTGAAGTGACTTAGCCCTGCAGTGAGTGCAGCAGTTTACATCATCCTCCTTTAGGATTTGAAATAGCTCAGCTGGAATTCCATCACCTCCACTAGCTTTCTTATTAGTTATGCTTCCTAAGGCCCACTTGAATTCATACTCCAGGACGTCTGGCTCTAGGTGAGTGACCACATTGTCGTGATTATCTAGGTCACTAAGGCATATTTTGTATTGTTCTTCTGTGTATTCTTGCACCTTTTTAATCTCTTCTGCTTCTGTTACGTCCTTGCCATTTTTGTCCTTTATTGTTCCCATCTTTGCATGAAATGGTATCTCTAGTTTTCTTGAAGATATCTCTAGTCTTTCCCATTCTATTGTTTTCTGTTTTTTCTTTACATTGTTCATTTAAGAAGGATTTCTCTCTTCTTGCTATTCTCTGAAACTGTTTTTGGTTGGATATATCTTTCCCTTTCTCTTTTGCCTTTTGCTTCTCTTCTTTTCTCAGTTATTTATAAGGCATTCTCAGACAACCAATTTGCATTCTTCCATTTCTTTTTGTTTGGGATGGTTTTGGTCACTGCCTCCTGTACAGTGTAATAAACCTCCATCCATAACACTTCTTCAGGCACTTTGTCTACTAGATTGAATCCCTTGAGTTTTTTTGTCACTTGCATTGCATAATCATAAGGGATTTTACTTAGGTCATACCTGAATGGTATACTGGTTTTCCCTGACTTGTTCAATTTAATTTTGAATTTTGCAATAATGAGTTCATGATCTGAGCCATAGTCAGCCCAGGTCTTGTTTCTGCTAAGTATATAGAGCTTCTCCATTTTTAACAGCAAAGAATATAATCAATCTGATATTGGTATTAACCATCGGGTAATGTCCAAGTGTAGAGTTGTTTCTTGTGTTATTGGAAGAGGGTGTTTTCTATGACCAGTGTGTTCTCTTGGCAAAACTCTGTTAGCCTTTGCCCTGCTTCATTTTGTACTTTGAGGCCACACTTGCCTCTTATTATAGTTATCTCTTGACTTCCGACTTTTGCATTCCTCCCCTGTGATGAAAAGGACCTCTTTTGATGTTAGACCAGACCATTCTACCTGCCTCCTGAGAAATTTACATGCAGGTAGGAAGCAACAGTTACAACTGGACACAGAACAATAGACTGGTTCCAAATTGGGAAAAGAGTACATCAAGGCTATATATTGTCATCCTGCTTATTTAACTTGTACACAGAGTACATCATGCAAAATGCCAGACTGGATAAAGCAAAATCTAGAATCAAGATTGCTGGGAGAAATATCAATAACCTCAGATATTCAGAATACACCACCCTTAGGGTAGAAAGTGAAGAGGAACTAAAGAAACTCTTGATGAAAATGAAAGAGGAGAATGAAAAAGCTGGCTTAAAATTCAACTTTCAAAAATGAAGATCATGGCATCTAGTCCAATCACTTCATAGCAAATAGATGGGGAAACAATGGAAACAGTGACAGACTTCATTTACTTGGGCTCCTAAATCACTGTAGATGGTGACTGCAGCCATGAAAGTAAAAGACACTTGCACCTTGGAAGAAAAGCTATGACAAACCTAGACAGCATATTAAAAAGCAGAGACATTACTTTATAGACAAAGGTCCATACAGTCAAAGCCATGGTTTTTCCAGTGGTCATGTATGGATATGAGAGTTGGACTATAAAGAAAGCTGAGTATTGAAGAATGGATGCTTTTGAACAGTGGTGTTGGAGAAGACTCTTGCAAGTCCCTTGGACTGCAAAGAGATCAAAGCAGTCAATCCTCAAGGAAACCAGTCCTGAATATTCATTGAAAGGACTAATCCTGAAGCTGAAGCTCCAATACTTTCACCACATGATGTGAAGAAATGACTCCTTAGAAAACACCCTAATGCTGGGAAAGATTAAAGGTAGGAAGAGAAGGGGATGACAGCGGATGAGACAGTTGGGTGGCATCTCCAACTTGATGAACATGAATTTGAGCAAGCTCTGGGAGTTGGTGATGGACAGGTAGCCTGGCGTGCTGCAGGCCATGGGGCCACAAATAGTTGGACATGGCTGAGTGACTGAACTGAACTGAACTAGAAGGTCTTGTAGGTCTTCATGCTGCTGCTGCTAAGTCGCCTCAGTCGTGTCCGACTCTGTGTGACCCCACAGACGGCAGCCCACCAGACTCCCCCATCCCTGGGATTCTCTAGGCAAGAATACTGGAGAGGGTTGCCATTTCCTTCTCCAATGCATGAAAGTGAAAGTGAAGTCACTCAGTCATGTCAGACTCCTAGTGACTTCATGGACTGCAGCCCACCAGGCTCCTCTGTCCATGGGATTTTCCAGGCAAGAGTACTGGAATGGGGTGCCATCTTCTCCAGTAGGTCTCCATAGAACTGTTCAAATTAAGTTTCTTCAGCATTAATGGTTGGAGCATAGACTTGGATTACTGTGATGTTGAATGGTTTGGCTTGGACATAAACAGAACGTTCTGTTATTTTTGAAGTTGAGTCTAAGAACTGCATTTCAGACTCTTGATGAATATGAGGGTTACTCCATTTCTTCTAAGGAACTGCTCACAGTAGTAGATATAATGGTCATCTGAATTAAATTTGTCCATTCCCATTCATCTTAGCTCACTGATTCCTAAAATGTTGATATTCACTCTGCCATCTCCAGCTTGACTATGTCCAATTTACTTTGATTTAGGGACCTCACATTCCAGATTCCTATGGGATATTGTTTTTCACAGCATCAGACTTTACTTTCACCACCAGATACATCCATAATTGAGTGTTTTTTTCCACTCAGTCTCAGTTTCTTTTTGTTCTTCCTGAAAATAGTTCTCTGTAATTCCCCAGCAGCATATTGGACTCCCATAACCTGTGGGGCCCATCTTGTGGTATCATATATTTTTCCCTCTTCATATTGTTCATAGGTCAAGGTTATAATACTTACTATGTACTATGTACTATGAAGTCGCTCAGTCATGTCCAACTCTTTGCGACCCCATGGACTGTAGCCTACCAGGCTTCTCTGTCCATGGGATTCTCTGGGCAAGAATACTGGAGTGGGTTGCCATTTCCTTCTTCAGTGGACCACATTTTGTCAGAATTCTCCAACATGACCTATGTCTTGAGAGGCCCTGCAGAACTTATCTCATAGCTTCATTGAGTTACACAAGGATGTGATCCATGTGATTGCTTTGGTTGGCTTTTTGTGATTGTGCACCACATAGGATAAATGAATTATCTTCAATGCTGCAGTATATTTTTGTTGTCTCAAGCAGATATATCAAAGGTGGTACTTGTGACAAGTTATGGTGGTTGGGGTCAGATAATTTGGCTTAAGAGTACATAGTGCAATTAGGATTGCAGTATCTCTATTTTTGCTATAGCAGTTTCTTTTCAACAAGTTTTCTGGGACACCTAGCACAGTTTTGGAGTTTTCAGAGTGCAGCACTGTAGCAACTCTCATCACTCCGACAACAATAAGATCCAAAATCAACTACAGGACCAGCAAGAGAAGACAACTCCATAGCCAGACTCAGTGGCAGGAGTGAAGATTCCTCTATGAAGCTTGTGGAAATCAGGGCTTTCTGAATAAACTTCAGTTCTTAGTTAGTGCATGTCCTTTCATATGCCACAGATATAGCCCATCACTTCCTCAGAGAAGCCATCTCCAGGTCCCCTCATATGCTTCTGTGGTGCTGTTAAAACCCTTTCAGTGAACACATCACACTTTTATCACACTTTTAGTTGTTTTGTTCCTACCTCCTCTCCTAGTTCCTAACTGGCAGGAGAACATTTACCTGGCTTCTCTTATTTCATGCTCTATCCACAGAGCCTGACATATAACAGGGGCTCAAAATCTATTTGTTGAATTAATAAAAATGATATCTTGGCTGGGCCAATCCCAATGTCCCCAGAAGTCTTCCATATATAATGAGCAAACAAAATCACCTTAAACATAGTAGACTGTTTTGTGGTAAAAGAATAGGGGCTGAGTTTATATCTGTTAATTAGCCAGGAGCATAGGAAGCCCTGGGAGTTTCCTAGGTGGTGCTAGTGGTAAAGCATCCACCTGACAGTGAAGAAGACATAAGAGACATTAGTTCAATCCCTGGGTCAGGAAGATATCCTGGAGTAGGAAATGATAACCCACTCCATTATTCTTGCCTCTAGAATCTCATGGACAGAGGAGCCTGGTGGGCTACACAGTCCATGGGGTCACAAAGAGTCTGATTTGACTGAAGTGACTTAGCATGCATGCATGCATAAGGAGCCCTGACAAGGAAATAAAACTATGCTCATAAGCAGGGATCATATAAATATCCATTCGTCCAGCGGTCTGATGGGGTTTCCCGGGTAGCACAGTGGTAAAGAATCTTGCTGCACTGCAGGAGACAGAAGAGAGATGGTTTTGATCCCTAGGTTGAGAAGATCCCCTGGAGGAGGAAATGACAACCTATAGTCCATGGGTTTGCAAAGAGTCAGACACGACTAAGCAACTAAGCACACAGTTGTCTGATAGGTAGATGCCAACAATGGTTTTGGAAGAGGGCATGGTGGAACTGGAGCAAGTAAAATGTTTGGAAGACCTAACTTATCCATGAGATAGGATCACCTTTAAACCAAATATTGTTTGGCCCTAAGATGTGTGGGCCTTGTATAACATCACTTATACAAATTGCTCCCCAGATCTGTTGAAAAGAGCTCTTCTTCATGCCAAGAGAAAAGACCACAGTTGTATCTATTTGTAAAATTTTCTAAAAATGGCCATGTAAATGGTGTGAGGAGAACATTCTTGTTCATAATCAGAGCTGTTCATTTATTTTCTTTGGCTAAAGCTCTTCCAATCACTGATGCTATTTTGCCCTGAACCTCATCAGAAATTTTAGATACTATGCTAGTCCCTCGGAAGTCAATAGTGAGGAAAACAAAGCATAATTTCTGCCAAGGAACTTGGTTATGAAAATAGGCCATTTCAAACCCAATTTGTAAGTATTACAATAAGAATAAGCAGAGAATACCCTGGGAGCAGAAAAGGTCACCCAAAGTACTATCAGTGATGGATTCTCAGAAGTGACATCTAGGTTGAGATCTACAGAATGATAGTAGGAGGTTACAATGTCCATGCCTAGGGCAAATCTTGTACAATGGCTTACACAACATAATTTATTGAAGAAATACCAATTGGCAAATATAAACTACTATATATAAAATAGAATAACAAGGCCCTACTGTATAGCACATATTAGAGAATACATAAAATATAGGGAACTAATATAGTATAATTATATATATAATTTAATTATATTATAATTATATGTGTTATAATACATAATATTGGGAACTATATGAACTATCCTATAATAAATCATTAAGGAAAATAACAAAAATAAAATATGTATATATGTGAATCAATTTGGTATACACCAGAAATTAATACAGTACTGTAAATCAACTACACTTCAATGAAATTTTTTTTTCAAAAAAAGAAATACCAATTGTTTAGTAGAGCTGATTGATCAGAAGGTCATAACTGATATAAAGGTATAGGAGAAGATTAAGAGATATAAACAAAGCTAGATCATGAGGACATTAGAAGCTATGATAAATGCCTTCAAACATGGTAAATTTTGTGTTAAAATATTTTACTACCTAAAACCTCAGTTTTCCTTGCCAAACAATATAATAAAGAATTGTGTATCTGACAGAAACAAAAAAATAAAAATAAAAAAAAAAAGAGAGAGAGAGAAACCCTGCAAGAGACTGGACTGATGGACTTTATCCTGGAAATATGAGAGCTATTAAAGGTTTTAGGGGCTTCCCAGGTGGTGGTAGTGGGAAAGAACCTGCCAGCCAACACAAAAGACATAAGAGATGCTGGTTCCATCCCTGGGTTGGGAAAATCCCCTGGAGGAGGGCAAATGGAAGTGATAGTATCAATTTTGCATTTTAGAATGATGCTTCTGGCCATAGATAGTAAAAAAATGATCACACAATTAAGGTTAGATGTAGAGAAATAAGTTTGGAAGCTCTCACAAAGTTCTAATAATACTAATGGCAAATGTATCCTGTCTTGAATGCCAAGACAGAATATTGCAAACTCGAAAGAGAAGTAAGTCTAAACAGTTGCTAAGGACTGGTTGATTGAGTGAGGGATAAGAAAAAGGGAAGATTTTTGCTTGCACATTTGTCTTAATAAGAGTGTTCTGGCTCTAAGAAGGAGAATCCACTGGGCCTGAATGAAGTTAGACCATGACTGGTATGCGTGTGGTGTAAGACTGTCACATTACATGGATGCAAGGAAATTGCTGACAGAAAGCTTCCATGGTGCTGAGGGGGAAGTCCCCTACATTTCACAAGTACTTCCCAGGATAGTACCAGCTATCATGCTATCCGGAGAAGGCAATGGCATCCCACTCCAGTACTGTTGCCTGGAAACTCCCATGGACAGAGGAGCCTGGTAGGCTTCAGTCCATGGGGTCACTAAGTCAGACACGACTGAGTGACTTCACTTTCACTTTCATGCATTGGAGAAGGAAATGGCAACCCACTCCAGTGCTCTTGCCTGGAGAATCCCAGGGATGGTGGAGCCCAATGGGCTGCCATCTGTGGGGTTGCACAGAGTCGGACATGACTGAAGCGACAGCAGCAGCAGCAGCAGCAGCAGCAGCATGCCGTCCACTGAAAATATTAAGAGACATATCTTCATCAGCTCTNGATGGTGGAGCCCAATGGGCTGCCGTCTGTGGGGTTGCACAGAGTTGGACATGACTGAAGCGACAGCAGCAGCAGCAGCAGCAGCAGCAGCAGCAGCAGCAGCAGCAGCATGCCGTCCACTGAAAATATTAAGAGACATATCTTCATCAGCTCTTTGTATAACTACTCCTAGATTGCCTTTGTTGCATTAACATTGTTTCCATAATCTGATTAAGAAATCAAGGCCCCTTACCTGAGCAAATTGCTTCCCCTGACACTCTAAAGTATATCAGGTACTTTCTCGCACTTTTTTCCACATCATGGATATTAGTGCACCTGGAGATGGCTTTTCCTTTCCTGTTTCATAGCAACATAGGAGAAATGGGAAGCAAAAGTATAAACTCTGCCAAAGCCATACTTACAAATCTACCTGCACTAGAAGCCAGAATCTGGCTTTCCTCCTGTCACTGGAGATGAGCTCCTTCGTTTCTTCCCTGGATTCTAATACCTTTCATCTGTTTGTGCCTCCTCCATCTTGATGCTCAGCAAATAATATCTATTTATCCATGTTCTCAGGGAGAATGCCTTTTAATCCTTGATTCCTTTCTTTATCTTGTCCAATGAATCCAACTCAAATATCATCCCTGTGAGCACTACCACCAAAATATATCCCTAAACCATCCAATTTTTTTGGCACTTCCTCTGCTACTACTCTGACCCAGACACCAGCACCTACAGTAGAGACCCCACTGTGATAACTTCATCTCAGATCTTCTTCATACTGATCATGACCCCTCAGGTTATTTTTTCATATAGCAGCAGAAGTTAGCCTTTAAAATATACATTTGAGCATGTCAGTTCACTGCTCGAAACCCTCCAATGACTTCCTCTTTTATTCAAATAAAATCCTATGTCCTGCAAAACCCTACAAGATCTGATTGTTGTTTTATCCCTCCACCTAAAATACTCTGTCTGAAGCCATTAAAATAACTCATTTCCCCAGGTCACTGAACACTCCACTTAAATGTTAACATACTGTTTAGAGTTCAGAGAGTTATATATATAAATATATAGATAGATAGATAGATAGATAGACTATCTTCAGAAGCATGAAACTGTTATTCACAGACAGAATTGCTCCTGTCTCCCAGGAAAACCTCAACTCTGATTTTAAACCTTCCAATTAATTAAGTCAGCCTCTTCAGCATAGTCAGTCTTACTAAAAGATAACCAATGAGAAATTATAATTACATCTACATGATTTCTTCATAGGATCATCTAGATTATTGTTTGATTGAATAGCTAACTGGGGACTATAGCTTACAATGGTTGACACATCAAAAAGTCATCACAGTTACCAATTGACAGAGGCCTTCCATAATCATAGTGGCTATATCAGCAACCTGTCAATCTCCTTAGTCTGTGTCCATAATCTGCTTTATGTTTTTCACAGCATATATTATGATGACATTATTTATTTATATATTCATTTTATGATGCCTCCAGTAACTCCAAGAAATTAGAGACTTTGTTTCATTTACAACTTTACTGTCATTAAAAAAAAATTTAATGAATGAATGAATTGGCCAATGAAATGATCACTATTAATGAACTCAGAAGGTGGGTGATTTTCAATGTATGATATAATACTCTCCTCAGAGATCTTTTCAGAGTGATTGGCAATGAGTGTGGTTACATCTTTCACTAGGGACTTACTGTCAGAAAATTTTGAAGGTGTTCTCACCTACAACCCAAAGTAAGAGAGAAAGGACTGATCATGATCTATTTTATTTTAGTCTAAAACATTTTAAAGACACGTGATTTCTAATGCATTTCACTCTTCTGACATCTGTTATTATTTTTTCTTCACAACTGAAATCTTAGCTTCGTTTCTGACTAGAGAAGAGCAGCATGTATAGGTATATAACAATGTGGTTCTCAGATATATGAAAGAGAAACAAAGATAAAAGAAAGAAGGAAGGAAGGGAGAGAGAGGGAGGGAGGTAGGGAGAGAGAGAAAAAGAGGGAGGAAGGGAGGGGCCTAAAATTAATCCATCATCAATTTCAATTTTTTTTCCTTGATTAATTTTTCTCTTGTGTTTCAACAATACAGCAAAGTGTTTTTTATAATCATTGTGTTTTTTGTTTCATATAAATATCTTTAAAAATAGAAGGGACACTGTTGTCAATAAATTTTACTTCATTCAGTTTCCTGTTACAATGAATAGTGTACACAGTCTGAAAAGAATCAAAACAGTGCTAATTCAATGTACTTTTACAATATACTGAAATTGTATTATATGATTGGCACTCAAGAGGTTGTGTGAGGGATACTAAAAATGAACTCTGCTTTTTTGTAACTTATATCTATTATATGTATAAAATTTCCTTTCACTTTTCTCTGAATTTACTAAGCACAGATTTCCTTTGTCATAGTTATATTTAAATTAACTTGAGTTAATGAATGGATAAATAAATAAATAAATGTCACAAACCCATTTAAAACATTAATCTTTTCACAGGGGATCTATACAAACAATTGTTGATATGAGAGTTTAGGACATATAAAAATCAAAACCTATGCAGGACAAGCAGGCAAACCTACAAATTTTGAGTTCCTCAGAAGGAAAAAATAAAGCTTTAGTTATACTGAAAATAAATACTTCATCAACCAATTCTCTAGTTGGATGAATGGATGAATTATTCCCAGGAAGCAGTAAGTTGGGTCACTGCAAAGATCTAGTCTCTCAGGCCATTGCAGGCACATTTAGAAAATGAAGGTGCTGTATATAAACTGTACCCAACAGATTAGAAATCAAAATGCCTCCCTATCTCACTCACCAGGAGAATCTGGCAGATTGAGAATTGTTTTAGAAGACAACATATTAGGCAACAAATAGCTTCCTGAATTATACCCAATGTAGGAAATTAGAAATGTTAAGGGAAAAACTCCTTTGAAACCAGCAGTACACAAAAATACTTAAGAGTAAAAAAGCAGGGTTCCAGAATAAATGATTCTCAGTGGCTTAACATGTTATAACAAAGTCCTACTAAAAGCAAATTTCAAAACTTGTATGAATGACTGCTCAAACAATAGTTCAAACCCTGGGTTGGGAAGGGTCAACCCCTGGGTTGGGAAGATCCCTATAGTTACTTTCTGGATGGGAAGTTCTCAATGTTTTGTACTTGCTGCACACTTTCAAATACATGTCTTTCCCTCACAAGTCATATTTTCATAATGCAAATTTGGTATGACTTGATCAATTAATCTTGGAGAATAATTATTAATTTCTATCAGATAGAATGAACTAATATCATTTGCTCTGTTCTAGAGTTCATAAGAAAAGATGGGCACACACAAAGAAAATAGAATCAAACACTGGGTCTCTCAATGAGATTTGTATTAATTTGTAACAATTAAAAATATAATTATCATTGAAACTTCCTGTGAATCATTGGTTAGCCCACAAATGAAAGTGGAATTTCTCTATTATTAAGAATAAGTAAAGAAAAAAAAAATCAGGGTTGTTTATAGTAGCCAAGACATGGAAACCAACCATTGATGGATAAATGGATAAAGATATTGTGGTATATATAACAGAATATAATTCAGTCATAAAAAAAACAGGAAATTCTACCATTTGCAACAATGTGGAAGGATCTTGAAGGTCTTATGTCAAGTGAAATAAGTCAGAGAGAAAGACAAAGATTATATTCATCTATATGAAAATTCTAAAACAAAGAAAATCATAGAAAAAGACATCAGACCTAGAGGCAGAGTATGGGGGGGAAATTGGAGGAAGGTAGTCAAAAGGTATAAGCTTTCAGTTATAAGTATATCTCTAGTATTTATTACTGTAAGTTTATGCCCTTTGACCACATACTAGAGATATCGGGGCTTCCCTCATTAGAAAAGATCCTGATGTTGGGAAAGATGGAAGGCAGGAGGAGAAGGGGACAACAGAGGATGAGATGGTTGGATGGCATCATCAACTCAATGGACATGAATGTGAACAAGCTCCAGGTGATGGTGGAGGACAGGCAAGCCTGATGTGCTGCAGTCCATGGGGTCACAGAGTAAGACACAACTGAGTGACTGAACAACTGGTAGGTCAGTGGTAATGCAGGGGATGCAGGTTTTATCCCTGGGTTGGGAAGAATCCCTGGAGCAGGCAATGCTGGCCCACTCCAGTATTCTTGTCTGGAGAATCCCATGGGCAGAGGATCCCAGCAGGCTATAGTCCACAGGGTCTCAAAGAGTTGGACATGACTGAAGCAACTAAGCACACACGTGTGCGTGCATGCATGCACACACACACACACACACACACNGGCAATGCTGGCCCACTCCAGTATTCTTGTCTGGAGAATCCCATGGGCAGAGGATCCCGGCAGGCTATAGTCCACAGGGTCTCAAAGAGTTGGACATGACTGAAGCAACTAAGCACACACGTGTGCGTGCATGCATGCACACACACACACACACACACACACACCCCACACACACGGTAGCTCTATGTTTATTTTAAGGAACCCCCATACCATTCGCCACAGTGGCTCTACCAATTTAAATTCCCACCAACAGTGTAGGAGGGTTCCCTTCTTTTCAAATCGTTTCCAGCATTTATTTTCATGGATTTTTGATGATACTGAAAAAACTTTGCATCCCTAGGCTAAATTTCACTTGATCATAATATATGATCTATTTAATGCAATATTAGATTTAGAATACTAGTATTCTTTTGAGAACTTTCACATCTATGTCCATCAGTGACATTGGATTATAATTTTGTTTTTGTGTGTATTATCTGTGTTTTTTGTATCAGGGTGATGATGTCCTCATAGAATGAGTTTGGGAGTGTTTGTTCTTCTGTAATTTTATGGAAGGGTTTCAGAAGAATAGGCATTAGCTTTTCTCAAAATATTTGATAGAATTCATCTGTGAAGGTATCAGGTCCTGGATATTTGTTTGTCAGGAGTTCTTACATCACAGCTTTAATTTCAGTGCTTCTGTTGGTCCCTTCATATTTTTATTTCTACCTGGTTCAGTCTTGGAAACTTGTACCTTTCTAAGAATATATCTATTTCTTCCATTTTATTGGCATACAGTTGCTTGTAGTAGTCTCTTATGATCCTTTAAATTTCTTCAATGGGCAGACAGACTGAAACCACAATCACAGACAACTAGCCAATCTGATCACAAGGATCACGGCCTTGTCTAACTCAGTGGAACTAAGCCATGCCTTGTGGGGCCATCCAAGATGGGCAGGTCATGGTGGAGAGGTCTGACAGAATGTGGTCTACTGGAGAAGGGAATGGCAAGCCACTTCAGTATCCGTGCCTTGAGAACCACATGAACAGTATGAAAAAGCAAAAAGATAGGACAATGAAAGATGA